>JBAKGM010000326.1:39225834-39236120 GCA_037177215.1 Asparagus racemosus
AAAAGAGAAAGAAAGTGGGTAAGCTAAGTTAGATAGAGTTAGTAATGTGGTATAATATAACAGGTAATAAGGAGTAACAGTTGAGCATTATAATTCAATAGTATACGTGAGATGCACATTGCTTGCAAGCAAAATCATTTCAATTCCTTTTGCTAGCCGCATCGAACTTCCTCTGCACTGTAAATTGTTTATTAATTACTTCCAAAAAGTATATCGTCATTGCTCATTAATATCCTGGTCAGGGATGAGCCATGATGTACGTATTTACAATTCATTAGGATAAACTTCAAGTTTTTTGTCATTTTCAAGTGGTGCTTAGATTTTTTTTTATCAAAATTTATTATTCTTTTCATGGGGAGTTAACAAGTTGACTTATATCACATATATCATAATAAACAAAAGAGAATTGATATTGGCTAATAATCCCACCTAAATGACAGTGAATATTACCTGGAATACTTCAGAATTTAAGTCAGCAAATAAAGAAAGAATGCCTTGCCAGTTACATATGGATGACATTTTCATGGGCATAGTTATCAAATGATAAAATGCATTTGTGTTGCATATTCATCAATTTCTTTTTATATATCTTCTCATTGATAAGATAGTTTTAATATTTTTTTTTCCAAAATATGATAGTTTTCAAAATATTTTATATATATTTTCATGTATAAGATAGGTTTAATATTTTTTTCCAAAATATGACGATGGGTTTTCTCCAGCCTATAAACTTTCCCATTATGAGCAAGCAATCAACCATATACAACTATCAAGTTGTTAATTATTTCTGACTCGCAGATAAAACATATCGAACTAGCTTATAAGACGTCCTAAATTCAAAAGGAAGAAAATAATGATATCACAATCATGTTTTAGAAAAATTAAAAAATAAAACTAATATTTTTCATATCAATCAACTTGAAATTAGATATTCCATTTGTGAATCATTGATCACTTGTCAACCAGTATGTTTGTTAATTAGCTTTTCCCAAATGATTAGTTACTCCATGATTCTGAGGCTCTAATTTCCTAATTAAGCAGACTTTTCTTTAATAACTTGTTGATATAGTGCCCTTCATATATAATTTAGCTATGCAACGAACTCAACTTGTTTTTCCTTTTTCTTTTCATAATTTAGTTCCATTTATATCTTCCATGTTTTGGAAAATACAAAAATAAATTAAACGAAGTGTTTTTTTTCCTTTTTTTTTTGGTGGTGGGGAAATAATATGGGGTCAAAAGAATCCTTGTCTATAATTGTTTCGTTAACAAGAAAGAACTGCTGCTGCTGCTGCTAAAAAATAAAATTGCTGACAATCAAGTTGAGCACTAGATTGCTTGTACAAAGAAAAAGAGGAAGGGAAAAAAAAAAGCCTATTCTGTTATCCATGAGTGATAGTTGTAGCTGATATCTCTTGATCACTTTTTATACCTTTTCTAACAATCTAACAGAAAAATAATGTGATTGAGCTAATTTATCCATAGAAATTTCACCCGCAGAAAGCAACATTTTGGAGTTACATGCCTCCCTACAAAACAGTAACTGTGATAATTGATAACCATCACTAGAGAATAGTCATGATGACAGTTAAAACTCGGCAGAACTCTTTGTCTTTAAGAATATAAAAATTGGCTAGTCACCGTTACACTTGAATTCTGTGATTCACTATTTAATTCCTTCAATTTCTTTACCAAAATCCAACGTGGGACTATAGTGGATTATGGGTATTACAATACTAGTTTATGTGAAGAAAGTATGTTTTATTTTGGAGCACGGTATGAATATAATATTCTTAATTAGTGTTGCTGTTGAACTGCCTCTCACTAATTAAACGTGATTAACTTTATTATTTTTAAATTTGAATCTCATTTGTAGATATAATATTATAAATATTCAAATGAGAAGCTGCATGTTGAGTACATATCAGTCCGGTGTGTTTGGCGATTCCAAAAGGTTTAGGTTTGAACTAGTTTTAGCTTAACTATGTTAGGGTTGGTGTGTATTAGGAGTTGGTCAGAAAAGAAACTAGTTTAGAAGTTAAAATTTGAACTAAGAAAAGTAGTTTAATTTTAGTCTAAAAATTGTGAAGCTAAAAACTAGCTTTTGGATTAAAATTATACCCGCTAAAACTAATTTTATGAAATTGCCAAACACACCCTCAGTATTTTAAATTTTATCGATTCATAAACTGTGGTCAACACAAGCCAGTATGCCTTCTCACTTAACTAATAACCGCGAAAAACAATAATTGGTAGCCTCCATCTAACATAATATAATTGCATTGTTTAGCTGCTTATTACTAGTTGACTGCAACATTCAAAATTATCGCAGAACTACGATTAGCTTGATCCCGGTCCGATGGTACGTAGGCAACCATTGTATAATGGTGCAGCTGGATTGGCATGGTTTGATTGATGGAGATCTCGTTTGTAATGTTCGCGGTGTTCTTCTGGTGTTTGTCCAAAATTTGAGGTTTATCAAATGATGTACGGGGTGGAGATTTGTGAACGTGGGGAACCCACGTGGGTGGGGGCCACCCATGACTGCGCGACACAAACGAAACCGCTCCGGTTTCGTTCCCTGCGAGACACCAAGAAAGAAAAGAAAAAAAATAGAAAGTTTTTTTATTTTCTTTCCCTATAAATAGGTATCTAAACCTAAGGCTAAGGTTTTTTTGCGTAGTGAGAAAAAGGAGGAAAAAAAGAAGAAAAGATAGAGTTTTCTTTGACGGCGGCTAGAGAGAGATTTTACAAGAGAGAGATCAATTTCTTTTGGGCAAAAATCAAAGTTTTATATTTGGGACTAGCTTGTGGATTGTACAAGTCGTCGGTGTTCTCCTTCATAATAGAATCTCCCCTCACCCCCCGCCCCCACCACGGTGGACGTAGACAAGTTTGCCGAACCACATAAATCTCTTGTCTTTACTACTTACTGTGTGTTAGCTATAGTTTGTAGGTTTCCTTGATTCAGTCCTAAAACTGTTGAGAGGAAGAAAGGATATCTTACTTTGTTGAAATATTTGCTTTCTATTCTTGTTTCCTCCGTGAAACGGGAATATAAGCAGAATCTTCTCTCAGGTGATATCGCTTCCGCGGCGTGGGGGCGTGACTCTGCGCCCAACAATTATTTATTGCACTCAAATTGTGCGTTTTGTCAGCTTCAAGTAAGTTTTCTATGATTAACGATGAAAAGGAGCCAATTAGTCATATAGTGATGGTATGTTGGTTCTTATGGAACTTTCTATATAGCTACGTCTAAGATAATAACATTCTATGGGATGCATTGCATATAGAGTTCATAACCACAACTAAAGCAATGAATTTTATACTCGACATATTTTTTGGGAGAGTGGAGTTTAAAGGTGATGCAGAGGTGCGGTAAGGGAGATTAATGAGGACAATGAATTACTCTCTCTCTCTCTCTCTCTCTCTCTCTCTCTCTCTCTCTCTCTCTCTCTCTCTCTGGCCATATAGCAGAAAATATGCGGAGGAAAATGTCGAAGCTTGTAATTTCCGAACTTTGAGAATGTGAGGCGATTTGAAACAAAGTTATTTATTTATTGACATGTCAGATTATTGACATGTTAGATTATTGAGAAGATAAAGAGATTACATACGCTACGAGTAGCGATGACTACGCTATCGAAATCTAAAACTACTTCCATCCCATAAGAGAGAAATTACATCTTAACTTTTTTTAATTTAATTTTTCTAATTTAATGAGTCTATCGATAGCGGTAGCGTTGCGAGCAAGCTGTTCTATGGAGATACGTACCCGAATGAGACCAAGCTAATACGAGGATGATACAGATAGCATTATGCGTCACAGGCCGCCTAACATCACACCAAGCATTAAGAAAATCACATAAATAACCGTCACCCTACATCTAGCTCAGTAACTAGAGCAATTAGAGAATCTCAAAGTCTAACAACAAATCTAGCATCCAAACGCCGCAGATATAAAAAAGAGATGACAGGTGTCAAAACAAAGATCATTATCATTAGGAAAACTAATAGTTTTGAGGTCCACACAAGGTCACGATGCGGCACCTGACATCAGCACCCAAGACACAAGTCTAGCATTTATACTTGAACTCTAAATTTCAATAAACTGAGAGCTTACATTAAAAAAAGAGCAGTATGATTATCACGTATTTTTCTACTGCTGAGCGCACTGCACCCTCTGAGCACCGCCGGGCGTGTCTTCATCCTCATCGTATGCCTCCTGCTGGGCTTGTGCCTGCTTCCTCCTCATCTCCTCCTCTATGTTGACATCATGCATTGTGGTCTCCTCGCATTCATCGAGCTCCATGTCGGTGAGCTGAGATGAAGTTCTTGGAGGAAGCACGGTCTCGATCACCTTGCATTGTTCGGGAGAGAGGAAATCCGGGAAGTCCACGGTGAAGTGGATGTAGAGTTTTCCTCTCATGAATGGCCTCTGGTACATTGGCATTCCCTCGTCATTGATGGCCTTGAATTGATCTGAAAGTAGCACTCTCATATTAATCACAGAGAATCCCAAGCTCATACTAACCGCGCAGAATCGCGAAAGGATACCTCAACACGTTAATGAGCTTTAAAAGGTTTTGCAAAAGCCCTTTAAACTACATAAATATAAATCATAGAAAAAAATAACCTTAAAGAGCTCGCCTCAAAAATAATGACCGACAAAAGTTACTTCACTTTCAGTTATCACATGATACCGTCATCTATTATTAACTCATATATTAGCCTTAGACTATGTAAAAGTTAAACGATAAAAAAAAGGGTCCATTGCAGCAAATAGTTTTCACTAGAGCTTTACTATATATGGCGAGAGTGCTGAGATGTTCCATGATTTATATTCATGAGGGTCTTGTGCACAAACCCCCTGAAATTTACCCAGCATAAAATCATAAAAGGAAACTAGTTTGATGTGCTAGTAGGACTGATGACAGTTACTTGTCACCTGTTGATACCCTTATCTACTAATTACTCAGGTAAAATGTTCTAGGGCTTGGGGTTTTTCTATACATTCCATAGTGCAAACAGACTTTCCATTATTCACGTTCATGAGGGTTCTGAGCAAAACCCCTCTGAAATTTACCCATCCTGAAATCAAAAAAGAAAACCTAGGCTTATTGTGCTTAGATGCTCACCTGGCTTCACGACCTCGCCAGGATTAGACTTAATGAGCAGCTGTCTGTTATCAAGATGTGTCAGCACAAACTGGAAGCCACAGAGAGCCTCAGTCAAAGAGAGAGTATGCTCATAGAAGAGATCATCGCCCTTTCTCTTAAACTTGGGATGCTCTTTCTGCTGGAGGACAAACACAATGTCACCCGTGATGCAATCAGGCTGCAGCCATGAAAACTACAAGTCAGCACCCCAGGAATAACATAGATGCACAAGCTAATAATAGCAACATGGAACAATGAAAATTACCGCTTCATCTGCTTCTCCAGGGAAAGTGATCTTCTGGCCATTCTGCATCCCTTTCTCCACAACCACCTCCAACACTTTCTTCTCCTGCACAACCTTTTCACCTTTGCACTGTGGGCACCTGTCCTTGTCATTAATCGTCTCCCCGGTCCCTTTACATTCATTGCAAGGATGCTGCATCTGCTGGATCATGCCAGGACCCAACTGACGAATGGATACTTTCATGCCAGAACCTTGGCAACCTGGACATTTCATTGAAGCGCCAGATTTGGATCCCTTCCTGCAAATAAAGAAACAAAGATGTTAAAACGGCTGAGAACTGCTGATTCAATCATCGATCACAGTCGCGACATGAGAAAAAAAAGATCTTACCCCTTGCATTTTGAGCAGATAACATTTCTAGAGAGGGAGAGCTTCTTTGAGGTTCCATTGTAAAGGTCTTCGAGAGAAACTTTCAAAGGATGGATGACATCCTCTCCTCTTCTCTGCCTGCGGCCCCGGCTGCTGCCACCTCCTGATCATAAAAAAAAGAATTAAGAACAGAAAAAGATGAAAAGAACAAGAGAAATGAAACCAGGAGGAACTTGAGACTCCTCACCTCCAAAGGGACTTCCACCAAAGAACGACTGGAAGATGTCAAATGGGTCATGGCCACCACCACCACCCATTCCTTCCTTGAGGGCATCCTCACCATATTGATCATATATCTCACGCTTTTCAGGGTCACTCAGTACCTCATATGCCTGAGCCAGCTCCTTAAACTGAAAAAAGATATGAATCTCAAACTTAAGATACCCAAACAAACTGAAGTAATTTTGGAAAGGAAAAGTACAAGGAATGACCTAATCAACACAGCCACATAACTACGACATGAAGAACAAGTAAGATGCACCAGAAACACAATTAAGCAATATAAACCAAATAGAACAAAAGTATGATCAAATGGTGCCAAAACTACTATCTAAGGACTTGCAAACTATGGCATTAAGGGAAGGCCTCTCAGAAGAGAGAACTCAAAAACACATTGGCTTAAAGTATATACATCAAAAGCCATTAAATTCTAAAGAAAAAAGAGGCTTGGTCGTTACAAATCTCTCATTCTGACACATCATTCGTGCTGAATTTTTTACCAACACGTGAAGAACGAGGAATGTCCCAGAAGCATTTTATACCTTTCAACATTAAGTAATCAATCATATTTTCCATAAATTTGATGCTAATAAGTAATACAAGATAGAACATTAGGAATTGAAGCATGTTTGGGAACTCATATATTTTTTTACGGTGTTTTTCCTTTTAAGGGTCCAAGAACATGTTTTTTAATTATTTTACTTATTTCCTTTTTACAAGTAGAAAATAAGTTGGCTTTCCTAACTTATCTTTCTGGGCTTTGCGTGGAGGTCTATAAAGAGGTTTCAATATAAGAATCTTATAAGTTATAAGATTCAGTAAAATAAATAACTGCATAATCCAACAGGCAAGTGCATGATTGGTTAACTCCTTCTAGCCACAAACAGCGTACAAAAACTACATGATCCAGCAAAAACGCATTTTTTAGATGGATTTTCAGCTTGTCAACAAGCCATTAGGGCATCTAAATATATATCAATGACGACAAATTATCTGTGTTCATATCTAGATTGCTCTCTGCTACATGCATATAATATCAAGTAATCTTGCGTGCATTAATAAAGAGCTGCGGACCAATGTCATTCACCACGATCTCCTTAGAAGTTTAAAGCTTTCTTCATGGGGGAATAAACATGGATCACAAGACACAAGAATGACAAAAAGGGGGTTTTTCATCTGTCAAAATAGAGTCTTTCACCACACCACAGAATGTGCATCCAAAATCAATCAGCAAACTAGATTCATCAATAATTTCCCAAGTTACAATCAGGGTCATCATGACTATAAACACAATCGTTACTAACAATCAGCAAACAGCTAATCAAACCTAGGGTTTCATGTCAAATCGTTACTAATCAAACCCAACTCCACCCAAAAAACCATACTTTCCATCAAATCAGAGCAGATCTAAACAAAAAAAAAAAAAATCAAAACGCCAAACATCAATCAAGATCAGAGATCAACAATTACCTTCTCAGGATCGCCTCCCTTGTCAGGATGGTTCTTGATCGCAGCCTTCCTATAAGCCTTCTTCAGATCATCCTGCGACGCGTTCTTCGAGACCCCGAGGATCTCGTAGTACTTCGTGTTGTCGCTCTTCTTCGGCGCCCTCCCAAACATCTTCGATCGAGATCGAAACCCTAGTTTGCGAGGAATTCGATGGACCAAACCCTAGAAATAGACCTCAATTTGGGCTCTCGCGCTCTCCGGAGACGAGAATTTAAGAGGGGGAGAGAGGAGGAGGGGGAGAAGGATTTTAGAGGAGCCACGAAGGATCTAGAAGCTGCTGGGCTCTGGGGTGGGATGTGGACCGTTGGATGGGGAACATGGGTATTGGACGGTGGAGATTGATATCTAGATGGTTCTGTAACTCGGTGGACGACTTTGACGATTTTTGGAGCGGGTTTGGGTCTTTTTTCGGGTTCGTGGTCTGGTTGCTTTGGTTTTGGGGATTAGATCTGGTGTTGAGAGTAGAACACGAAACAGCCTCATCTTGGGCTTTAATCTTTGGTTCCCACGGCTTGTTCTATGCTTAACGGACAAAGAAAGGCCTTTAACACTTTTGGGCCGATGAGGTCTTTTATTCTCTTATGCTCAACGGACTAGAGTTTCTTTCCAACGATTTGTTATAAGATATTACGCATATATATCTACTTTTCAAAAAGAGTTTTACATGAAAAACCACATTAATTTATCTAAATTGATATCTATAAGCTTTATTTATTTATTTATTTTTAATTAAAATCATCTATATTTACTAATATATTTGCAATGTCACGCTTTCTACTACTTTCTGTTTAATTTTTTTGAAGTTTTTATTATACCCCCCAATCTAACCCAAGAGGAAAAAAAAAGCTAGGATCGAGAAGGAGAGGAGGTTAGCAGCAAGAGTGGAGAGAGAGGAGGGGAGGAAGGAGGAGGAGAGGAATGAGGTGAGGGAAGTGAGAACATAGGAGGAGGAGGGGAGAGGGAGAGGAGATGAGGGAAGGTGTAAGGGTTTGGAAAACCCCAAGAAGGGGAGGAGATGGAGGAGGACGGAGATTGGGAGAGGCGAGGGAAGGGAAGAGTTGGAGGGGGTCATTTGTGGAGGGGGAGGAGAGGAGGAAAGGGTTGTGGTTTAGAGAAATCCTAGAGGTGGAGGAGATGGAGGAGGGGAGAGGGAGAGGGAGAGGAGAGGGAAGGGAGGAAGTGGAGGAGGATGAGGAGGGAAAGATGGGAGGGAAGGGAGAAGGTGGAGAGAGAGAAGAGGGGTAAAATTGGTATTTTAGACTTCTTTTAAAAAAGGTGTGACACTGCAAACATATTAGCACTAAAGATAATAATTATCAATTTGGACAAATATTAAAAAAACTTTTATGTAAAAACCCTATCAAAAATACTTTTTTTTTACATAAACTTTCGAAAATACTTAAATCTTATATATAATACTAAAAGGCAAGATTATAACACATGCAGAGTGTACAAAGAACTTTACATTTACCTTCATAAATACATATTTTTCCATTCATGTTGTTGATCCAAACCGTTTATTGCTACATGTTATCAAACTCAAATAGGTAAACAATCATGTTCTATCTATGTAGGGTTTTTTTTCGATATTAGTCCCTTACATCTTTCATATTTTGAAAATTAGTCTCTCAAATAATTAAACTGCTAGGTCCCTTAATTCTTAAACTATTTTAAAATAAGTCCCTCAAACAATTGAAATCGCTATTAGGTCCCTCAATTCTTAAGTTATTTTGTAATTAGTCCTTCAAATCATTGAAGTTGCGATTAGATCCCCAATGCCTAGGTTATTTTGAAATTATTCCCTTCGATCAAGCGTAAAATTATCAAATAGAGGGAAATTAGTCCCTCAAATCATCAAAATTTCTATTAAATCCCCGAGTTTCGTAAGTTCTTTTAAATTAATTCCTTTACTTGCTAATTCTACTAATAATTTCAATGAGTCATTTTAAAATAATTTAAGAATTAGGGGACCAAATAGTGATTCCAATGATTTAAATCTCCTAGTTTCATAAGTTGTTTTAAATTAATTCCTTGCTTTCTAATTCTACTAATAATTTCAGGGACTCATTTTAAAATAACTTAAGAATTAGGGGACCTAATGGCAATTTCAATGATTTGAGGGACTAATCCAGAATAGCTTAATAATTGGTGACCTAATGGCAATTTCAATGATTTGAGGGGCTAATTTAAAAATATGAAAGATTTAAGGCACTAATATCGAGAAAACCCTTTTGATCTCTATGAATTTTGGAGTATATAGATGACAATAACAACTTAGATTATTGACATGGTTATGGTACAACAAGTGTTTTCACATGTGGTGTAAATTTCTTTGTGTGTCTGTGTGTGTGTGTTTTTTTTTTTTTGGTGGCGCTAGTAATGTAAATTTCTTAGTTACACACAGCATGTATCTAACTTTCCTGAAACTAAAATAGCTCAATATTTATGGTGCAACTAAGCTAAATATCAGACTGTCCTCCTAACTTGGACAATTATTAGATGACTTCTCATAACTTTTAATGAGTTATTAGAAAACCCTCTTTAAACTTTAAGATTTTATCCTTAAAAAAATAACATTAACCGTAATTTTTCATATGGGTGTGCAAAATTACGCATGGGGATTTTTTTTTCTAGTGAAAGTTGAGGTTCATAGTTTTAGAGGGGTTTTCTGATAACCCCTAAACTTAAGAGGTTCTTTTAATATTCTAAAAGTTATTGTAGGTTAA
>JBAKGM010000326.1:39314528-39330839 GCA_037177215.1 Asparagus racemosus
AAAACTATAGATTATAGCTCATGAAATCATGAGTTTTAAACTCCACAAAATTATTTACCATTGAATCAAAATGAACAAAATTTTTTCTAAAAAAATATGGGTTGTAGCTCATAAAATTGTGAATTTTGAACTGCACAAAATTATTTGCCTTTGGGTCAAAACAAATAAAAAAATAAAAAAATCGTGGGTTATGGCTCATAAAAATTCTGAATTTTAAACTCCATAAAATTATCTTTCGTTGGATCAAAGCGAATGAAATGCACAAAAATTATTGGTTATAGCTCATGAAATTGAGAATTTGAAACACCACAAAATTATTTACCATTGGGTCAAAATAAGTAAAAATATAAAAAATTATGGGTTATAGCTCATGAAAATGTGAATATTGAACTCCATAAAATTGTTTTCTATTGAGTCAAAATAAACAAAAATAGACAAAAATATTAGTTATAGCTTATAAAATTATGAATTTTAAACTCTAAAACATTGAACCAAAATGAACAAAATTATTTACCATTGGATTAAAGCAAACAAAATTAGAAAAAAAATTATTTGCTATTAAAATGAACAAAACTGGACAAAGATTATATATTATAGCTCATAAAATCTTAAATTAGTTGTCATTGGATTAAAATGAATAAAATGGAAAAAATCTTGGGTTATAGCTCATGAAATCATAAATTTTAAATTTTGTAAAATTAGTTGTCATATAACTCAGAAAATTGTGAATTTAGATTCTACAAAATTATTAACCACTGAGTTAAAAAAATACTCAAACTTCACAGATTATGGCTCATGAAATTGTGAATTTTGAACTCCACATAAAAATTTCATTCTGCCGAATCGAGTGAAAATGCAAATTTTGGGTTATAGCCCTTAAAATTGTGTATCTTGGACTCTAGAAAATTATTTGCATTTGATCGAAACAAACAAGAAAATTTTAATAATTGTTAATAGCTCATGAAATCGTGAATTTGACCTCCATAAAATTATTTTCATTGGGTCAAAATAAAAATATATAAAAAATTCAAAATAATTATGTATTTTGTACTCCATATAATAATTTGCATATTTTGTACTCCACAAAATAATTTGTGAATAGATCAAAACAAATGAAAAAAATTCAAAAATCATGGGTCATTAAATCGTGAATTTTAAATCTATAACATTATTTTCCATTGGGTCAAAATTCACAAAAATGGATTAAAATCATTAGTTATAACTCATGAAATCGTGAATTTTAATATCTAAAAAATAATTTTCCATTGCATTGAAACCAACAAAGAATTAAAAAATTATGGGTTATAGCTCATTAAATCATGAATTTTGAATTTCATAAAATTATTTCCATTGGGTCGAAACGGACAAAATTGGACAAAATTTATGAGTTATAGCTCATAAAATTGTTCGTTATTTCTTGATAAATTATGAATTTTAAACTCCAAAATATTATTTGCCTTTGGGTGAAAACAAAGAAAAAAATTTGAAAAATGATGGGCTATAGCTGCTGAAATTATGAATTTTTAACTCTGAAAAATTATTTATTCTATTGGGTTGAAACGAACGAAAATGTAAAGAAAAACATAGGTTATTGCTTATGAAATCATGAAGTTTTAGCTTAAGAAAATTATTTGCCATTGGATCAAAATGAACAAAAAAATTTGAAAAATCATGGGTTATTGTTCATGAATTGTGAATTTTTAACTCCATAAATTAATTGTCAGTGGATCGAAACAAATGAAATAATTCAAAAATCATGGGTTATAGCTCATGAAATTGTGAATTTTAAACTTCATAAAATTTTCTTCCATTGGATCAAAACAAAGGGATATGCACAAAAATTGTAGGTTATAGCTCATGCAATCGAGAATTTTGAAGTCCACAAAATTATTTGCCATTGCATCAAAATGAAAAAAATAAGATAAAATTGTGGGTTATAGGTCATGCAATTGTGAATTTTTAACTCCACTAAATTATCTGCCATTGAGTTGAGACTAATGAAAAATTTAGAAATTATGGGTTATAGATCATATAATTATGAATTTTAAACTCTATAAAATTATTTTCCTTTAGGTAGAAATGAATAAAAATAAACAAAAATTATTACTTATAGATAATAAACTCTAAAAATTATGTACCATTGGATCAAAATGTGCAAAATTGGAAAACAATTATTTGCTAGTAGGTTGAAACGAATGAAATTGGAGTAAAATCGTGTATTATAGCTCATGACTTTGAACTTTGAAAAATTATTTGTCATTGGATCAAAATGAACAAAAATGGATAAGAGTCATTGGTAATAGCTAATAAAATCATGAATTTTATACTCTATAAAATTATTTTCAATATAGTCAAAATAGACAAAAATCATTGGTTTTAAATCATAAAAATTTAAACTCTACAAAATTATTTTTCCATCGGATAAAAAATAAAACATTTAAAATTGTAGCTTATAGGTTATGAAATTATGAATTTTGAACTTCATAAAATTATTTGCCATTGGGTCTAAATAAACAAAGAATTTCAAAAATTATGGGTTATACACCTCATAAAATTGTGAATTTTGAACTTCATAAAATTATTTTCTGTTGGGTTAAAATGGACAAAAATTAAAAAAGAAATCAATGGTTATAGGTGATAAAATAGTGAATTTTGAACTTTGAAATAGCCATTAGATCTAAACAAACAAAATTCTACAAAGAATTATTTGCAATTAGGTTGAAATGAATGAAGTTGGACAAAATCGTGTATTATCACTCATGAAATCATGTACTTTACAATTTAAAAAATTATTTATCATTGGATCAAAATTAATAAAAATGAATAAAAATCGTGAGTTATAGCTTATGAAATCTAGAAATTTAAACTCAACAAAATTATATATTATTGGGTAAAAATAAAGAACAATGCACAAATATCAAGGATTATACCTATTGAAATTGTGAATTATGAAGTTCATAAAAAAATTTCAATCGGTCAAAAGGAATAAAAATACACAAACATTTTGAGTTATCGCTCATAAAATTTTGAATATTAAATTCTATAAAATTATTTTCCCTTGGGTCAAAAGAAATAAAAAAATTCAAAATTAGTGAGTTATAGCTTATGAAATCATGGGTTATAGTTTATGAAATTCTGACTTTTTGAACTCAAAAAAGTTATTTGCTATTAATTGAAACAAACAAGAAATTTCAAAATAGTTGATATTTTCTTACTAAATCATGAATTTGACCTCAATAAAATTATTTTTCACTAGGTCTACAAGAAGAAAAATGTACAAAAATCATGGCTTATAGTTCATAAAATCTTATACTTTGAAACTTCACAAAATAATTTGTCATTGGATCAAAATAAATGAAAAAAAAATCAAAACTCATGGGTCATTTAATCTTGAATTTTGAACTCCATAAAATTATTTTCCATTGGCTCAAAATTCACAAAAATATACAAAAACTATTGTTTATAACTCACAAAATTATGAATTTTAAACTCTAAAAAATATTTTCTATTGGGTCAAAATAAAATAAAAAAAATTAATGGGTTATATCTCATTAAATTATGAATTTTGAGGTCTATAAAATTATTTTCTAGTTGGTCAAGACAGACAAAAAAGCTCAAAATCATGTGTAATATCTCTGAAAATCATGATTTTGAACTTCGTAAAATTATATCTTCCATGGGGTCAAAATGAATGAAAAAGCCAAAAAACATGAGTTGTAGCTCATGAAAATTTGAGCTTCACAAATTTTTTTTACCATTGAATTAAAACTGATAAAAAACTAACAAATTATGGGTTATAAGTCAAGAAATTGTAAATTCTAAACTCTACAAATTATTTTCCATTAGCTCAAAAGAAATAAAAAACTTTAAAAATCATGAGCTATAGCTCACGAAATTATGAATTTTGAACTCTGTTTTTAGGTCAAAATGAAAAAAATGAATAATAATCATAGGTTATAGCTCATAAAATTGAACATTCAAAATGTTAGTTTATATGACATGAAATTGTGAATTTTAAACTCCACAAAATTATTTGTCAATGGGTTGATACAAACAAAAAAGTTTAAAAATTATGGGTTATAATCCTATGAAATTGTGAATTTTAAACTTTGTAAAATTATTTTCCATTCTATCAAAATGATTAAAAAAATTGTTGGTTATATATATTATAAAATCATGAATTTCGAACTCTATAACATTATTTGCTATTAACTTAAAATGAATAAAATTGGATAAAAATTATTTGCTATTAGGTTGAAATGATCAAAGTTGGACAAAAATCATGTATTATAGGTCATGAAATCTTAAATTCTAAACTTTGAAAATTTATTTTTTATTTGATCAAAATTAAAAAAAGGATAAAAATTGTAGGTTATAGCTAATGAAATCTTAAATTTTAAATTATATAAAATTATTTACCATATAGCCAAAATGGAAAAATATAAAAAATGTTGGTCATAACTCATGAAATCGCGAATTTTAAACTCTACAAAATTATTTATTATTTGGTTAGAATAAATAAAATACACAAAAATCATGAGTTATGGCTCATGAAATCATGAATTTTAAAATTTGAAGTCTATAAAAGAATTTCATTAGGTCAAAAGGAATGAAAATGAACAAAAGTTTTGGGTTATAGCTCAAAATATTTTGAATTTTGAATTTTGAGCTCCACAAAATTATTTTCTTTTGGTCAAAACAAATGACAAAAATTATAGCTCATGAATTTGTGAATTTTAAACTTCACAAAATTATTTGCTATTGGATCGAAATAAATGAGAAATTTTCAAAAATTATGGATAATAGCTCATGAAATTGTGAATTTGACCTCCTTAAAATCATTTTCCATTGCGTTAATTGAATGAAAATGCACAAAAATTAAGGCTTATAGTTCATAAAGTTGTATATTTTGAAATCCATAAAATAATTTATCATTTGGTCAAAACAAATGAAAAAAAATACAAAATCATTGGTCATTACATCACAAATTTTAAACTCTAAAAATTATTTTCCATTGGGTAACCGTTCACAAAAATGGATAAAATCATGGATTACAGCTCAAAAAATTGTGATTTTGAGCTCCACAAGAAATTTCACTGGGTCAAAATAAATGAAAAAGGATAAAAAATCATTACATTATAGCTTATTAAATCGTGACTATCGAAATCCATAAAGTTATTTTCCATTCGGTCAAAAGTCACAAAAAATGATGAAAATCATTGGGTACAGCTCATTAAATCATAAATTTTAAACTCTAAAAAAACTCCATTGGGTTAAAATAAATAAAATAATTAAAAAAATTGTGGGCTATAACTTATGATATTGTGAATTTTAAACTCCACAAAATTACTTGCCATTAGGTGAAAACTAATGAAAAAACTTAAAACCCCATGTGTTATAGCTCATGAAATTATCAATTTAAACTCCTTAAAATTATTTTGCATTTAGTCAAAAAGAAAAAAATTCACAAAAATTGAAGATTATAGCTCAAGAATTTGAGAAATTTTAACTTTAGAAAATTATTTGCCGTTGGATTAAAACAAACAAAAAATTTAAAATTGTGGGTTATAGATCATGAAATTATGGATTTTAAACTACACAAAATTATTTACCATTGGGTCAAAATTAATAAAAAATTTAAAAATTATGGTTTATATTTTTAATTATTTGCCATTAGATCATAACGAATAAAATTGGAAAAAAATCATTTGCAAGTAGGTTTAAATGAACGAAAATGGACAAAAATCGTGCATTATTGCTCATGAAATCATGAATTTTAAAATTAAAAAAATTATTAGTCATTGGATCAAAATGAAAAAATGGATAAAAATCATAGGTTATCGATCATTAAACCTTAAATTTTTAACTTTATGAAGTTATTTATCATATAGTCAAAATGAATAAAAATGGAATAAAATTATTGGTTATAGCTGATGAAATCTAGAATTTTAAACTCTGTAAAATTATTTATCATAGGGCCAAAATAAACAAAATGCACAAAAATTATTCATAACATCATGAATTTTGTATATTAAATGATGAATTTTGAAGTACATAAAAAATTTCATTGGGTCAAAGTGAAAAAATACATAAACATTATGCAATATAGTTTATAAAATTTTGAATATTAAATTATACAAAATTATTTTCCTCTAGATCGAAACAAAAGTAAAATGAAAAAAATGGTGAGTTATAGCTTATGAAGTTAGGGGTTGCATCTCATAAAAGTTTGAGTTTTGAACCCCAAAAAATTGTTTGTTATTGGATTGCAACAAATGAGAAATTTTCAAAATGGCGGATAATAGTTCATGAAATCATGAATTTGACCTCCATAAAATTATTTTTCATTGGGTCAAAGTGAAAAATGCAAAAACAATCATGGCTTACAGTTCATGAATTGTGTATTTTGTACCCCACAAGATAATTTGTCAATGGGTCCAAATAAATAAAAAATCCAAAACTTATGGGCATTAAATCGTGAATTTTTAAATTTATAAAATTATTTCTCATTGGGTCAAAATTCATAAAAAATGGATGAAAATTGTTAGGTTTAGCACATGAAATTATAAATTTTAATCTCTTAAAAATTATTTTCCATTTGGTTAAAACAAACAAAAAATTAAAAAGTTGTCAGTTATAGCTCATTAAATCATGAATTTTGAACTTCATAAAATAATTTTCCATTGGGTCAAAATGAATAAAATTAAATAAAAATTGTGAGTTATAGCTTATAAAATCGGGGGTTATCTCAATCAATTGTGAATTTGGAACTCCACAAAATTATTTACCTTTGGGTGAAAATGAAAAAAATTCAAAAATCATGGGTTATAGCTCTTGAAATTATGAATTTTAAACTCCAAAAGTTATGTTTTTCTATTGGATTGAAGTGAACAAAAATGCATTAAAAAACATGGATTATAGCTTATGAAATCATGAATTTTTAACTCCAAAAAATTATTTTCCATTAAATCAAAATGAATAAAACATTTGAAAAAGCATGGGTTATAGTTCATGAATTGTGAATTTCAAGCTACATAAAGTATTTGTCATTGGATAGAAACAAATGAAATAATTCAAAAATTATGGATTACAGCTCATAAAATTGTGAACTTTAGACTCTATAACATTGTCTTCCATTGGGTCAAAATGAATGAAGGTACATAAAAATCATAGGTTATAGGTCATGCAATCAAAAAATTTAAAATAATGGGTTTTAGGCGATAACATTTTGAATTTTCAACTCCACAAAGTTATTTACCATTGGGTCGATACAAATAAAAAATTTAAAAATTGTGGGTAATATATAATTAAATCTTGAATTTAGAAATATGTAAAATTATTTTTCTTTCTATCAAAATGAACAAAAATGGACAAAATCATTGGTCATAGGTAAAAAAAATTGTGAATTTTGAACTCTAAAAACTTATTTGCCATTAGATCGAAATGAGCAAATTTGGACAAAAAAATATTTGCTATTAGGTTGATACAAGTGAAATTGGATAAAAATTATGTATTATAGTTCATGAAATCATGAATATTAAATTTTGAAAAATCATTTATCATTGGATCAATATAAACAAAAATAGACAAAAATTACGGGTTATAGATAAGGAAATCATAAATTTTAAACTCTAAAAAATTATTTTCCATGTACTCAAAAAGAATAAAAACCATCGGTTATGAATCGTGAATTTTGAACACTAAAAAATTATTTACTATTGGGTTAAAACTAACGAATATGCACAGTGTTTTTAATTATTTAACTTGATAAGAGAGGTATACAAAATGTTTTTAATAATATCATTTCATTTCATCTATTTTTAACTTGTTAAGAGAGGTATACAAAAAATAACAATATGGTAATGTAACCTTTAATTATCAATTGTTTTTAATTATTTATGTTACATTAATCTAGGACTAGAAATGAATCAACTACGACAATGTTCATATTTGCATTGGGTTAGAATCTTTGAATTCGATATGAATTTGAATGTTATACTCTAAATTCTTTCGAATTTGAATACAAATATGTTTTGAATATTCACGGTATTCATCAAATAATTTATGATATATTTATTTGAAAATTAATCTATAGTTTATGAATATTAAATTATGTAATTAAAAAGATATTTGGTTAATAAAGTGACACATGACTCAACTTTTTTGAAATTAGTATAGAACTCCATAAAATTATTTTCCATTGGGTCGAAAAGAATAAAAAAATGTATAAAATTTGTAAGTTATAGCTCACGAAATAGAAAATTTTTAACTCTACAAAATTATTCGTCATGAGATCAAAACAAACTAGAAAACTTAAAATTGTGGGCTATAGGATATGAAATTGTGAATTTTAATTCCACCAAATTATATGCCACTGGTCGAAACAAACGATATAGTTCAAAAATTGTGGGTTATAGGTCTCAAAATTATGAATTTTATGTTTCATAAAATTATTTTCCATTGGATCGAAATGGACAAAATTCTTTGGTTAAAGCTCATAAAATTGTGCTTTTTGAACTTTGAAAATTTATTTGCCATTGGATCGAAACGAACTAAATTGGACAAACATTATTTCGTATTAAGTTGAAAAGAATAAAAATAGGACAAAAATCATGTATTATAACTCATAAAATCGTGAATTTTAAGTTTTGCAAAATTACTTACCTTGTAGAAAAATGAATAGAAATGGAAAAAATTGTGGGTTATAGCATATGAAATCGTGAACTTTTATCTCTGTAAAATTATTTACCATTGGGCCAAAATGAATAAAAATGCACAAAAATTTTGGGTTATGGCTCATTAAATCATGAATTTAGAACTCTAGAAAAAATAATTCATTGGGTCAAAGTGAAAAAATATGGACAAATGTGTGGATTGGAATTTTGAACACTACAAAATTATTTTTCTTTGGGTCAAAACAAACAAAATTTTTTAAAAATGGTCGGTTATAGCTCATGACATCGTGAATTTTAAACTCTACAAACTTATTTGCCATTGGATCGAAAGAAAAAAAATTGTTTTAAAAATCATGGGTAAATGGTAATGAAATCATAATTTGACCTCCATAAAATTATTTTTGATTGGGTGAAAACAAAAAAAAAATGCAAAAAAATCGTGACTTACAGTTCATGATATTGTATATTTTGAACTCCACCAAATAATTTATCATAAGGTCAAAACAAATGAAAAAAATGGAAAAATTGTAGGTTATAGCTCATTAAATCATATTTTTAAACTCGATAAAAATTCTTTAACAGTTAAAGTGGAGGATAATTTTGAGTGGAATCCACAATTTGGAGAGAAAATTTGAAAATATAATAATTTGGAGGTTAAAATAAAAAATACGGACAAATTGGAGGCCATATATCTAAAAAGCCCATGTATATAAATCGTTTTTCTTTTTTTAATAACCTATTCAGAATCAGACCGAAGATCGCGTGAGCTATATTGGAACCTCCCAACCATCTATGATGTGTTGTTTATAAATTGTTCATAACTTAAGTTAATATTTATAAATAGAAATATTTATAACATTGTGCTCACATAAAAGTTAATATAATGTAATAATAGAAAAGTAGAAATTCATAAATGGATATTTAATTATCAAACAAATCGAACACACATTTAGTTAAATTCTAATCATTAATGAACTGAATATTAGAATTTATTTATTTATTGTTAAATGAACTACGGAATCGAATATGACCAAATACTTAGACTAATAATAAACTAATTATTTTTTAACTATTTGGTTCATTTCCCACCTATCCAGTGGTTAGGATAATTGCCTTCAAAGCCATAGACGTGTTCGACGACTAGGTAAATGCAAAAGATCCCCGTTTACTTTTTAAACATGACATTTTTGTTTCGCTTTCACGAAGGTCGAGGGAAGAGGGTTGTGAAAAATCCCTTTTTCCCCATTGGATGGGTTCCCCTAGGGGCATACAGTCGGATACATCTCAGATATGATGCTTATCATATCTGTATCCGCTTACCAAGATACAAATATGCCTTGATAAGAAAATTTTATATCAATATCTGCTAAAATCGGATATAGATATGGTTATGCATATTGATATCTTAGCGGATATACATGTAGATACAAAACGAATATGAAAAAAGTAGATAATACTGGAAAAAAATAATTTGTATGATGCAAGAGAGTTCATTAATATGTTTGTTATCTCTAAAAAGCTAAGATTAGATATCTTGATTACTATTGATCTAAGGATTAAAATTGTTACCGCAGTATGACCTATATATTAGGATATTTCTGATACGGATCCAGATACTTCACTACATAATCGTATTTGTAATCAAATCATAGCGGTTATAGATTTTAGTAAATATATTTGCAAAATTAACCGCGCTGTACAAATTTTACGTCTGTATATGCAACTTTTTAGTATTGCTAAAAGACTTAGTTTGACAAAGAAAAAACGCTTATTGCGTAGCTTGAAATTTCAGTCACAGCAAACAAATTACAAGCAAATATTAATCCATGATTAAGGTTGGAGAACGGGAGTATCAAATTACAGGAAAAAGAAGCGAAAGCTACAAAGATGAAAGTCCGCTCATGTGTTCTCCTCCATGAACCTCTTGATAACGGCGACGAGCTCATCCACCGCCGGTGACTGAGAATCCAATGAAAAAAACCCATGCTCCGCCCCTTCAATCTCCACGACCTCCACTTTCTTTCCAAACTCCCTCAACCTCTTCCCATATTCCACGTCTCGATCCCTCAGCATATCTCTTTCAGCCACCACCACCACCATGGGCCCCACCTCAGCCTCCTCCCACCGTGGGCCCCCGGGACCGAATGGGTTCGCCAATGGGTCGTCCCTCATGGACCCGACAGGCAACGCGAGCCGCCAGCACCGGTCGCCCTCCTCAAGGGTCAAGGACGCGCCGGCGTGACAACAGGCCTCGGACTCTGTGCGCTCAATACCGCCGAAGAACGGCTGCAGCAGGATGTAGCCGTTGATTCTGGTGGGGCCCAGCTTTAGTGCCAGGTGGTGGGCTATACTGCCGCCAGCAGACTCGCCGGAGATGAAGATGTTATTAAAGTCAGCGTCGGAGAGGAAGGGGTCGGCTTCGGGTCGGAGCCAGTTGACCGCGGTTACCTGATGCATCAATAAAATAACAAGAGAAATAGCTTAAGAATACTGAAAACTTTCCATCATCTCTGTCATAAAGAAACGAAAATTATCAACGACAACAATAACTGAAAAATAGTTAAATCTACATCATCAATCTTAGCTATACATTAAAAAAATATAAGAAAAATAATCATTGGATAACCAATCCTAAAGTCAAGACATTTTTTTATCCTACAATCGCTAGTCTCTCAAATAGAGTCTGGAGTTAGCTGATGCATCCTAAAATTATGAGAAAGAGCTCAAGAACATCCACAAGTGACCATAATCTCAATTACGAATATTGATCTATATCAAATCCACTAGATTTTAGTAGAGTATAAAACTATAACCTTAAAAGCTAGCCACAATTTTGAAATTTTGGTGCAGAGGCCGGTACTTTTCGGACATCTTTGTTGGGGGAGAAATCGGGCCCAATCTGGAGTTGATGGGCCTTAAACAGAAGTTATGAATCAATTTTAACCAAAAACCTATAGCTATTAGGTATTGACTAAAACTTCAATTAAACTCATCACTATTTCTTACCTTATCCGATGTGGGACTATACTCACATATTAATCACCTCAGCAACTCTCTTTTAATTTGTGAGTATGGTTCAGTTCAACTATAATTCAATTTTCCAAGAAATTCACTGACCTTTTGCACCAATTCACTCGTAAGAACTTCCACCACTTTACTCATGATAGCTAAGGACCAATCTAGAGTTAATGAGCCTTAAACAGAAGTTAGGAATCACTTTTAAGCCAAAAGCTATAGCTATTAGGTATTGACCGAAACTTCTATTTAAACTCATCACTCTTTCTTATCTTATCCGATGTGGGACTATACTCACATATTAATCACCTCAACAATCTTTTGCATAAATTACTAAATCAACCAACAAAATAGGAAATGTAAACATTTTTTACCTTGAGTGTTTTCGAAGCTGATGTGCTAGTTTCATTCTTTTACAGTGCGAACTAAACAACACCGATCTAGGTTTGAATCCTCCCGACCACGGCTTTAATACTGTGGACTTTGCAAAAAATTTGATCGTGTTGAGTAACTTTTGAGTTCAAATTTCAAAGCGGCATATTAGAGTCTTCACCGCAACTTCAGAAATTAAATTAATCTACAACCCCTAATCATAAAAAGATAATCATCAATCCTAAGAACGCCTAATCCTCCTAAGAAACCAAGATCCACACTAGGATGTCCAGTAAGAAATAATCATCTTAAAAGTACCTAACCATACTAAGAAACCAAAAAGTAAAAATATAATGACCCTAAAAACACTAGTCTCTCAAAGGAAGTCCAGATAGTTTGGTGATTGCAAAATAATCTCATAAATAAAATAAATGAAACATATTTATATGAAATTTCAATCCTTTTTTAACTAAAATTTTCAACATAACTGAGGACTCATTACCCCGTCGTGGATGGCGGCGGGCAACCGGTGCTCGGGCGCGAGGCGGTAGTCCGGCGCGACGACAAGGACGTTGAGGTCGGCGGCGAGGCGGAGGCAGGCGTTGTGGAACGGGGCCCACGGAAACAACCCAACAATAAACCCGCCTCCATGGAAGTAGAAGAGGACGGGGAGCTTGCTCCGGTGGGGCCCACGGGGCTTGTAGAGTCGGAGGGTGAGATCGTGGGTGGGGTCGAACTGGGCGTCCTTAAAGACGACGTTTGGGTAGTGACTGTCGAGGGCGGCGGGGAGCTGGGGGAGCGGGGTTGAGGAGCGGAGGATGGTGCCGTCGGAGAGGAGTTGGACGAAGCCACGGAAGTCCTCGATCACGTGAGGGGCATGCGAGGGGGAGCACATGGTTGGCGTTTGGATTTGGGTCGGGATTGAATTTTTGACAGGCTTGCGGAGGAGGGGAGCTCGAAATAATGCTAGTTTATGGAAGATTGACGGGCAGTTTGAGGTGTTGGCGCACGTGCGGTTTGACGCAAGGAGTGACGCAAATCTAATTATCGTCTGTCATGATGAAATTGTAGGTGAGTTCTGGAGCTGGTCTAACAATTTTGACCGCTAGTTTATTTGGCTCCGGATGCTCTGCAGCCCAACTTGTAGAGAAAGCCTACAATTGGGCCCCACATCTAATCAGAACCAATAGTGCAATGACAAGTGGTTATGAGGAGCATGTATTGATGCACCTATCGCAGGAACGGGGAGGTAAGATATTTTATAACATCTATTGTCTCATTAAATTTATAAATTAAAACTTAACGTTTTTGTTTATTAGCTTGTAACACGAAAGACTATGTAAAAAGAAAAAAGTAGGAATTTTTCAATGCATATTAGACTTTTACATCTCAAATACGTTCAGCGGATAGTCTTTTTTTTCCCCATAAGTTCATATATGTTTAAATATGCACATTTACTATGTTCTTGCTAGTTATTTTATCATATCATGTATTCATAATGTTTCGAATGCATCTGTTTTCTTTTGAGAATTTAATTTATAATTATCTTATTTCTAGTGATCACACATTATTATGAAAATATTATGACAAGTAAATGTTTGAAGATAGTTTATCTGATAATGATCGAGTACATAATCATGTGGAAATTATTTCCAAGCACTCCTTAGATGATGTCGTACAGATCCAAACTCCAAAGAAAAATAATAATGAGATAAGAAAGAACAAAAGGTTGGTATGGAATTCGAAAGGCAGGGTGCTGCATATGCTTTTTACCATGACTACGGTCACGAAGTGGGTTTCGGTATCTGCAAAATTCAAGTAAAAAAGTCTAATGGAATAGTGTTATTTAGAAATATTTGTTGTGCTAAAGAGGGATATCAACATAAAGATAAAAGAGAAGTCAAAATGCTTCACCACATGCCACTTTCAAGAGCAAGTTGCAAAGCATGCATGCAGATCAGGTTATGGATAAATGGCAAATACAAGGTTGTCAATGTAAAATTGACACATAATCATGGTGCAGTAAGTCCTAGAAAATCACACATGCTCAGATCTCAAAGAAAAGTTACAGAAGCTCAAAAAGCTCAAATTCTTCCGGCCAATGGATCGAGAATCAAAGCTAAACAAGCATTTGATCTTCATGCTACAGAAGCCAGAGGACGTGAAATCTTGGTTACCTTGGAATGGATCTTAAAAATGCACTGCGTACTACAAGACAAAAGGAAATGAAAAAAAAATATGATGTAGCATCTTTACTTAAATAGTTTCAAAGGATGCAATTGGACAACCCGTCCTTTTATGCATTGCAACTTGATGAGCAAGTTCATTTAACTAATATATTTTGGGCGGATGCAATATGTGTTGTGGGTTATATCAATTTCGGAGATGTGATTTGTTTCGATACTGCATATAAGATTAATAATTATGGACGACCTTTTGCTCCATTTGCTGGCGTAAAGCATCATAGGCAAATAGTAATATTTGGTGCTGCTCTTTTATATGATGAAAATGTTGATTCATTTCAGTGGGTTTTTGAAAGATTTTTGAAGGCGATGTTTGGGACCATGCCAAAAACTATTCTTACTGATCAGTGCGCTGCAATGGCTTAAGCGATGAAAATAGTATTTCTAGAAACACATCGTCGATTATGTATTTAGCACATTTATCATAATGCTGCAAAGAATCTCAAGAATACGTTTGCTAGTTCATCAACATTTGCTTCCGAATTTCATTGTTGCATATATGACCATGTGGAAGAGGAGGACTTTCTTGCAGCTTGGAAGAATTTATTAGAGAAGCATGACCTTCAAGATGACTCTTGGTTGAATGATTTATTCAAACACAAAGAAAAATGGGCTTTGGTATGTGGTCGTAATACGTTTTGTGCAGACATGGCAAGTACAAATAGAAGCGATAGTATTAATTTAGTTTTAATAAAGTATTTAAGTGTTCAATGCAATTTGTTTAGATTTTTTGAACATTATGATCAATTTGTTGCCGATTGTCATTATGAAGAATATTTTGCCGATGTCAAAGTAAGTCAAACAACTCCAGTGATGTATGCTAACACAAGAATGCTGACCCAAGCAATGCATGTGTATACTAGAGAAGCATATGAGTTATTTGAAGTACAACATAAAAAGTTTCTCGATTGTGATGCTTTCAAGCGTAGTCAAGTTGGTACAAAAGAGGAGCACAAGGTGACAAGATTAGGGAGCAAATATGTAGATGACGAGATTAGGGGGCAAATATGGTTATATAGTGACATTTGACTCATCAACTAGTAAAGTTTCATGTGGTTGCAAGACTTATGAATTTGTGGGAATTCTATGTTGTCATGCATTAAAGGTTCTTGATTGTAATCATATTAAACTCATACCATCTGATTACATAAAGAAGAGGCGGACAAGGAATGCAAAATTTGGGAATGTAATTAATCATCAAGGATACATTGTGGAGATTGATCCTAAAGTGGCACTCGGAAGACGATATCAATCACTTTGTCATAACCTAGTAAATATTGCAACCATCGCCGCTGAGACCGAAGAGTCCTATGTATTTGCTATGGATTAATTATCTAATTTCTTGAAGAAGGTTGAGGAAATATTCCAGAATATGAGTCTCAAGCAAACTTCACATAATAACATAGCTTCTAGTTCTCATGATGTTGCTCGAGATGGAGTTGCGAAAGAGGGAGAAGATGGAAAATTTTCAAGCTCAGAAAATATTTTTTATCATCATAAAGGTGCGAAAGTCATCATGATAAATTCCTAATTGTTGTAATTTAGCACTATTTTCATATTTCTTACAAGTTACAAGTTAAAGTACAAAGCAAAAGTATCAGCATGTTCATGACAGTTCTAAAATATTAATAAGCGTGCCATTTGCTCCTATGGCAAAAGTAGTGATTTTCTCCGCACTTGCCATTTGTATCCTCTCGTTGTCTACAGCTAGCATGAATTTCACGAGGGCAACGTCCTCTATCCATGTCCAAGCAATTTCTGGATACAATCTTCCGGCTGCTGAGTAGATTTATGGTTGTATGGTGAACAATGTCCATCTATAATTCTCTTTATAAAATTTTAATTAGGTGAAGTTGTTGTGCGCAGCGGAAATTTCGGCAGCACCTCTGATGCACAAAGGACACAACAAGAAAGCTAGATCGCAATAAAAATTCCCGTCTCACAAAGGAAACAAGAATCTGAAGCACATATCTCAACGAAGTGAGATATCTACTCTTCCTCTCATC
>JBAKGM010000326.1:39330939-39356424 GCA_037177215.1 Asparagus racemosus
ATAATTTTTATTTCATTTAAATGATATAATCTAATTTTTCAGCGGTTGAATAATATGGTTTTTATCGCTTATTCTTATGGTGAGAAAATTTACTATGGAATGAATAATATGCCGCTGTACGTTGGAGTAACGGCACCGTTAATGATCTCAGAATCATGTAGTTACTATGACTTGATTAAAGAATTACACCAAGTTACTGAAATTAATCCACGAGAGTACCGAATGAAAGTAATATGCAATTGGCCTAGAACATTTCACAGAATGTCCACGGTTGAGATCTCAAATGATCATAGTATGAGTATTATGTTTAAGTTGAGCAAGACACAACCAACAGTAGAATTATTTATTGAAAAGATTCTATTTAGTTCGGACCAAATGTTCAAACCTCCGAGAGAGTTCTCACGCATGTTAGACTTGGGAGTTGAGTCTGATGGTTTTCTTTCATCTTCAAGTGAAATGGAGCAGACTCAATTTCAATACCTTAGTGTACCTTCATTTGGGGAAACGTCAAGTGTCATTAACAATGAAGCCCCTTATCAAAATATGAGGGTGTTAAGAGGGGCGGCGATTGAAGTGGATGAAAGAAATAACGATTCCAAAGGTGAAGAACAAAATTGTGCACTAATTGATAGCATGCAATTTGTAATTGAAGAGATTGAAGAGAACCCGGGATGGCCTGAGGAGGCTTATGTTAATAATGAATATGTTGAGTTCGAAGAACTACCTCCCGACGAGTTTGAGGATGATGAGTGGATTCGTTCTTTCACAGTACAAGACATTGGCATCGGGCAATGTTTAAATGGTAGGAGAAATGAGGACTTCACTTGTAAAGTTGGTGATTTATTTGAGACTAAGGACCAATTGGTTGATGCTATTCGCGATTATTCTAACATAAAGAATGTCAAATTCAAGCAAGTTAAAAGCAATCGCACAAGTTTTGATACGATTTGTTTTATGAATACAGAGAGGAAATGTCAGGCGGAGGGAAATAAAGCTGATTACACATGTCCTTGGAAGTTATGTGCATTTGCAGGAAAGAAACATAATGGGCATTTTAAAATCATAAAATACTGTGGTGTTCACACATGTAGCAATCCGATCTTGGAGCATGACCATAGTGGTGCATCTGTCTCTTACGTAGCGCATGTTATAGTAGTTTCTTCCAAGCAATATGGTGGTGCAAATACTTCATACTACGCATACACTTCTGAGTGGTATAATTTAAGTCACTATAAAGATTCATATAAGTCGTGTTTCCATCCTATTGTAGATAGTAACCAATGGCCACCCTATAACGGGCCGCATGTGTTACCTCCTGGTTATAAGAGACAAGTCGGACGTCTATGATCGGTAGGCATAAGAGGTATAATGGATGAAGGACGGGAAGGAGTTCCAAACCAGAATAGGTGTGGAAATTGCAGACAACTGGGCCATAATAGATCTCACTGTCCTACCAGTTCTAATAGATAGCAATTAATGGGTACAATTTATTTATTTTATATTTATATTCTATGTCTTTTGTATTTCAATGCATACTCTCATATTTTGTAAGTTACTTCTAGTTCAATTTATCATATTTTGTAAGTTACTTCTAGTTCATCTATCTCTTTGGACCATTTATTTTTATCCATGATTATGACATTGATCCCAAAAAAAAAAAAAGACCAACCTAACTGTTTAAGAACTTGCCTGTATTTGTAATCCAGATAATCCAAATCCAAATCCAAATTCCCTGTATTTGAAATCTAGATAATGTAAATCCAAATTCTCTGTACGCACCTTATATTGGGCTCTGATTTGTAATCAGATAATTTTGATCTAATGGATTTTATGGGGCTATTTGGTTCGCCTAAATTTGTAGAAACTGCATGGATTTCTTCCTAAAAGTGTCAAAGTTTAAAAATAAATAAATAAACAAGTGTTCAATACTTTTCTTAAAGTCTAGTTTGGTTCACTTCATTTAACAGATAGTGGTTTCTATAAAGTGGTGAAAATCAAGGCAATTTCTAGCTAATATGAAGGAAATAGTCAAAAAATCTGACACGATACATTAAAATACTACCCATAAAGTTGGTTTCATTTGCTACGATTTTGTTTCCAACCAAATTAGAGAAAAGAAACTAAAATAGCTTATTTCAAACCGAAACAAATAAAAAATAGACTTGAAAAACATGAAACCATTGTAATGGACAATTTAACATCTTTTTCATATTCCTTTTTTTTAAAAGGAAATTGACCAAACAACCCCTATGACATTGGTTTTCAAATCTTCCTTATGCCACCTCTGATCTGTGAAATCCAGTCTTCACCCAAAAATCTCCATGTCTCCATGATCTCCTCATCTCCAACCTTCCCCCCACCCCCCCACCACACCACAACAAGAAAAAATAACAACTTAAAAGATAGAAATTAATATATTCTATATACGCTAAACTAATTATGATATAGTAATTGCATTTTTCATTTTTCAGATTCTAGTATAGTGTATGTGAGTTGCACGTAGGGATATTTAATTTATTTTCTGAATTGACTTTGAGGACATGAAAATAGCTAAGCAACTTAAACAAAAAAAAAACATTTAAAGTAAAATATTGGAAAGAAGTTTTTGAATGCTTATATACATATAATTGTACGTAAGTTTAAAAGCCAAATGAGTAAATATAATTATGTTTAAGTTAATCAAGTTTTCAATGTCGATAACAAATTTTCTATATCTTTGTCAAAGCTGCTAAACTCCTATAATATCCAGCCCCTCAATCATTTCCCATCCCATTACAAACTAGACCCATTAAAACAGTCAAATAGTAAATACCCTAGGTCCACCTTGTTGAGGTGATTAATATGTGAGTATAGTCTCATATGGGATAAGATAAGAAAGTGTGATGAGTTTAAATAGGAATTTGAGTCAATACATAATAGCTATAGCTTTTGAGTTAAAATTGATTCCTAACTTCTGTTTAAGGCCCATCAACTCTAGATTGGGCCCGATTTCTCCCCCAGCAAATAGTATCAGAGCTAAGGTCATAGTCCAAGTAATTTAAAAAAAAATAGATGAAGTTTGATGTGAAGCCCGAATGTGTCGGGAGAATCCACGGATGCCCGTAGGAGTGATATAGTCTAGTTAGCCACCATGAGTGAAGTGGTAGAAATTCCTACGGATGTTTGATAACCATGTGCTGAATGGATAATCTGGTTAGCCCATGAGCCAAGTGGTGTAAGAGTTAGTGAATTGGTTAGCCAACGAGTGAAGTGGTGCAGAAGTTTAGTGAATCTCGTGGAAGATTGAATTATACTTGAATTGAACTATACTCACAAATTAAAGGGAAGTTGTTGAGGTGATTAATATGTGAGTATAGTCTCACATTGGATAAGATAATAAAGAGTGATGAGTTTAAATAGAAGTTTGGGTCAATAACTAATAGTTATAACTTTTGGGTTAAAATTCATTCTTAACTTCTGTTTAAAATCTATCAACTCTAAATTGAGCCCGATCTCTCCCCCAACTAGCCCGATCTCAGAACTTAAGGAGGTCAAAAAATTGATAAAAAGTAGGTAGCAGTATAAAATAAGTGATTCACTTAATGATTACTTGTCGATATATTAATAAAGATATATTCTATAGTTTTACTAATAATATGATTATGCACAATTTTCAAAATTTGAGAACTCCGAGAAACCACTAGTGTGGCTAATGGGCCAAGCCCGGTCAGACTAACGCCTTACCTCAGAGCAGAAAGACAGTCATGTGTCGCTTTGATGACTTTTTTTTTTAACAACTCGGAATTGAACACAGGACCAGTCATGTGTCGCTTTCATGAACTTTTTTTGTTTTTTTAACAACTCTTTCATGAAGTTTATGTTAAAAGCAATACTATCTCGCAAATCTTTCCTTAAAAGAAATCAAATCTTTCGTTAAAAAAAGGCTAAATTGCACTTAAATATTCTAGAGTTTCACTGATATTGTACTTAAGTAACTCATATTTTAAAACTGAGTAAAAAATATCCTAAAGTATTTACGTGTTGTAGATAAATATCTTATAGTTAAAAATCACATAGATAATGTTAACTTTTCTCAACGTATTCAAGAACATTACATTTAGAAACTTTATGATATTTAAGTGAGATTATTTAAAAAGGAATGATATTTGTATGTAATATTGGTGCAAACGAGAGGGTACCAACATGCAACATTATGTAAACAAGAAAACACCAACCCCTAATATTTTAAAATTTTAGAGCATTTATGTATTTTACTTAAATATTTTGGGTGATTTAAGTCCACGTTTTCAAATAGGAGTAACTACAGTGCAATATTGTTGAAGCTGGCATTTAAGTACAAAAAAAAAAAAAAAAAAAAAGCCAAAAGCTCACTGTATGGTCTACTTTTTCAGCGGAGGTAATACTCAATAATTTTAGGCTAAATTGCATCTAAATGTTCTATAGTTTCACCAACATTACACTCAAGTGACCTCTATTTTAAAACCGAGCAAATAAATACTCTAAAGTATTTAAATGTTTTAAATAAATGCCTAAAGTTTTAAAATATTGTACTCTGGTACCCTCTTATTTACTTAATGTTGCTGGTTGGTGCCCTCTTGTTTATCCAATGTTGCATATAAATACCCTCAGTTTGTAAATAATCTCACTTTAATACCCTAAAGTTTCTAAAAGTTACACTTTAGTACCCTATATTATATGATATTCTTGGATACGTAAAGAAATATTAACACCATCTGGGATTTTTTAACTTTGAGGTAGTGATCTGTAATATTTAAATACTTTAGGGTATTTTTTTGTTCGGTTTTAAGTAGGGGTCACTTAAGTGCAATATTTGTGAAATTATAGGGCATTTAAATGCAATTTAGCCACAATTTTACTTTGTATGTAAATCATTTATATTCTCCGCGTGCCGCTCACCGACCCCCTTTAAATCCTTCATTAATTTTGCGTAAACTCAAACCCATCAGTCTCTAGGGTTTCTCTCTCTCTCTCTCTCTCTCTCTCTCTCTCTCATGAGATCTCGAAGGAGAAGAAGATGAAGTTTGGAGAGACGTTCACTGAGTATCTCCATGGCGAGCAGGAGTCGTTCCTTCAAAAATGCTCTCATGTCGAGTACGAGAGGCTGAAGAAAGTCCTCAAAAGCTGCCGCCTTTGCCGATCGACCGAGATCGAGGCCGACGGCGTGGATCTTCATCCTGATCTCGATCATGGGGACATCGGCGAAGAGAATGAAGCGCTCTCTAAGTTCTGCAGCTGCGATCGCTGTCCGTGTACGCTCTTTTGATATTTCGCTTTTAAGTCTATTTCTGCCCTTAATTTGGTCATTTTGAAGGTGTATTTTTTGTTGTAGAAATTTGTTGTTAGATTGTGGGAAGCGGATGGTACAATGCTTCGCGGGCCTGGTAGGACTATGTATATCTGTTCAAAGATCATTTTTTTTATTCAGATAAAGTGGAAGGATCCCTTTACCAACTTGTTTTTGGACATATCTTATTGTATAAATTCTCCTAGTTACTATAGTTTCTGGGTTTTTACTTGTATACAACCCAAATCAACCATATTTGCAAATTTACCCCCAAATTCTATCACATCGTGTTAAATAGCTCCAAACTTGAGCGTTGTTAGTTTTTGAATGGTGGAAGGGGGAAATTTAAGCTGAACAACAACAACAACGATAGCAATTATCCCAAATTTTTGGGGTCGGCTACATAATCATATTCGTTCATTCAGTTGGATCATCCCCTCCGTTAAGTTAACTATTATTATATCATTCTTAATTGCTTCTGTTGTACCCTGAGAATTACCAAGTCTAATGAACTCTAGAGAGTCGGCCACGTGTCATAATTAACTGGCCGAGTCTTACCAATCTGAAAGTCCAACCCGGGTGTGAGCATCGCCGACCCTTCTAGCAGCCCAAGACCGAGACGAAAGGCGTCTTCAAATTGAGGTATGCCAAAAGCCGGTTCCAAGATGAAAGGCGTCTTCTACTCGGACCCTCGCTAGAGAATGTCTCGAATAACGAGACAATCTATCAACTTCAACAATTGTACTTCGCCGCTCAATCACCATCGCATTTAATGTTGAGTAGAGTCATTATGACTCTTCGGGCTAAAGTTATGATTCGGATCATACTAGCACTTCAGCGTTCTGTCACTGTCGCATCAAACGCGAAGATGACTCATTCAACCAACTGCCGACACGTGTAAAGTGAGGTCTGATCAGTTTACTGCACTAACCCGGTGAAATTACCGATATGCCTCTACCAACCCTCTATAAATAGTGGGCAATCTCCACTATTCAAAGGTACGCAAAAAATTGCTAAACAACTCCGTGAAACTAGATTCTACAAACGTGCTTAATTTATTACCGACTTGAACGTAGGAGGGCAGGCCAGAGCATCCAACTCCGGCCCTCTAACGGGTGATTCATGTGCAAGAATCTACTTTCTCCTAACTAATAAGCTACCAAGGAAGATCATGCGCCCCTAAACTCCTCTAAATATGCATTGACCCATACAATCAACTTTCTGACATAAACAACTTTCAACCGAGTTCTTTTAGATCTACTTCTAGATATTTTTACCCCATTAACTATAATAATATTATCACTTCCTAACTGGTGCATCAAAAGGCCTATGTTGTACATAACCAAAATATCTCAACTCATCCTTTCATTTTATGCTCGATAGGAGCAACCTATAGTTTCCTACAAATGTACTCATTTGTTATCCTGTCTTTTAGTATGTACCCACAAGACAATCGAAAAATTCTCATTTCTGGTACACTAGGTTTTTTCATATGTTTCTTTTCATTGCCTAGCATTCTGATCCATAAAACATCATTGGTGTTATAACTGTCCTGGGAAAATAGGAATATCTTGAAAATTTTCAGCTAAATAACAAAAGGGAAAATAGGAATTTCCTGGGAATATTCCATAGCATAACTTTTGAGGGGTATTTAACTCAATGTGGTAGCAAATTAGCAACATTTTTTTTGGCAGGAGGTTGGGGAATTTGATTTGCGGGTACATAGTTTTAATAACCTACGTTTTATTTAATCAATGTTTCCACATAAATGAGAAGTTGTATGCCAAGATGGATTACTATTACGATTTTTCATGAGCAATATATTTCCGAGGAGATTGTTTTGATATATTTCATGAAATGTGACTTTTGATAATTAATTTATGTGCTGCGATTGCCGTTTATTTTTAGCATGTGATGAGAAGTTCTTTGCTGAATTGACAAAAGAGGCTTTGGAGATAGCAGGATGTTTCAGCTCAAGAGTAAGACGACTCCTCCATCTGCATGTTTCTTCAGGAGGTCTGCAAGGATATATGTGGAGGCTGCGCCATTGTTTCACGGATGATCAACAAATCTTGATTCAAGAGGGAAGAATGTTATTTGATTATGTTACGATGAATGCTATTGCGATCCAAAAGATACTTAAGAAGTATGACAAGGTATGCAAATTAACATTCACTACATTTAAGTAGTAGTTTTTTTGTGTAATTTAATTACATGATTGTTTGATATGCTTCAGGTTCATGGGTCTATCAATGGCAGAAATTTTAAGACCAAAATGAGCACAAAGCACATTGAATTGTTGCAGTCGCCTTGGTTAATAGAGCTAGGTGCTTTTTACGTGAACTTCACTGGGTCAGACACAGGAGAGCCTGGTGAGTTTTTCAGGAGGTTCTCTTGTGATTTAAGTGGTTCTTGGCCTGTAATGACTATGACTTTTTCTGAATCCATCAAGTATGAATACAGCCTTACATGTGCTGTTTGTCTGGTAAGATTTTGCTTTCATTTCTCATAGTGAAATGTATTATTTGCTTCGTTCCAAGATTTGTTTGAGTTGATACTATAGCTACTATAATATCCCTATCGTCCCGTTACTATTTGCGCTCCCTCTTCTTGTGATTATTTTGCTATACCTTTTCATATTAATGCTAACTTGATTACCAACCAATCAATTACCCCCTTGTTTTTTTTTTCCTTTTGTTTGTTCGTGATCTTCTCTGCCTGTGTTTTTGTTCAGGTGTGTGATTGTATGTTTAAAGGTTCATGTACTTTCGTTCTTTTGATTGCCAAATGCAAATTTTATTCCTATTGAAATATATATTTTCTACAGGATACTCTATTTAATCCATATGCTTTGAGCTGTGGGCATCTATTCTGTAAGAGTTGTGCTTGTTCTGCTGCTTCTGTACTGCTTTTCCAAGGCCTCAAGACAGCACCAAGAGAAGCAAAATGCCCTGTGTGCAGATCGGTACGAAATAATTTAATTCTCCTCATTTATTAACTTTTCTGTGACTGGTACTTGTACTAGAAGAATTGCATGTTTTCTTGTTGGTGATTGTTAAAATGTTGCTCATAATACTATGTTTATTATACCTTCTTTGGCTTATATGAAAAGAATGTTTTTTATATTTTGAAGGATCATGTATTTCTCATATTTGTGTATTATGTTTACGCTTTATATATGGTGTAGGAGGCAACTTGTTTGACCCTTAGATCTGTGATGTGGAACGTGGTATTGTTTGTAAATAGTGTATATATGGTTCAATTCCCTCATTTAGTTATTTAAAACTATCTGTAGTGAGGTGTCTAATGGTTTTTTATTAGGGGTGTACAAAAATATCCATATTCGAGGAAATATCAGAATCTGTTAAGATGCAGATATGGTTGCTAAACTCTATATCCGATAGGTTGTGGTTACGAATATGGATATGCAGTGAAATATCCGGATCTGTATTCAAAATATGTTGGTCATACAGTTGTAACACTTTTAATTCTTAGATTAATGGATTTGAGGTTAATTTTGATGATTAAGAGATCTAGTCTTAGCCTTTTCAAAATATAATTAACATATTACTAAACTCTCTTGTATCATATGACCTAAAGTTTTTTCAATATCATCTAGTTTTCTCATACCCGTTTTGTATACACATGTATATCCACTTTTGTATCCACATATATATGCAATCCGCATACATTTTAGCAAATATGGATATGAATTTTCCTTACTGAAGCATATTTGTATCTGTGATTTGTTAGCGGACATAGATGTGGTAAGTATCATATCCGAGCCATATCCGAACCGCATACACCCCTAGTCTTTATTGTTCTATTTGTTATGTAAGGAATTTGAAATATATTTCTGGCTAAATTTCAGTTAACTGAGATGTAGATGTATCTAGAACTCCTAAACATTGGTTATCTTTTACTTGCATATCATTAGACAACTAGAACTCTTACAATAGGCTATATCCCACCAAGGTTTCCTACCTTTTGTCACACTATTCTAGGATGGTTTTGTTTCTTGAGAAATGATGAGAAAGAAAATCAGATATACATGCACGGAAGTTAAAGCAAAAATAAGCCGCTACAAATATATGGGCATTACTTCTCATCATTTCATCTCTATGCATGCAGGTTGGCGTATTTGGCAAAGCAGTACATATGCAAGAACTAGACCTACTACTGAAAAACAGGTGCTTGAGGCCTGCAAAATTCTATTATTCATTTACTTATGTATTATAATCACCTGATCGAGATATTTAATTGGAAAACTGCATTTATAATTCTTTCTGTTTCAATCTCCTTAGATGCAAAGACTATTGGAAAGAGAGGCTGCGCGAGGAGCGTGCTAAGATGGTGAAGCAAATTAATGACCACTGGGAGTCTCAGAAAATTACAGCTTTGTGGTTTTGACTTCTGAGATTTATTTGAGCAATAACTACTTTTGTCAGCATACATGTGTGCATTATTTGGATTATAGTACTCACTGCACGTGCAATCTGTAATTTAGTTTCGTTCTGGTTACTTGTCAATATTTTCCGTCAGGTTTTTTTTTTCTTCAACAAATTCTGCTGAGTGTTTGTATATCTAGACTCCTTTGAGTCCTCCGTGGGAGAATTGAAAGAATGTAGATGAGCATCCAAAAGATAAAGATAGAAATGTTAGATATGTGCATTCAGACCTATTTAATTGGTTGAGATTAGACGAAGAATTTGTGCAGGCAATACTAGGATATTTTCGCTTTGTTTGCCGTGCAAAAAATTACAGTGATATCCATTCTACCATGATGATTATAACAATGGCCATATTGTAGGATAATGATCTTGAGAATTACCTTGAATATCTACCTTGATGTTTGGACCTATGGACCTATGCGTGCCCATATATTGGTGTATCTAGGGGTGCACAAAAATGTCTATATCTGAGGAAATATCCATAATTTAGATATGGTTACTAAAATCTATAACTAACGGGATATAGTTACAGATATAAGTTTGTAGTGAAATATCCGGATCTGTTTTCAAAATATCTGAATATATATTGGTCATACCACTGTAATAGTTTTCATCCTCAGATTCATATATATGAGGTTAATTTGATGATTAAGATATCTAATCTTAGCTTTTTAGATATAACAAACATATTAATAAACTCTCTTGTATCATATGGATTATATTCTTTTAGTATTATATGGTTTTCTCATATCCATTTTATATCTGCATGTATATCCACTTATGTATCCGCATACATATTCATATCCATAACTGGTTTTAGCGGATATGGATGTGAATTTTTCTTCCCGAGGCATATCTATTTATGTAATTGATAAGCAGATACGAATATAGAAAGTATAATATTCGAGTCATATCTAAGCCGTATCCAGACCGTATGCACCCCTAGGTGTGTTCCTTTGCACACAATACCTCTAAATCACTGCTAAGGCATCAATTTTGTAACTCTATCCCTCAAGTTTATAACCTGTAAGTTTGGACACCAATTGAAGGGGTACTCCCTCCTTTATATATAATGAGAAATTGGCGGAACTCCTAATTGCACAAAATAATGACACATAAGCATGTAAGACAATGACAAGTTCCATAAGTTATTTTATTATTAAATTAGAAGACTTATATGCATGGTTTATTTTCTATTTATAATTAGAATATAATTCTCGCCAAATTAAATCTATCCATAATTAGAATTCTCATCAAATTAAATCTATCTATAACTAGAAATTTTTAATTATAGTCAAATTTTTAGTAATTAAAAAAATTAATATATAGCTCTTGAATCATTTCTACTTGTAGATTAACCCATAAACTACAAACAATTCCTAGAAAATAAAAACAAATTATGAATATCCCTCTAAAAATTATGAAACTATAAACGACACCCTGAAAAATCTAAAAATTACAAAAACTTTCTTTAAATTATAAAATTATAGAGAATTCCCTGAAAAATATAAAAATTACTAACCATGGCCTTTAAACTCTAAAAGTTATATATAACCCCTGAAAACTACAAAAATAACAAATAGATCTCCTATGAATATGAAAATTATAAATAACGCACTGAAAAGTCTAAATTTGCAACAAAAAAAACTCTGAAAAATATTAAAATGCAAAAAGACATAAAAATTTAAAAATACAAAGGACTACCTAAAGATTTAAACATTACAAAATAGCTCATTGCAAACACTGAGAATTACACATAAGCATGTAAGACAATGACAACTGACATATGTTATTTTAGTGTTAAATTAGAATTCTTACATGCATGGTTTATTTTCTATTTATAGTTAGAATAGAATTTGCATCAAACTAAATCTATCCATAATTAGAATTCTCATCAAATTAAATCTATCAGTAACTAGAAAATTTTAATTATAGTCAATTTTTTAGTAATTAAAAAAATTAATAATTATATTTTTAAATTTTTAATTATCTATAATTAAACAAATCTAATAATCATATTTTTTTTAATTATCTTTTTTATATATACGAAGAAAGTATTAGTGGTTTACTATTAGCCTTGCATTTTAAACAATGTCCATATGGTTCTTCTTGATTTTTTATAAGGTAAATTTTCACTAAATCTCTAATAACTATAGTCATTTAGCATTCCGCAAATATTTTAAAATTCCCGATAAGTTTCAAAATTTTAGAAAATGACAAAAATATTTTGATTTTGTGCACTTAACCCCGTAAAGCATTGGACATATTTATACAATAACAAATATTAATTATCTCTTAAGGTTAATATATATAGCTCTCAAATAATTTCTATTTGTATATTAACCCATAAACTACAAACACTTCCTAGAGAATTAAAAGAATTATAAATAGCCCTCTAAAAAATATGAACATTAAACGACCCCCTGAAAAATCTAAAAATTACAAAATAAATCTTTAAATTATAAACATTAAAGAGAATCCCTTGAAAAATATAAAAATTAATAACCATCACATTTAAATTTTACAACTTATATATAACCCCCTAAAAACTTCAAAAGTAATAAATAGATCTTCTACAAATATGAAAATTATGAATAACCCCCTAAAAAGTCTAAAATTACAAAAAAACCTCTGAAAAATAAAAAATACAAAAAGACATAAAATTTTTTAAAAATACAAAGAACAACCCAAAATTTTAAACATCATCAATAGCTCATTGCAAAAACTAAAAATTACAAATAACCCCTTTTAAAATCTAAAAATTAGAAACAACCTCCTAAAATCTAAAATTTATATAGAACCCTGAAAATAATAACCAATGATTAGTAGGAATTTTCTATCATAGCTATTGGGGATTAAGTGACAAATTAAAACTTATTAGGTATTTTCTTCCAAAATTTATTGGTTTACTTTGGTCATTTGACCATATATTAATTAGCAATCTTAATTAGAAACTTTCTACCAAAAGCTTTTGGGCGATTTTAGTGAGAGTTTCAAAGGTATAGGTGATTTAATGTCAAACGCCCAAATTTATTGGGTTTAGTGAAATTTATCAATATTTCGCTTTATATGGAGAGGATAGGTATTAACAGTGGTTACACGCAAAGATCTTATATTTTATTGAAGAATAGATCAGTGATTACTATTATTGTAACGTACATTGATCATTAAATTAAGATGAGAACTAAAGTCTTAAATGGATAGAAAAATCACGCAAGTCATTATAAATAAAGAAAATCTAAATCTACTATTCTATGAGCAGAAAAATAAATTGAACTACATAGAATGGTAGAAATAAAAAAGGAAATGATTTAAATCTCGCTTTATATATATAAATAAATTTGTGATTTATTATTATAGTCTTTCGTTTCAAAAAAAAATATCATGTGCCTCTTCCTGACTGAGTTGAAAGTGAAATTTCGAAATAAATACTATCTATACATTTACTAAGTGAGGTATTATTTTCATTTATTTTAATTTTGAAATATTATTTTTTTAAAAAGAGGGATATTATAATGGAGGGATTGATGCTTAAACCATCTTATTTGTATTTTAGTTTGATATGAAATTTATCTACGTCCTTATTTTGTATTTCCTTTATGGCTTTTGGTTTCTATTGTGAAGGGATGAAATTGATTCCCATGCTTACCACATCATCTTTGGAAATCTCAAGACAAAAAAGATTTACATTTTCTATGTTTGCTTAGTTTGATAATCTATGCTTTAAAAAAGATATCTTGAACAGCTTCACCGTGTCTATTTTTTCATGAAACTCATTTTAGCTCTAAAACTTCCGAAATGAGTTTCAAGTCATGAAATATGAGCTTTTTTGTAAACCAACAAAACAACCCCTTATAAAGAAAAACTTTTTCTCAAGTTCTACTTCTGAAAAGGAGCAATAGTCCAAAGAAAAATTTATAGACAATTCAATTTTCAAGGAAACCAAATCAACCGTGTGAGGACGGGCATTACGCTTGTGATTAATTCAAGATAAATTGCAGCCCTTAATTTTGTTGCCTTGGCTATCTACAGCATCTCTTTTTGATAATATTTGCCAAGAGTAGTATAGCCACAAGTAGAACTGATTCATAAGAATCAAGGGAGGTTGCGTGTGGAAATATAATTTGGACATTAGCTAGTAAACTTCCCCTTGGTATTAATGTGCTGCCATTGACGTCCGATAAGTGATAAAGTGGTGAGGATAATGGTCGAAAGTTCCATGTTCAAGTTTTTTTAATTAAACGATGAAATTAGACTTTTTTTTTACACATTATATTGAATTACATCTTGAAAGACCATGACGTTATATTATTATTATTTGATAGATTTCTTACATGTTGCATTGTATGTGTTGAGTAGGATAATAAAATAGATCTATATCAACCCACCGCAACTAACTCGAGCGATTGGGAGGTTTAAATATGGCTCCCGTGGTCTTGGTTTCGATTCCGTGCTGGGTCATCAAAAAGAAAAAAAAAGATGAATGCTATTTAGATTAGCAAATGTCACTTTCTCAGAAAAACAAAATAATAACAATAATAACAATACAAATCACCTGTTGGAGCCTTTGGCAAGCTAAGAACAGTCTAATATTTAACAGTGTTTCCTCTACCCATAGTGATGTCAAGTTTCTTTTGTTAATCTTCTTTCTTTTCTTTAATATTCTTTTTGTTCTCTCCCGAACGATGTACTTTTGGACATGTAATTTGCTTCATGCAAATTTTTGCTATCCTTTTAACCTTATGACTTCCATGAGTCATGTATAAGGCTGGCTTTGGACCCTATCCTCTCTTCACTCTCACAAATACGAGTAGGGAGAAAATCTCATACCCCTAGTTTTGGGATGTTATCAATTCAAGTGGATCTCTTGTTGGATACTCCTTGTATCCTTTGTATTTTGTCTCTCATGATATATTAATGAATTGAACGGGAAGGTTCTCCTTGTTTTTAGTTCAAATAATAATAATAATAACAATACAAATCAAGTAAAAGGCTTACAACGCGCTCAGTAGAAAACTGGGCCTCCAAAGTATAAAATATGTCATACAATTTATACGATTATAACCCTCATCGTAAAGCTATGTAGATCGACATGCAAGAGTTCCATTCCGCGGAACACTAAAAGGATATGAAAGCTGATTTTACCAAAATCAAATAAATTATTTGATGTAAAACACTCCATTCATTCTATCATAAATTACAAAATTTCTAGGGGTTAACATATCAAAATTTCCCCTATTTCTCATAAATCAATCCCCTGGTATGATCTACAATTACAAACAAAAAGGATAGCTCGTCTATCCTAGAGCTTTGTCAGCCTTCCTCGCCTTTTTCCTGTCATTGCTACCTGCAGCTTCTTGGCCTCTGTCTGTTCCTCTCTTTTTCTTTCCCTGCAAAACCAACAGAAATCGACAGAATTAATTCTCCCACTCCATTATAGTATTTAATAGCTCAGATAAAGCTATAGCTGTCGAAGGATACAGCTATCCTAAGATTACTGAAGGTTCGTATGTACACGCACAACCAAGATAGGAATATCATATACTCAAGGGTTAATTGTGGATAGACCCCCTATAGTATCAATGTCGTGAACTTACTACGCCTCTAGTTTTACTTCTGCCCATAGACCCTATTGAGTGAATTTTTTTGAGTCTTTTACCCTCGAGGGGGCTAATTGTCAAAAAAAACAAATTTCTCTCTCCCTGAGGGTAAAAGATTAAAAAAACAATCAAGGATCTATCTGCAAAATAAAACTAGAGGGGTACTAAGTTTTAACAGCGATACTATGGGATGTCAATCCGCAATTAACCCTACATTCAAATATTAAACAAGAGTACTCTCAGGTTCAGTATAGGAACTGCATTATAAGTTACCCATCTCTCTACATAGCAAATGAAATGCATAAAGTCCTCGACTGTGCAAAACATGGCTCCAAAAGCTCCCCCCCACCCCCCACCCCCCGCGAGGTCACAGCACAAGAAAGAGAGCAATAGTTAGCTGACTACGCACCTCTATGGAGAGAGTCTTGAGAGGATCTCTATTCTTGCGAGATCTCTTCTTGAACCCAGTATTTCGTCTTGACTTGATACCCATTGCTGCTCTGGAAAGCTTAACCATCTTGCTGTTCTCTTGTACTTTGGGATCAACAAGATATGCTGGAACATCACGCAAATGACCAGGTGGTGCCTTCTTGCTCAACAGCTTGTCATGCTTCAATAGATCTGTTTATATTGAAGGCCAGGATTTAATCATTAGAATTCCTAATTCATCCTAGTAAGTAATCATATTGCATAATTCATAAATTACATATATAGACAAGTTACCTAAGTCCTTCGGGTTATCTTGAAAATGTGACTTCAACCTATACCAAAAAACATGTGATTAATAATGCATGTAAAAACGAACTGTTTCCGAGATAAACAAAGCGTAATGCAAGCTGAATATTGGTATTACTCCATAATTGTCAGATAACAACAACAAAAAAAAGTTGGATTTTATTGAAATTAAAGCCTTTTCCTGTCTCTTGTGTGCTGTGAACTCATCATCAAGGATCCTGAGTGAGTATTTTCATCAAATTGGTTGAAGTAACAAGAAGCAACCCCCAATAGGGAGCATTTTCAAAGAAGACTTCCCTTGAACCCTTTTGTTCATTAGTTAAGTAAACAAACTTGCAAACAATAACCCACAACAAAATTAAACTTACTTCTCCGAATTTAGTATTTCATTCCTTAGATCCTGAGCACGTGATTCTTTGACTGCAATTTTTGTTACACTTTTAGCAACGTCCTGCAAAATGTGAAACCTGTCATATATGCATTCTCTCTTAAGTTTGAAGAGACCACAAGAACTATCAAGAATATTACATATTATGCATAAAAAAACTGATTGAAGATGATAAATTGTATGCGCAATTGACCGTAGGTTGCTGCTTGCTATGTATGTGGAACAGAAACAGGTGCATAGAATACTGATACTCTAGAAACATGATATGTTTTGCTTTTCTTTCTTTTCTTTCCGGTGGGTGGGTTTGGGGGGTGGGGCTCGGGGTTGAGGCAGCGTAGGCAGCTCATTTTGCTAAACTTGGCTGCCACATGATAGCCTAGCTGCGTTTTACTCACATCGGAGTAAGTGAACCTCACCAATTCTGTATCTTGATAATTCATTTTGCTAAATAAGGTGGCAACTCATATGGAGTCGAGGTTTTATCATGCTTATTGTGTTTTCTTATGGTTACAATAAGCCAACAAAGGGCTGCCATATTATATATTCAGGCTGTCGATGAATGTTTAATAGACAGTCAGGTGACGTAGCCTTGAAAGCAAAGAAATCGATAGTAGACTGCACTACCAAACTATCAACTGAAATGAACATATTCGGAATTTTTTCAGCTAAATATGGTGATAAGACAAATCAGGTGACATAGCCTGGGGGCATGAAATACTCTGTAAGGTTCAACCACTATCCAAACTTCTTGGAAGGAATTTGACTTCTCACATGGAATATTATGCAAACGGTAAGATAACATAACCAGGTATATCCTAAAAAATTCAAGAAAATTTTGTGAAATGTCACCTCAGCTCTATATCGCAAATTCTCCACAGCATTCTTAGTCAACAAGGGGAAAGGCACAATAGATCTTGATGTATCTTGGTTTTCATCATCTCCCAGTAAGAGCTTAATTTCTTTGAAAATTTCTTCCTCTGAAGGAGCAACCTGTTCAGTGAAAGTAATATAAAAGCGATATAGGGAGAGGTTGCAGCAACCAATAAAACAGCTTGATTGATGCATAACATAATACTTGACATTGATGTCATGGTGGAACATATGTAAACAGCACAATTTTAAACTATTTCCTGGAATTTTCATGTCCCTCACTATTTTCTCATTTTAGTGAAAGAACTAGATTTGAGCACAAGCCACTTTATTATGGTTATGTACATATTCCTATATACTCACAAGAGAGACAGATGCACCTATGTTATGCGCTCTCCCCGTACGCCCAATCCTGTGTATATATCCTGCAGGGTCTTTCGGCATGTCAAGATTAATAACCTGACAAAACATAATAAAAGAACTGTTATCACAGTGACATTAGAATTAAAGTTGCAGAAACTATAGGAAAATAATGATATACGTGCAACTTTGTGATCTTTAACCAAAAATGCAAAAAGGCGCATGAATTTTAATTGACAGAAAATTTAGTCAATAACTTATCCCAAATGTTTAATAGGCCCACTACGTGCAATAATTGAAATGCAAAATGAAAAGTTCACTTCCATAAAAAAGTTACCAACTTACGGTAAAAACATTCTTGAAGTCGATTCCTCTCACTACCCCGAATTCTGCATCCAATTTTTGCCTCAGGTGCTTTTTTGAATGTTTTGATTGGATGTGACTTTCCTTGACTTCTTTTTCCTTCTCTCTGATCTGGTTGTTGTCTGTTGCTACTAGATAATCAAATAGTCCTGCATTGAATTCCTGCAAAAGCAGTAGTTGAAACTCGGCTCCTGCCCAGCATACATAAAGTTGAACTTGACCATATAAAAGGAACTTTCAGATTGAAGTATAAAGAATATTATTGTGTTAAGAGTTCAGCATGGTACCAACTAAATGTATCATGAATTAAACTTACCCCATAGTTTAAAAGCAACATAAAAGCCAAGGATTTAGCAGTTAAATTACCTCAAGAATATGAAGACGTGAATTCTGGGGCAATTCAGCATTCAAGACAGCAGATCTTATCCCAAACTGTCACAAGCAAAGAATGAAAAATAGTTTGTCATGTACTAAAAGTGTGATGCATCTGAACTAATGGAAGATTACATTACAGGATTCTTCAACTCTATTTGCTTAAATCAAATTCTTGCCTTTACCAAATAAATCTATTTAAAGTGGTTCTATATAGAAGAATCGATCCTTTTATTTACTTGAGCATCTTTATTCATGGGAAGACCTCAAAATTTCTCAAGGTTAATATTTGACTAGAAATTCCAGAAATTGAGAGCTCTGATAGCTTTCATGACAGGAAGAAATTCCAGGCTTCAAGAAATTTCTATTCACTATTTCCCAAACACTGATTGTTAAAACAATTTTCCTTAAACAAACCAAGTTTTTGGGATTTATACAACCCTAGCATTAAATAATAGAAGCTGAAGCTCATCAAGACTAATCTTTTGACAATAGAGAATCATAAATAGCTTCTTGCATGTAATTCTAAATCTATCAGGTTTAATATAAATCAAAGTGAGGGAGTCTTTTCATGTGAGTGCACCTGTTCAAGAAATAGCTTCAATCTAAAACCCATGTCAATCGAATTGACAAATATTATCACTTTTTTCTGAACAAGTTCGTGTTTCAAGAGAGTAAGGATGTAAAGTAGCTTATCACGAGCACTGCATGAGATCTGAAATGAACATATACATAAACGTCAGTGATTATGGAAAATGTAGCAGCTATAAGATGTTACAAAGTTGATAAAATAAACAAATTACCGTGGAAATAAAATACATATTTATAGCAATAAGCTATCAAATATCAAGGTTTATCTGTTTAACCAACACCAACAATATTTGAAAAGCATTCATATAACTGAAATATAGAATATTCTAAATGAAATATAATCGTAGCAAGTATTATAAGGAACATTGCACGGGGCGTAGAGCATATAAATAAAAAGTCAGTGTTTTTAAGTTCCATAATAGCTACTTTACTACAGAGTCTTAAAAGTAAATGCCCACGCATGAAATGAAGTTTGTTATCAAGAAACAGACAGCATATTCTGTAGGGAAAGAATTATTTAGAATACTTTACAACTTTACATTGTGATGAGACAAAATTGGGGACAAATAGCAAACAAACCTATGAAATTTCCAGAAAATATGGTTCTAGTGGGGTCTCCAACGGAAAACAGGTACTAAAAAACTCTCCAACAGAAAATATGGTTTCTATACAGGTCAACAATGTTGACATACTTGAAACTTGAAAGTTCCAACCTAATGTCATAGCTATGGATGCAGTTGTTTCCTAAGCTGATGCATTACTAGTCAGTGTTAGATTCTACATGTGTAATGATCTGTGGTTACAAAGATGGTGAACAAGCCTCCTCCCATTGAAAAGAAAAGGTACAATTAACTAATAATAATGAAGAAACTTTCATTAAATCCACTGAACTTGAGAAAGTCCTCTGAACTGTTGACGTCATCACCTCCCTCCCTCCCACCCCCTCCTAAATATCGCATAATGGTATCACGTCCACCTACCCCGTAAGCTTGATTATCACGGGACATTAAATTGTAAAATGATGCAAATGTTATGAGACTAGCACAATCCTCTTCCTCAGAACATTAGAATAAGGTTTTTGGTTAAAGTTAGGATTATGGCTAAGGTTTTGCTTCGATCCAGAATTATGATTGTGGTTTCACTCTAAAACCATTAATCAAAACCATCCTCTAGCTTGTTCAGAAAACCATCCTCCATAGCCATTAATCAAAACCTTGTCGAAACCCATCTTCTAAACCCGTGAATAAAATAAAACATTTTCTACATGTACTAACTTAGAGCCCATCTTCTAAGCCTATTAGATGAAACCAAAAAGTCAAAACTCACCTTAAACCTATCGAACAAAATCACCTTCTAAATCCATTAATTAAAACCTACCTGTAAAGATTCCATCAAAATAAATAAGGTAGTTTCCAAACTTGCAATGTTCTCACTGGTGATGTCTAGAAAGGGCTGCAATTTCAAGAGTTCCTATGGGTGGGTTGGGGTGAGGAGGGGTGCAGGAGGTGCATGCTTGTTGTGAAAGGGTTAGTAAACGTTTTTTTTTAAGATTGAGGCAGCTTTATGTACTTGAGGGGAAACTTGAGGGGTTTTTAGAAAAAAAGTGAGTTTGTAAATCACGAGGCATGGATAATGAGCCTAATGATCTCAATTCTAGCTTTAAATGAAGAAAAGGTGTACCATGTCAACAATATTTACAATAAAGATACTCGGTTGCATGGTGTTGAGATTCCATATCTACAACTGACTTGCAAATTTAATTCATCTCAACTTGTTTGATATGTTTGGTATAACAAAAGTGTTCAGTTTAAACTCCCATTTTGTGGCTGGATAAAACTAAAATTATTGAATTTAATGGTGTTTTTTTTAATAACAAATGTGTTTAGTTATCTTAGGAACCTAAGGTAAGTTAGCCCACTTCCCCAAAGGCTTGGACTTCACTAATCTCGAGCAGGTCCAAACGTGGTTAATTTCAATTCACTATGGAATTGCAACCCTTAAATTTCATCTAAAAGGTTCGGATCTATCCACGAAAGTAAACTGGTGGTAACCCAGTAGTCTAATAGACACTAGTTATAGCCTGACTAGTAACAGAAAGATACTGACACAATTCTATAATACATACGATGTGTTAGGATCCATTATCATTGCTCAGAGCATATGTTACGTTCACTAAAGCTCAAGGACTCGTATGATCAGTTCACGTGTTAGTTTGTTTTGGCTAAATCACTAACGCTATTTGATTAACTGAGAAAAATTCTTTATAATGAAGCAAACTTACAAACTAAGAAACTTTCTTGAAAAAGAAAAACAGTAAGAGAAGATTCCAAGTGGTGTCTTTACAATAGTTAGTCACTTTTCTGGCGCAAGATAAATAAAAGACCTGTTTATTCCATATGCTATGCGAATTTAAGATAAATATGGCTTTATGTCAAAATTTAACTATATTTTCACAAGCATTTGGCGAATAATCGTACTTACCCAAAACTGCTGCACATTTTTTGGGATAATTTCATCCTTGGAGTCCTTTATTACTGACAGGGTCAAAATTACTGGATTATGCAACACAAGCTTCTTCAATTTTTCAACATCCGAACTGCCAAGGAGCAAAAGATACTAGCATAAGAAAAAAATAATTAGCAATAACTTAGAAAACTTTAGAAAGTTTAAATGAGAACCAAAATCAGTAATTGCTCAACAAAACGGAACAATTATAAAGCATGGGGCACCCTCCCTCACCCCAAGTTGTCGCATGATATAACTAGAGCTTGTGATCAGGAATTTATATAAGTGTAGGATCCCATAATTTTATGCATGGAAACCAGCAATTTATGAATGACCTGTTGACTCCAACTATTTTCCTATGACTGAGTCAGTTTAAGCTGATGCAAATTCTACATATTATAGTGTTTCTTCTTTGGAGGTAAACTTTAACTATAAATAGCATCAGTTTACAAAAATCAAACAAACATTCCTTCAAGAAATATTGGAGTGTCCTATCAAAAAAAGAAATATTGGAATGTAATAGAACTTAAATAATTATTGGCAATGCCTATGTAAGATCTTGCTTCAAGACAGCTCAGGCCAAGTATATTATGATACACATCTAAGTTATCACAATATTGTCAATAAAATGTTCAGGTAAAAGTCAAAGAGATCAAGTTAAAAAATAAAAATAAAAATAAAAAATAAAAAAAGGGAAACATGTAGACCTTGTGGTAGCAGACATTAGGAGGCATTGACAGCGTCGTGGAACATGGGGGATGAGAACCTTCAGGTCATCCTCATAGCCATATGACAAAAGGAGGTCAGCCTGCAAACTTAGGATATATTAGTTGGCATTCAAGTTAAGGCAAATAACTAACATGTAAAAACTTTTTTTTTTGGGTCAGACGGTGAATAGTGTGCCTTGTTTATGTGGTTTCTGATGCATCGCTTTATTTATATCCCTTACTATTGTGATTGAATAAGAAAGTTTCATCTATTTTCCTAAGAATCTTGAAGAGAAATGTATGAAAATACAGTTGGCATTTATTGTTTCTCAGATAAACTAGAATACTTAGAAAACCATCTCAACCTTTTTTTTTTCCTTCAATAATTAATATGAATTTGGTTTAAATACTTCCATAACCACCACTTATTGCAACAGTCTTTATGAGATCCAAAACGTAGTTCTCAAGCTTCTTATCATAGTTGAAATGTTTTCATTCCAATGCAACCATTAGTACAAGTTCTGAATCCTTACAAACACTTTTCTGATCTAGTATAGTATGTTCTGTCATATAAATAAATAATCTCATAACTTCTCCTTTATCATCTTACATTTTCCTCAAAGCTTTTGGAATATAAAAGTTATCCAGGTTGGTAAATGTAATAGATTCAGCGATAATAATAGGTGACAAGTAGGTATACTAGGCAGTTAACTTTTCCTTGGTAATTAGGTGATGGACTACGTAGATTCAATTAAACAACAGGAGGCTAATCAGTATCTACCCAGTTAAAAGAACTTCACAGGTAATGAATAACTGAATACTGGCATGGCTATAGACAAATGAAACAATGTTTGTTGCCAATGTACACATCATTAACATAAAAAACAAATAATAAATTAACCTAATGCAGCAATCAAACTACACACCTCATCGAGAACCAGCATCGAAAGTGACTCCGTAATGGATGATGCCTGAAGAATACCTTTCGATAAGCACGACGAAACGCAAGCTGGGGTTGACACCACAACATCCGGTGGCCCTGATAATGCAGCAGTCTGCAATCAAACAACACAAGTTATCACTCATCAATAAATCACCAAATATTTACCAATGATACATATGAATCCTTCATAACAGAATCTCACCATTTCTGGAGCTTGCATGCTGCTTGTCAGCTGCACAACTTGCAGCTGAACTCTGCAGAACTCGAGAAGCGAATGTGCCTCCCGATGAACCTAAGGTACCGAAATCGTTTGATTAGGACGTAAAAAAGATCAAATCTATAAATACATCTATATTTGTGACTGGTTGCAGAAATGTGACAAGTTTCAACCATTTATTACTCGTACCTAACACAATTATTATTGGGGTGTTTATCATGGAAACAAGTACAAATAAATATTTTTGGTTCCACCTTTTCTATTTACATTGAGAAAATGATCTTGATGTATTTACCTGTTGACAGAGCTCTCTTGTGGGGACGAGGATAAACGCCTTCGGAGCAGCATTTCTAGAACCAATATCAGCAAATAGCTTCTGAAGCATCGGGAGAAGATAGGCAAATGTTTTCCCTGAGCCCGTCTTTGCTCGAGCAACAACATCTTTACCTTCCTGTAAGCAAAGAATCCATTACTACATACCAAAATTATACCTAAAATCTCCGCTGGCCGCAGAAATGTAACAAGAAGCAGCTAAAAGATTATTCGATCGTCCTACAATTAAATCATAGTACACGTCTTTTCAATTTTTCTATGTCATGCACTATTATCTCTGCTGTAATGGGACAAGTCGAAGATGCAAAGATGTCATATTTCCTACTATTAAACAACTCTTATCAATTTTTGTTGGTCATGCAACATAATCTCTACATCGATGTAACAATAATAAGCATCCTGGGGGATAAAATTGTCAAAAAAAAAATACAAACTTTGGAGAAAACTGCACTCACTAGGATCAAGGGGATGCCCTCGCGCTGAATGGGAGTGGGTTTGGTGATGGATTGCTTGGAGAGAGCGCGAATCAATCGGGGATCGAGACCGAGCTCTTCGAAGCTCACTTCTTCATCTTCTTCCTCCTCGTTTGGGTTGTGTTTGTCGATCGAATTCGCCATCATTCCTTTATTAGGGTTTGTAGCTAGGGTTTAAGGACGAGCTCGATGATGGCATGCGAAGGAGAAATTGGCTTTATTAATAAGGTCAAGAGCTTCGGGTCGGTGGTTTAAGTTCTACCCGATCCGATTAGAACCCTCTTTTAATGGGCTGGGATTGGGCATTCTGAAGGCCCAATTTAACCAGTTACGAACTACTAATTGCCCTTATAGAAAGGGGTAGCATATTACTATTCCAAATAAAAAAAGAAGGGAAATTTGCTTGCAGCAGCCTCAAATTGAAAAGTATGCATCCTCCTCCCAGAGAAAAAGGAAGGAGAAAAAAGTACATGCTTCAACAACCTTATACAAATAAAGCTATGCACTTACCTCCCTAGTAGTGTATAAGCCCTCAATTCTTGAAAAACTCCCCAAAATATCCCTCTGATTTAATCAGAAACCATGTTGAAAAAAGAAAATCATTCATTGTAGTTCTTATGTCCGAAACTCTCAACCCATCGTCTTCTCCAAAGGTCTGAAAATGCCCTCAGCTTTTCTTTTTTTCAAATTCAAAAGCTGGGGAAAAAAATCCAAACCTCAACCCTAATTTTCTTTTTTTCTTGAAGTTTCAACGAAATAAACCCACCAATTCTTAACCCTAATCTCGAACTTGTTCTCCAAAGCAAGCAACAAAGGAATCAAAACCCTTATGCCTCGTTTGAAATGGAGTCGAGTGAAAATGGAATGAATGTAGGAATGGAATGGATGCGATTATATAATTAAGTGGGGAATATCTTTAAGAAGGGTATATCTGAAATTTATTTTATTATTTCATTCTCACTTAAGTGAGAATATTAATTCATTGATAACTCATTGGGAATAGCAATTTTTACATTAAATGGGAATTGATGAGAAGTGAGAATGACATTTCTAGCATCTAAAAACACATCATGTTACGTAAGCATGAATGGGAAGTTGAAATTGCATTCCATTCCCACTCATTCCCACGTACCAAATGAGTCGTTAGTTTTTAAACTATTTCAGCCAAAAGTTTCAATTTTTTTACGAAGTCTCTCCTAATCTATGGCAAAGTCATATTCAGTAATGGAATCGGTGACTAAGAATGTCAATTTAGAGTCTGCGGCGGTGAAG
>JBAKGM010000326.1:39365116-39383662 GCA_037177215.1 Asparagus racemosus
GAGATGGAGGAGGAAAGGAGAAAAATGAGAGACTGATGATGAAATTAATTAAGGAGTATTAAAAAATTAAATGTTGATTTTCATGTTAATAGGGTTGGAAGCATGATTAAAAACAAGATTAGAAACACGATAAATTTCTTTTAGGGAGAGGAAGCATGATTTTAAAAAAGTAAGCCCCTAGAAATAATTTTCCGTTATGTTTATCCATTAAATAGTTTTTTCGTTACAATGGAAACCTTTTTTTTTTGGGGGGGGGGGGGGGGGTGCGTTTTCAAAAGAAGTTCGATAATTGTTGAGGTGAGACAATTTTTTGAAAGTGGGATATTTGTTGGATAATTGAGATTTTTTTGAAGTTGGATATTTTGATAAAAGGTGGGATAATTTGTGATGATCAAGAAAGAATGTATTTTTTGTGTTTTGATGACATAACTACTCTTTTATATTTTAAAACTTGCTATTATTTATTAATATAATGTTAGTTATTGTTGAATAACTTTTGGTTAGAATACAGTATAGTAATAATGATGATGATGATAATAATAATAATAATAATAATTCATAAATTTTTTATTATGAATTACTATAGAACAATTCCACAAAAATTAATAGTAGAGTTTTAGTTTTTTAACTTAAAATAATTATATAACACATAATATTAGCTAAAAAAATGAACTAGCATATAAAGAGATGATTAAGAAGAAATGCAGTCAAATACAATAGTGTGGTCGGATGATGACGATGAATATTGGAGGAAGAGAGGATGGAGAAAAGAAAATAAATATGAAAAATAAATAAATAAATAGTAGAGTTCTAGTTTTTAATAAGTAGTTCTAGCATTAAACCTGAAATAATTTGAGAGACTAGAACTCACATTTTTGTATAGAGAAATAGAAATAGTGGGATAGTTTTTTTTTACTATTATCTCAATTCTAATATTGTTTTAGTTCTAATTAACTAACAGTATAAAATTTTATCGTGGTTCCAGTTCTAATTGACTAACACTATAAAATTTTATCTCACAAATTATCTTAGTTCTATTTTTTAGTTCTACCTAACTAAAACCCCCTAAATAGCTATGATCCTTATATTTTGTGTTTCAAATTAATTCTCCGGTTAATATATTTATTTGAGTGAAACTTGATAAAAAATTTCTTTGATAAAAAGACTAAACAAAAGGCAAGCAATAAAGTCATTGTGAGGTGTGATGGATAATGACGAATGAGGGATGTGTTTTATGTTAATAAAAAAAAATGAATGAATTTCCCTACTTTCTCATTGAGTTCGAAGAAGGATGCTCCACATTAGAATGTCTATGAAACAAAATCACATAAAAAAGGAAATTATAAATAGGAATATATATTTAATTTAAACATTAAATCTGGTTCTATCAAAGAAACTAAATGACTTAATATGTTCTAATCTAATATCTCACGTCATTGTTCAAGGTAATCATATCATATAAACAAATTTGATTATATTTAAATAAATTGAGAAACTAATACGAAGAACATCTCGAAAGACGCCTTTCACCAAATGGCAATGATATCAAATCGCTACTCTCCATATTAAACAGTTCTGAGGGAACAACTTATCGTCCGTGTTCTCTCCCCTCCACCTTTCGTCTTATTATGCGAAAACGCTCCGTCCATCTTCTCCCTCTCCTGCCCGTTTTATTACTGAAAACCCTAGAAAAATTGAAGTTTCTACTTCGAGTTCTTCTTCGATTCTCAAGATCTCAGCGTTTCATACTATTCCGCGCTCTCGTCTCCGAGATCTTGGCTGTCGAGCTTTCGTCCACGAGCTAATCTCTGCGTTTGATCGGTTTTCTCGAAGATGAATAATCTTCTCTCGGTAAATTTCGACCTTCGAGATCTCGATTTATTTATGATTTTTGTGTTTTTCCTGTAAATTTTGCTTGCTATTGTGTCGATTTTCTCGAGATCGGTGGAGATCAGAGTCTTTACTCAAAATAAAATAGTTTTAGTGGGTTGTTTCGAAGTTGCAGCAGTAAATGCTTAAAATAGCACAAACCCTACAATGATGAATCGGGATGATAGCTTAAGGATTTTATTGTTGAATTAGTTGCAATGGCTTCTTGGTTTTAGTCTGTAATTTTTTTGGGCTTGTAAAAGAGTGGCTGCTCTTGTAGATTATATCATTGGGCTTAGCTGCGGATTGTTGCGAGATATGCGTGATAGCTGTACTTATTATTCTTCTTCTTGAAATATATGCTGGAATCTTGATCTGAATGATACACACAATTAGCAAGCTAGGTGCTAGAAATTTATCAGGAGAAAGATGGGACAAACGAAAAGGACGAAAGTGAATTGGTACACCATACATATCTATAAACCCTTAGGAAGTGGTATACTTAGTCATTAGCTGCCATTCTCAATATAAAAATGCAAATTGTGAAACCATGATTCCAATATGATGTCATGCAAATTTTGTATCGATAAGCCATGCCTGTAATACTTGTTCTATTGCTTAGAATTTGCCTTGTAATGTGATGCCCAAGCCATGTTGTTTGCCTGTGTTTAATGCTTGTTACTTGTTAGTCTAGTGAAAACATGCATTTGACTAAGGGCCTGGTATAATATATCGTAGATTTGGAAGTTATTACGATATACTCTCATGATCCATTTACAAGGTGACTGGACATGTTCACAGGGAACTGAATTCCACTTGTGGGTTCATAATGTATCAGTTCCACACATTTTTTATGAATCTATTAGGAAGAATTTGAATGGGTTTTTGAAAATGGGCTTATAGAGATACAAAGCATAACGAGGACTAAAATAATGCGGAGTCTCTAGTAAATGGCACCATAGCTGATTGGAATTGGATTATATCTTCTGATCTCAAAGTATGATCAGTTGTCAACTTCCTTATGGAGTTTCAAATAGAAAACATTGTCAATTAAATTGAGCCACTGTGTCCAGATGTAAATATCCAGCACTGCATGACACCACATTGATCCCATATACGCAGTAAAGGGCATCAACTCATTCGAGAATAAAAAAAACATTGTGTCTACATCCAACTAATTGGCTTTTGTTTTGTTCATTAACCAAGTAAATTAAATAAGCTGATTGTTTCGAGTAAACAGGTGCTAAGAAAGATTACATTTTAACAACTAATAACTTTCATGATTGAATTTACATGACAAATCCTTAAAAGTAGGATATTGATTCACAAGGGCATTATTGTGTGTGCAGTTACTTGTATCTATGTATAATACCCGTAAAAACCTTCATTGATTAGGTTATACTATATTAAAGTTAGTAAGAGAAATAAAAGAATCTTTATGATTTAAATCCTTAACCTCTAATCGAGTAGTGAAATTGCCAATACAACTTGAGTTGTGGTAAAGGGGTGGGATTGAGTTGTTGGAACTCCCATTGTGGCTTTTGTATTAAGAAAAACAATTTAGTGATCAAGAAGTCTGACAGTCTAAGCCAAGTCTTCTGCTAGTATAAGAAATTCCACAGTTTCTGCTGACAAATCTTTTGATAAATTGGTTATAAGTCATGTCTCGTTGTAAAACTTTGAGTGAAAGTGAAGTTCCTGGCAATTTCATGCGCGCTGGTCACCATTTCTTAGTTTCTCTTTATGAAAGAGCAACTAAGCACTGAATCCAATGTGTTGATTTTGAGATTATGATATTATAAGTACTAAATTGTATCTTCTACATTGACTCAATGGCTAGACTATATGCCAAAGGAAATTCTTGGAAAATGGTGTTTATAGGATCTTGGTTCATAAGGATAACCTGCAGCATTGTATGCAGAGTATCATGATCACATATTCATTACTATCCTTAAAAGAAGACTTGCAGTCTGACATTCATCTTGTTAATATTTTATTTCATCTGTTAAGCTTTAGAGCTATTTGTAAACTTGGATTTAATATTTTATTTCATCTGTTAAGCTTTACAGCTATTTGTAAACTTGGACTTAATTATGGATTCTCGGCCATTTACTGCAATAAAAATATCATTTTCCAACTGGTCAATGGCAGCACTTGGAATATAAGTATCTCCATTCTGCAATAAAAATTCTATGGTGTTTGATTCTTGTGCTTCTTTGTTTCCCCCAAATTGTTGTTTGATAGGATTCCTTTGAGCTTCCTCGTGGCCAACCTTCAGGAAATGCGGATATTGAAATGGGAATGCAGCCTTCTGCAAGTTCTGCAGAGCTGGGAATGGAAGGTTTTTTTAAGCAGGTATCTATGAATATCATATCAATCTTTATTGGTGCTTATACTTGCATTTGACGTTTCCTGAATTCACTGCCCTTTCTTCTTATTGTCTTAGGTGCAAGTCATTGAGAAACAAATTGAGAAGCTCTCTACGCAGTTGCAGAAACTTCAGGTATGATTTCTCTTTTTTTCATAAATCTATGACTACAGTCTATAAGGGCGTAATAAAATATTTTTATGAATCTATGGCCTAATAAATCTTTTTTCCATCTTTTCCACGCAATCCTCTACTTTACCCTGTCATGGTAGTCATTGTTTTAGGTGCTTGTATGTGCAGTTTAATGCCTCCCTCTCTCCCCTTATACGTGCTTGCACGTTCATGCATGTGTGATTCATAATTGTTGTTTCGCGGTTCCCCTTCCCTCTCGACCCACGTCTGCTCCTTGCATGTGCATTTGTGTCTCTTCCTATTGGCACTTTACTGGTGACCTGGGCTTGACTTATAGTTCCACATTGAGTGGTGACTAAGAGTGGAGAGAGTTTATAAGGTAAGTCATGGGGTTCAAGTGTTGCATCAACTAGTCGATTTAAGCAGTAGTTTGTGCCAAACCACGCACTACACAGTGGATCCAACGGATTGCAACACGCCAACGGGCTCGTGGGCCCGGGGTGTGACAAATGGTATCTGAGCAGTTTGCCAGTCAGAAGTGTGAAGCTAAGTGCTATGCGGGGCTAAGTACTATACAGCGTGAGCGCGGTGGGAGTTACCTCTAGAGCCGGTAGGAGCCACCTCTCGAGTACACATCGCTTGGTGGTGATACTGGGATGTGCCAATTGTCTTGTCGCGACGAGGACGTCGCATATGTAAAATGGTGTGATTGTGATTCGCCCAATTATAGTCCCACATCAAGTGGTGACTAAGAGTTGAGAGAGTTTATAAGGTAAGTCATGGGGTTCAAGTGTAGCATCGGCTAGTTGATTTTGGCGGTGGTTAGAGCCAAACAACATGCTACACTTAGTGGATCCAACGGCTTGCAATGCGCCAACGGGCTCGTGGGCCTGGGGCGTGACATAAATTGTTCACATTTCAAGGCTCCATGATCAAGGATTATTTTTCTTTCCCTCGATGCTTACTGATTTTGTTTTTCAGAATGCAAATGAGGAGTCCAAGGCTATTACGAAAGCATCTGCTATGAAAGGTAACTTCATTCTGTTTGGGTAATATAAACCTCTCTGGCATTACTGGTCACATGGTTACTGATTTAATAAATTCATGTTATATAAATATTGGTGAACCATGACTTGGTTGCAGCAATCAAGCAGCGCATGGAAAAGGATATTGATGAAGTGGGAAAAATAGCACGCATAACAAAATCCAAAGTAGAAGAACTGGACAGAGATGTATGTTGTTTCTCTTGAAGTCTTATGCTTGCTGACCTATTTTCACAGAGTGCCGGCACCATAAAAAAGCTACTGCATTTTTGCAATTTCAATATTAAATGAATTATGTTTAAATAGTTCGTTTTTGTTGTTTGGTTTATTAATTTGTCTCAAATTATAGAGCATTTACCATCTGGATTCTCTTACTCCTATGGTTCTCTACTCCTTCCTCTCTACTTAGATAAATCCCTTCTGTTGAAAAGAAGAGGTTCATTTTCATACTTCCAATTTGATTTGTATATTATTATTTGAACACTGGTTTTACTTGTTTCAAACTCTTCTGTGTGTTATTATTTATCTCTGATCATGATTGTAAGACGAGCAGTTTTGAAAACAGACTTTTTTTAAAGGTTTTCCTTTCTGCCTTCCTTTATTTGATCTCTTTGGGTGAGTATATATGATCTTGGACATTGTTTCTGTTTCATTTGAATCTTTTCTTTCTTTATAACTTCTCCAATTAAAAGATCCTTTCACTTTTTTCCACATATGGCAGTTGTCATCTATACAGTTGTCTATTCATTCCTAGGATTTGTTAACTATTTACCATGTTGATTGAAGAAGTTTGAAGTACCATAATAAATGACTGATTTCAATTATTAGACTCCTAATTTCGTTTCCATGTTTTTATTGTATATTTTTCCAGCATGCTATGAGTCCCCTCTTTTTAAAATTCCTGTCCAGTTTATTCCTTCAGATTTCTTAACTTGTCAATAGGACTTTACACATTTACGACTTACATTACATCACTGTTGTTGAAATATTTTCATTCTCCAATTGCTTTTGCGAATGCACCTGAAGAAGTTTCAAATAAAAAATTTTGGGAAATTTTCACTGACTCTTTGTTTTTTCCCCTTCTAAATAGAATTTGACTAACAGACAAAAGCCAGGATGCGGGAAGGGATCTGCTGTAGATCGATCTCGAACTGCGACTACTGTGTAATTTTCTTAATTAATTGGTTTCCTTATTCATCAAGATTATCCTTATGAGATCAGTTGTCTCATTTTGAGCATAATATAACTGCAGAGCATTGAAAAAGAAGCTGAAAGAAAAAATGTCCGAGTTTCAGGTACACCTTTCTGCCCATTCTTTTCATCACTGGATTTGCTTGGTTCATTTATGTGTATTCTCTTTTATTAAAAATTGTGTAACATATGGGAAAAGGAACATGAAAGATTTAAAAAAAAAGGTCCAATCATGAGATAAGGTATTCTAACAAGGAAAGAATGATTTGTACTCTTCATTTTGTTCTCTACAGCATTCATTAGCAAATAGGGTTAGGAAATAGTGCATCATTGATCAGTTGGTACCTAATTGTTATATGGACTTGCTTTAAGGTATCTTGTTCATGTTATGAAATTGATGATGTTTCTGGGTCTTCATATCAAAGCAAAGCATGTTTTGGAGGCTTGATCTGAAAAATATGAAAAGGAAACTGAAAACTTTTTCCTTTTAACTTGTTAATGACCTAAAAAAGGAAAATAAAAGATTTATTTATGACGGAGTTTTAGTGTCCAAGATGTTTTTTCAGCTATGTGTGCAACAGGTTTATTGAGAAAGATTTGCTGGAAGATAAACATATATTTACAAAGTCGCAAAAAAAAAAAATTATGCTTAAGGAAGGAAAGCATAAGCAGGTGATACGATCATAAGTTTGTTACTAGTCTGGAAGCTTGATATGATGTAACCAAACATGTGCAATGGATAAAAGAGGGAAGGAGCACAGAGGAAAAATAAAGAAGACAAAGGAAATGAAAGAGAAGACAAAAAGAATTCATTTTTTATAAAGAAAACAATTATCTGTGCTTTTTGTTGTTGCTCAGTGTTTTTATGGCAACTGCCTCCTCTCATTATGCTGCTGCCTTGACTCGGGGATAAAGAAGTGAGATTCTGGGTAGAAAGTTTGACCTCTAATGAGGTCTAAATCAATTTCCAGCTCCCTTTTTGTGGGTTTCTTATATAATTATAAGTTATATAACTTGGAAACTTGTAATATCTGAATTAGGATAGACTTTCTTAGTGTTAATAATCTTTATTAGGATGAGAGCGAACAAACAAATGGAGACATTTCTGTCTTTACTTCTCTGCTGTACCATGCTGTTTTCCTATTGATGCATTCTTGTACCATTGTCATTCCCATTTCAACACATATTTGAAACAATTAAGTGCATAGAGTTGTCTTCAAGTATACCCTTCAACAAAGTTAAAGTCCAACAATGGAGCATACATTACACTATAAATACTTATTTATGTATTTATTTGTTTCGGCTGCGATGTTTCATATTGGCCTTTTTACAGTAGCTATTTATGAATTCTGTACATACATCTTTCAAATCTATCCTAAAGTATAAATTTCTATATCAGCATTGTGTCCATTCAACACATGTTAAAAAGTTTATTTATAAAGTGTTAGGAAGAGAATGTGGGTATTAATCGCAAGTTTAAAAGAACAGGGACAAAAATTAGTTTTCAATCGAAACCCAAAAGTTAACAATCCGAATACTATGAATTATTGTCGCTTGATGGTGGGGCTTTACCTGAATGGAGATGCTAGATAGATGTAATCCTGGATCTCATTTAGGAAGGTTAAGTAAAATCACAATGATCTGATATTAGCAATAATATAGACACATCATTCCTTATTCTTGCTCTTGTTTTCTGCAGACTTTGAGGGAAGCAATCCAGCAAGAGTATCGGGAGGTTGTTGAGAGAAGGATATACACAGGTTAGAACCTGGATTAGATAAGGTGAAATATTTCTGAGCCTTTTAAGTTGGTAACTGCTAATTGCTCTTCTTCTTGTATTTCCATTTAAACAGTTACGGGTAATCATGCTGATGAAGAGGTAGGACTGTCTTCTGAAAGTGGATTGTCCTTTTGAGCTGTATATAAATTCACAGAATATCTTACCAATTATTGGCTTGCAGATGGTTGACAAACTAATAGAGACAGGGAACAGTGAACAAATATTTCAGAGAGCAATTCAGGAGCAAGGGCGAGGCCAGGTTTGTCCTATCTCTAGTTGTGGATTAATTAATATATGTAATAAGAAAAGTCGAGACTTTTCAGATTCATAATTCTTGACTATTCCGCATTCAACCTTATATTCACTCCTCTTGCAGGTAATGGACACTCTTGCTGAGATCCAGGAGCGTCATGACACCGTGAGGGAATTAGAGAGGAAGCTTCTTGAGTTGCAGCAGGTATTTAATTTATACAGTTTTTCAAGAACTAGGTTAAAGACCAACAGTAACCTATGAATTTTATGCCGAAGAGAGCTCAAAACAGTTGTAAGCCAACACTTACCCTGAGCGGCGCCTTTTAGCATATTACTGGAACATTTTTCCATTTATACTTTCACTAACATAATATGATATTAATTTAGCCAACTATTTGCATGTACTGGTTAGAGTATATTCTGCTTAAGAGAAAAACAACAGCTCCTTTTGTGCTGTTGTTTTGGCAGCATTCACCAACATAATCATTTTAAAATTATTCTCTCTGTTCACCAGTTAGATAATCCAAAATTAAATTTTGGAGCTATATCTTCCCCAAAGCATTACAAGAACATCTCTTAGATTATCCAGGATGAAAGTTTGTACAAGGTGGATTATGCAGCAGAGATTGTGCTTCAGTTGGGTAAAGTAACCCTTAAAAGGAAATCAAACTAACTTTTATTCAATCCGAGTCAGTAGGATTAGGACCCCAAGCACGTTATTGATGTCAAGGTTGTTTGCTTTTGGGGCTTGAAAACATTGACAAGCAACAAAAAAATTCTTTCTATTAGCAAATAAGCAGGTCAAAATAGCACTGCATTTTATAATCATCTTCCGCATGTCCTTTATTATCTTCTTTCTCTAATGTCTGTTATGTTAAATGTGTGAGAGCAGAGAAATCTAGCTGAACTTTTATCGAGGATATTAACTGAAAAATACGAATTTCCACTGCAGATTTTTGTTGACATGGCTGTGCTGATTGATGCTCAAGGTGACATGCTAGACAACATTGAAAACCAGGTACAGAAAAATCCCTCTTCTTTCATAATTATTATTTTCTTATGAGATTTCTTAAAAAGTTATATTTGCATTTTTGAATATTTACAATTTCTTTATTCTTTCCATTAGGTTTCAAGTGCAGTGGACCATATTCAATCTGGAACCACAGCGCTTCAGAAGGCAAAGAGCCTGCAGAAAAACTCGCGAAAGTGGATGTGCATTGCGATAATCATCCTTCTCCTGATTGTCGTTATCATTGTTGTCGCTGTGCTTAAACCATGGAGCAAGAGTTCATAAGCTGTGTTTGGTGTGAAAAGCCTTGACGTTGGTTTGTGTGGTTTTATGTTCAAAATATTACTGTCCTTGGACTCCAGGATTGTGTGAGTGTATAAATTCTTCTAGTGTGATCATTCTTTGTAGCATCAACATCGAGTTATGAAAAACAATGCATATTTGTTGAACTGTTGGTGTTTCTTGATAGTTTTGCGCGGAAACTTAGTTGCATTTATGTCGTAGATTTTATATTGAACTGAAGTGTCAAAAGATAGAGAGTTTGTCATTTATTCAAACATTACAGATGTAGTGATAAATTTCTGCTGCTCGAGTTGCAGGCTTTCTTATTCGTCAAGATCCAAAGGCTTGAAATGCTTGCCATCTATAAGGTAAGTGCCTATGGAGAGGCGAACAGCCCATACATCTTTAGGCTTCCTTGATACAATTCTGCAAAATCATAATGGAATGTAGCATCAGATTTTAAACAAGTTTTCTTGTTTGCATTCTTTCGCCTTCAGTGAGACTTAAACGAATCAAATGAAATTAAATGCGACAAAATTATAAATGTTTCACGGGTGACCCATGGCAGACCTTTGGCCAGTCAACCTCATTGGCATTCGAGTATTGTGTGTATCTCCTATTTTATCTTACTTCATTCCCATGTATGTCGAAAGACTTCGATAGATGCTGTTTGGGGAGTTATTTGTCAATAGTCAAGTTCATGTTAACAAATCAAATTGAAAATACTTTTCAGTAATTTCTTGCATAAAACACTCATAACAGCTCATGAGATTATTGAAGTTTACTCAATAATAAGCTGGAAACCACCAACATTCAAAATAATACTGATGTCCCTCTGAACATTACCTTTCTTCTTCATATAGATATAAATTAGCACTAAGGGAAACACCTTAAATTTTCTTCTCTATACAACAACTATGACATGAACAAAAACCGTTGGTGTTCATAATCCTCACCTGCCAACATCACCAGGCTTCACTTCTCCGGTGTTAACCCGCAACGACGGCATTGAAGTGGCCGTCTTCAGAGTCGGTGGAGCCTCGACGAGTATGATTGGCGACCCAATCTGAAGCTCATTATGCCCACCTCCACTCGCCGGTTTCTGCTGAGGAGACTGACATCTAATGCTAAGGCCCAGCTGAAACTTCCGGTTCGGTTGAAGTTGTGGAGGAGTTATGAATGCGCCTAAAGAAACAGGCATTGTGGCTGTGGATGATATTTGATACTCCGAGAGAGAGAGAGAGAGAGAGATTAAGAAGAAGTGTGATATGAGCGTGTGGTTGTCAATGAAGATAGGTGCGAGAATGGATATGCTCTTTTGTTGGTTAATGAAGTAAAACGTAGACTGGATTGTAGATAATACTATTTTCAATCGCAGTCCGTATGTTGTTCAATTGATGGCTGTGATTAGTAGTAAAAAATGAGGATGAGTTCAACATAGCGATGATGATCTCATATATGATAAAATTGGGAATGAACTGCGATAATTTTATTAAACAGTGGATGGTTGTGAATAAAAGTAACGATTTTTTTTACTATTTGTGAGTAGAACAAGCACGAGAGCATAGTCGATAGGTTGTGATATTTTGTTTCTTTGAAGAAGGATATGTGTTCATATATTTTCATCCTTGGTGACTGAATTTAACCGTAAGAACACTCCACACTACTATCACAAACTTATGATCCGAATTGCTCGGATTTTATGTCTTAAACGTTCTAGAATTCCTATACCAAATTAGATTTATGTGCTGTGATGGTCTTCTTCTCTTCAGAGGACTGAGATACATAAGGGGGATCTTGTTAATAATTGCCACAGTGATTTAAACTCATTAAATCTATTATTAGAAGTAGTTGGAAAGCAAAGAACCAATCTCACACGTGATTTGTTATTTTATTCGAGTAATTGCAAGTGGGTTTGTAACAAGTTTACTTCTTGAAGAAGTTAAACCTTATAAGAAGCAACAAAAACAATTGAATTGAGTGTTGACTTGGGTTTGGTATATGCGCACTACACCATATTAGTCAATGACCCCAGTTGCGCGTTGGCCGCTTTCTAATATCCTAGCTGAGTGTGTGGCTGGCTGTATATTATGCGCTTTCACTATTGTAGAAAGCTTGAACTTTCTTTTTTCCAGAGATTCTTTTTTCCAGAGATACCTGGGCTTAGTACCGGCCAAGTAAACCTGAAGACTAGAGCTTCCCTTTCGCAATACATGTCAGGTGAATTGCACGAGTGTTACAATGTCTAATAGTTAGAAATTAAGAATAGACATGCCATAGGCACATATCGACCATTGGCTTGAGTAAGTTTTTGTTTAAGCTCCTTGCACATGTAAATGAGAATTATATGTAAAAAAGACATGGTTAGAATCGAAAGATAAATTTCGAGCCCTTGCTTTGAGAATGGGAATATTACCTAAATTTGCGAAGAGTATATCATTTGCTCCTATTGTACTTACTAGTACTCAGGCCACACATTTTTTTAGACAACTGGTTTCAAAATTTGACTTTAGTTTTTGTTGTGTACACTGACTGAAAATATATATTTAAAAAAAATGTATTAGTAATTTTTACTATAGTATTAACTCAGTTAAATAAACAAATGCAGAATCAACAAATGCAAAGGATCAGATTTGGTTAATTACTTCTTAGCTCACTTAAGTAATTTTCAATGTTATTTTCAACAAATATGTATAATTCATAACAGGGAGAACAATCTTTTGACAAAGAAAACATTACCTTAGCAATGACGAAGAGGCACCAGAACAAACCATTGAAATAAGTATGCAATTCACAGATGATAAGGTTACACTTATTACATTACTATATAATAATTTACATAAATTTGCGAAATCATTACCTTAATTAGATATCACTTCACAAATGATAAGGTCACAAATGAGAATTTTTACCTAATTTTGCGAAGAGTATATCATTTGCTTCGATTGTACTTGTGCACGTGTGAGGTGTGTAGTCGATATATATATAATATATGTATTTAATCCATTGAATAGTTTACACTGTTCAAGTGAATGTAAAAAGCAGAAGAACGACAAGCAAAGGAGCAAGCATGTGCAAATATCCTTCGATATATCCGCACATCTATGTCTAAGACTCTAGTAGGTTTTATTAGTAACGATCTTAAATAATTATATATGTTCAATGTAAGTAAATATCGGTTAAATTGCACTTACATGCCATAAAGTTTCACCAACTTTTGCACATAAATGACTCTTATTTTTAAACTGAGCAAAAAAAAAAAAAAAGCCCCAAAATATTTAAATATTATAGATAAATGCCCATAGTTAAAAAAAAAAAAGACGACATTAACTTTTCTATATGTATCCAAGAACGCTATATAATAGAGGGTATTAAAGTGAAACTTCTAGAAATTAAAGAGTATTTAATTGAGGCTATTTACAAGCTAAGGGTATTTATTTGCAACATTGGATAAACAAGAGCGCACAAACTTGCGACATTGGGTAAAAAAAGAGCATCAACATGCAATATTTTGAAACCGTACAATATTTTTTTTTGCAATATTTGAATGCTTTGGGGCAGTCTTTTACTCTGTTTTAAAACAAGAATCACTTAAGTGTAAGATTAGTGAAATTTTAGGGCATTTAAAATACTATTTAGCCATAAACATCTCACTATTAATTTTTTCTTTTTGTTTTTAGATCGTATGGCAATACAAATGTGGATATCCAAGTTATTTTGACCTTATATTAATGAATCTGAAGACGATTACAGATATGGTGAACTAACTCTTGATTACTAGATGCGTTGATCCCATTAGCCAACTCTTAGTTATGAAATTTTATTTTAAATAAGCCAACTTTTATTCATATTGTTGATATAGTTTTCAGTTTATATGTTTGTCTCAGATCTTATATATATATATTCGATTTTAACGAACATGGAAATATTTTCATGTCGAATACTAGCAGCAGTTCATAAATTGGCAGTAAATTTTTAAGATAATAACAATGATCTACACCTATCTTTTTGCAAAATGCAGCAAAGCCCAACTCACAAATACTCTTTACAGTTTCACTCCAATCTCCTAAAAGCCCCAAAATACCCCTCCTCGAAACAAAACCCCTCGCCCTTTTTCACCCCAGGCTCGAGTCTTTCCTTTCGGTGTCGTCGCTCCCTCTACAGAGCGCCTTTTGGCACTTCTCTCTCCTCTCCCTCCACCGCGATCCCGTCCTCCGCCGGCGATCCACCGCCTCGGATCCGCTACTCGGCCGCCTCCCGTCCCCCGCCTCTATCCATGACTATAATGACCCCTCCTCCCCTCGATGTACGTCTAATCTAATCTAATCCCCTCTTACTTTGCCCCCCTAGGGTTTCAAAATTCACTAATATCTAGGGTTTTGGATCGTTCTCTACACGATCTCGACTCTGATTCGTGCTTTAATTTCGCAGCAGGAAGACGACGAGATGCTTGTTCCCCATTCCGAGCTCACCGACGGAGCTCAGCCAATGGAAGGTAATTCGTTTTCTCGATTGAAAAATTCGGTTTTTCCCCTCTATTTTGGCGTGAAGGGAGTTGCTTTCAGTGTTTGTTCCGTGATTGTAGCGAGTTGTGATCCTTTTGATTGATTTGGTGAGTTTCTTTCGATTCTTTGTTTGTAGTGGCGCCCGTGGAGACTGCAACCACGGCCGAGAGCCAGCAGCAGCAGCAAGTGGAGGATCCTCCAACGACGTCTAGGTTTACGTGGACGATTGAGCATTTCTCGAGGCTTCACCCAAAAAAGCACTACTCTGATGTTTTCATGGTTGGCGGTTACAAATGGTACAATGAACTCTTTCTCCCTTTTATTATGTGATTTTGTTTAAGTTAGGGTTTTGGACTTAAAGAGAATGTTTTGGATTGGTTAATTGTAGGAGAGTGTTGATATTTCCAAAAGGGAACAATGTAGACCACTTGTCTATGTATTTGGATGTTGCTGATTCGGCGACACTTCCTTATGGATGGAGTAGATATGCACAATTCAGCTTGTCGGTGATCAATCAGATAAATAGCAAGTATAGTATCAGAAAAGGTATCATGTTGCTGATTAACTGGTGGATTTTGGTCATGTGTTTTTATATTCACTCTATTTTATGGTCTACTATTGTCATTTCTTTCCCCATATTACTTTTAGCATCCAGTATTAGCCCACTGGCTTTTATTTTAGGGTTTATATTTTACCATTTGCCTGCATTATTACTTAGGTGTCGTTTGGCAACGGGTTAAGTAAGGGAAGAAGAGTTAACACCTCTTTAACTTGCCAAACACAGAAAATTTAAAATGAGTTAATCAGTCTTAATTTGTCAAGCAAAAATATTATAAAACGGTTAAGGTAACTCCTTTAGAGTGTTAAAAATGAGCAGTGTTTTCAAAGGCCCGCGCCTCATGTGCCTTGTGATGCGGGGCGGTGGCGGAGCGCTTCACATTTGATGCAATAGTGCCTTTTGCGCCTTGTATACGTCCTGACTTTGCGCAGGGTGCATGTAGTACATACCCTCATATTTTTGTTTGTTTAACATTTTAATCGAGTCTTTATATTCGATAATCCATATCCCAAAAAGCAAAATAAATCCATCAGGCCTTTTTAGTAGCCTTCAATTGAGGACCGTAACTAATCCTTTGCTTGGATATTAGTTTTGATTTGAAAAATTTTGAATTTTGTTAATATGTTGGGTGTTAGCATTAGAAATTAAGACAATATATTATGATTTTGTAGTAAGGTATTATTTATCGTGACATATTTTTTATGTGAATGCCTAAACATGTTCTTTCGTGCTTGATTAGCTATCTTGAAAAATTGTGTGCGGTGTGCACCTCGCATCACTCCGGAACGCGCCTTGCGCATGTGCGCGTAAAGATACTTTGCCCCCCGCATTGCCCCTCGCACATTGACAACACTGAAAATGAGTTAACCCCTCAATGGGGGTTTTATTTATCAACCTCTTTAGATGGGTTAAGTGATAACATCTCTATTATTAAAGAAAATAACATCAATCCTCTTTAGCCAGGATCACCAGTTTAATCTTTCTTTATTCTAATGGATTAACTACTTTAACCATTTCCCTTAAACCTTTGCGAAGCGGGGCCTTATTGAGCATTGAGTAACTTACAGCCACTTTTCAACATAACGCGGAGGTACAAAATTGTTGCAGCTGTATTTAACATATATAATAAGTTTAGATCTTTCTTTTCCCCTTTTTCCTCTTTATATTTTGTTGTTGCAAGTTGCAACTAGATGAAGAATGCAAATTTTGAGATCACATGATATTATATTTTACTCTACTATTAAGACATTCTCATTTTGTAACATATTTGATAGCATGGTTTATGCATGTTCTCCAAATTTGATTGTGCTCATGCTATTTATGGTTTCTAATTCATTGATTGTGTCAATAATTTTTTTTTGAGACTAATTTGAAAGACTTGCAGTTAAGGAAATCTGTGACTTAGTGAGACCATTACCTATATATTTTTTTCTTTGCAGAAACACAACACCAGTTTAACGCTCGAGAAAGTGATTGGGGTTTTACTTCATTTATGCCCCTCAGTGAGCTTTATGACCCTAGTAGAGGATATATTGTGAATGATACCTGTGTAGTTGAAGCTGAGGTTGCGGTACGTAAGGTAATTGACTACTGGAATTATGACTCTAAGAAAGAAACTGGTTATGTTGGCCTTAAGAATCAAGGAGCAACCTGTTACATGAACTCTCTTCTTCAGACTTTGTACCATATTCCCTACTTCAGAAAGGTATATATCCTCATTTTATGCCTTCTGCTTTATCCAGTAATCTAATTTATATGAATGAAAAGTAATTGAAGTTCATCTTTCAGGCTGTTTATCATATGCCTACAACAGAAAATGATATGCCATCTGGAAGCATTCCCCTGGCTCTGCAGAGCCTGTTTTATAAACTTCAGTATAGTGATAGTAGTGTCGCTACCAAAGAACTAACTAAGTCATTCGGATGGGACACATATGATTCTTTTATGCAACATGATGTGCAAGAACTCAATAGAGTTCTTTGTGAGAAGTTGGAAGACAAAATGAAGGTTTGAGAAGTCTACTAAAAGATTTAATATTGATATTGGTATATTTTCATTGTTCAACTGTGACCTTTTATTTTTATCACAGGGAACTGTTGTTGAAGGAACAATACAACAACTGTTTGAAGGACATCATATGAATTACATTGAGTGTATTAATGTGGATTATAAATCCACCAGAAAGGAGTCGTTTTATGGTAAATCTATGATGAATTATGATGTTTGCAAGTCTTTTTAGCTGCATCTTCTTTGTTACTATGTTTACTTTTTGCAATATTGTATTCTTTGTAGACCTTCAGCTAGATGTCAAGGGATGTCGGGATGTTTACGCTTCTTTCGACAAATACTGTGAAGTGGAAAGACTCGAAGGAGATAACAAATACCATGCTGAAAACCATGGTCTACAGGTTGGTTGCTAACTCCGCTGTCTGCGCCCAGACCTGCTTCCATGTTACACTGAGAATGTTGCGTCTCTCAATATTTTCATAGCTGCTATATCCTTTGTGGGATAATCTTTTTTACGGTGTATGAATCAAAATACAAGATGATTAAGATAACATAGATCAGATAGTTGCTATATCATTATCTTAATGTATTGTAGTGTATAGTCTTGCACCCCCAAACAAATTTCATTTTTCTGATGAGCTTATTTGATTTGGATTTTCGTTTCCATGGTTGTTTCAGGATGCGAAGAAGGGTGTTCTATTCATTGATTTTCCTCCTGTCTTGCAACTCCAACTGAAGCGATTTGAATATGATTTCATGCGGGATACAATGGTAAAGGTGAGTACTGGTAGACACATTTTCTTTTATATTTGTTATGGCATTCATAAATCATGGTTTTCTTTGCTGATAATACATTTTCTACTTATAGTTCAACTTAAGTTTAGGCTGATCTTTTGTTACAAGTATTATGAAGGTTATATAGTTTATGATGATTTTTTATCAGTTTAATTCTTTAAAGATGCATTATCAACAATGTTACAGAAGGTGCTAGGCGGACTAGGCGTTCGAGCTGGGGCCTAGCGCCGTTTGCCTATTTTTTATTTATTTAATTATGATAATTCACAACAATATGTATTAAGTTCATATAAAATTACAAAAAAACATAAATAACAGTCTTAGAGGAGGCGGCTCCGGACCTGCGGCGGTTGAGGCTGTGGGAGGCGGCGGCGGCGGCTTCGGACCTGTGGCGGTTGCAGCTGCGGGAGGAGGTGGAGGCGGCAGCAGTGGCGGGAGAGGTGGGTGTTGGCGGCTGTGAGAGGAGGTGGAGGCGGCAGCGGCGGCGGGAGGGGTGGGTGTTGGCGGCTGCGGGAGGAGGGGAGGACTAGGAGGTGGAGGAGGCGACGGCAGGAGAGGTGGGTGTTGGCGGCTGCGGGAGGAGGCGCGGCGGCGGCGGCGGCGGCGGGAAGAGTACATGAGAGAGAGAGAGACAGCTACAGAGGTGTTGGTGGTTGTGGGAGGAAACGAGAATGTGGAGGAGGGGAGGGGGGGGGGAGAGAGAGAGAGAGAGAGAGAGAGAGAGAGAGAGAGAGAGAGCCTCCGTATGGCTTGG
>JBAKGM010000326.1:39383762-39397160 GCA_037177215.1 Asparagus racemosus
GAGAGAGAGAGAGAGAGAGAGAGAGAGAGAGAGAGAGAGAGAGAGAGAGAGCCGTATGGCTTGGCGGTTGTGGGTGAAGAAAGAAGACACGAGAGAGAAAGAGAGGAGATATGGTTTATGTTAAGATTTTAAGTGAAGCGGGTTGGGTATGGGTTCGTGTTTTGGTTTTTTCTTTTTCTTCTGGGCTTAACTGATCTTGTGCCCTTTTTTCTTTTTTTTTGTTTAAGAGGCTAGGTGGACCGCCTAGCCCTGGGCAGTCCCTAGGCGCTGCTTAGGCAGACCGGCCGCCTAGATTGGGCGCTTCGGCCCAAACTAGGCGGCAAATGGTCCGCCTACGCCTAGGCGGACGTCTAGGCGTCCACCTAGGCCGCATTTTAGAACACTCGTTATCAAGTTGTCAGCGCTTGAACATCATAATTAACATTTTTTTTCTTCTGTTTATTCTCTTTACGAACCTTGGGATATTAGTATAAATTATTTATCTTCTAGTATTATCAGACATGAAAGCGACTCCAGTCTGAAATGTTAATTCTTATTATTGTATGTTCACATTAATTTGAATAGCTTGTTAACAATTTGCTTGAAGCCTTAAATTTAAACAAAGTTCCTAAGACTTTTATCCCACATTTTGGTCAGCTGCCTAATCCTTTCTCCTTTAGCACATTAAGAACCATTTCCTCTGTTAAAACAACTATCTTCTTCTGTCTCAATTCATGTTAACTTGGGTCAATAATCTGTAACCATGTAAAGCAACTGTCTTCATATCCTTGACCGAAGCTATCTTTAACCTCTTACGGGTCTTTTCTTTACCGAATAGAGATACAAGGTATTTCTCGTCATCAATGTGTATGGGACAATACCCTGAGTTTTTCAGTTTTTTGCTTCAGTTTTACGTCATATGTACCATTTTGTACTGCTAGTTCTAACTCCTTATACTTTATCCATATTATTGCTTTGGAAATAATCCTTTCTCTAGTCTCATTTACTAATATCATCAACATGAGTTAGGGGAAACCCTTCAGCTAATACTTATCTTCTTTGAAGCTGTTATAGCTATAATGGTTGTTTTAATCAGAGATATGGTGGTCAGGGTGATAAATTCTCTAGATCTTGTTCTATTCACTTTCATGTTCATGATTGCATTGTGAAGGACCATAAACTTTTTGTTTGTAGAATACAAATTGGAGGATTAACCCAATACATGTACTCTTGATTGCATTATCCCTTTGTGGTTTTCAGTTTTATTTTCTTTGAAACTTAAATAGCTGTTCCTTTAAACAATTTTTATGATATTGGAGAATCAGATGGTTTGATCAGCTGTCTCTTTCTGATGCATATATGTTTATCTAATGTCTTTAATGCAGATAAATGATCGTTATGAGTTTCCTTTGCAACTAGACCTTGATAGAGAAAATGGAAAATATCTTTCGCCAGATGCAGACAGGAGAGTTCGCAACCTGTATACTCTTCATAGGTAATATTTGTTGGGATCTTCATATTTTGAAAAATGAAAACTGAAAAATTGTGCATTCATTGTTTTACTTTGTTGTACTTCTCTATGTATGCTGATGAAGTATTGTAAGAATATGTTTTACTTTTTTATACTTATCTATGCATTTGTTGTTATACTTTGTCAAACTTATCTAGGCATGCTGACTGTGTTGAAGTTTTTAGGTGCTACTGGTCTTGATTTCTTAACTTGCCTGCAGTAAGTTAAGTCTATAATGTTTGAATCACGGCAGTGTAAGAATTAATGACCAGTTCAAATGGGAAAATAATTCTCCTTATACCAGTATCGAGGCATGTTAATGCAAGTAGGATTTTAGGTTCTTTTAAAACCAATATAAGAGTTTAGTAGGATGTATAACTTATAGTTATAATGTTATATGCACCCAAGGTTCTATCACTAGTGAAATTCAGATGATATGGTTCTCCATGATATGCTTGTTAAAAAATTCTAAGGGATCAATACTATCTTGAAATTGATATCTTGATAATGCTTGCTCTAATTAAGAGGGCCTTCAGTGCATGGCAAGTTCCATAATCAGATATAGATTGTTGTTTCCGTTGTGACTTAAGTATTGTCATGACTGATACATCTCAAGCACATAATTGCTGTATACTATCATCCTTGCTGTTCTCTTCCACGTCTTCCTTCAATTTCCTACACTTCCTTGAACTAAGTCATTAACTTTTTTTATTTATGTGAATCTTTCTATTGTTCATTCAGAGTTGTGTATGAATGATATAGTTTCATTCAAATTGATGACTTCTTTGGGACAAGGTATATGGTCAATATTTGGTTTGCAGTAACAAATCGCAAACAGGTTCTCTTACGATTAAATTAGTAGGGGCCAAGAACCATGACATGTTTAGTTGTCTGAAAGAAGAGAGAGTTTTCCTTCTGATTTTTTTAGTATTGGAGAGTAGTTCTTTCTTTAATTAGGTGGAGTTTGACAACTCAAATGGATGCTTTTCATTCATTTTGTCGGTCATTTATTTTTACGTTTGGACTTGTGAGTGCGAATATAAAATCCATGTTATAGTTAGTCCCGACTATTTTTTCTAGCCAATTACTTGATACTAGAATTGGGCTGATTAAGCCACTTACATAAAATAGGAGCAGTGGTATGGGATTGAAGTGCTAGGCACAAAGACGTGAGTAGAAATCAAGTAATTAGACTCTTAAGTTAGATTTGGTTGCTTATGTTTTATAGCGATTTCTTTTGTTTTCTGTTTCTATACGGGACGTTTGGAGAGCAGATGACACTCCAAGCTTTGTGGTGAAGACTCTTGCCTCTTGTCTTGTAGATATACCAGTGGGTCTTAATTGCTGTGCACATAATGCACTAGGGGGAAGTTGGTAAAATGATGGCTAAGCTAAAACCCTGCACATATCAGGAAGGTAGGAGTTTACTGTTAGTTATGCATGTCCTCTGTTGAATATTTCCTCTTCCCCGGAATTTACTTATTACCATGTCCTTGATTTCTTAGCATCCATTTTCTATGACATATTTTCTCTTCCTTAATGAATCCGTATTTACTTAAACACTAATTGCTTGAGAATAATCATGTGGTTACAAATAGTTATGCTATCTTCTGTTGCAAATTCTCTTCCTTTTGGAAATATTTAGACACGTATATTATTCTTTACTCCTAATGGAGAAGGGAAAAGCTTTATGCTGTTTGTCATGTATGCAGTGTTCTTGTTCATAGCGGTGGGGTGCATGGTGGACACTACTATGCTTTTATTCGACCAACTCTATCTGATCAGTGGTATGTACACGAATTTATTTCTTCCTCTTATTATTTACTGAATGAAAATCTTCATTGCCATCGAATCGTTTCTTAGAATATTGTGAATCCTGCCCTTTATACAGCTATAATATTTTAAATATTAAAAGCCATAAGTAGCATACTTGATTATATGTCACCACTCAGCTGAGAGGTTAATCAGTTTAATCCTTCAAATATTATATTCTTACGGGATCTACATGTCTATCAGGAGGCCTGGAAGGCAATTTCATTGCTTTAATTAATTAAAGTTTCAGTATATTATACCCCTGATGGTATGATACGCGCTTTGCAAGAGCTTATGATGTTGCTATTTTCAGCAAAACTTCCTATAACCAGTTGTAGCTACATCTCTAGACTTTTATGTCTCTCGTCAGTAATGTGATGCAATTTTAAGCAGTGTTCTTTATGATGCTAGCAACTGATTATATTGTTTATAGATTGTTATCCATTTTGTGAGGAATAAAATATTCTAGAATAAGCTACATTTTGTTCTCTTTGAGTTTCCTTGTGAAATGCAGTCCACATGCGTACATAATTTTTTATGGTAAACGGATCTGTGTATATGCTTTGACTGTATCTTAGAATTTTTTATGCCGAGAACTTCTTTGATGTATTTCTCATGTGTACCTTTTATTGAGTTGATTTTTATGAGGCCCGAGTGTCTGCTTTCATGCAACCTTTTGCCAATCAACCTATTTTTTTTTGGAGTCTAACATTTTAAAATGTTTCCTTTTCAGGTTTAAGTTTGATGATGAGCGGGTAACAAAAGAAGATGCAAAGAAGGCTCTAGAGGAGCAGTACGGTGGAGAAGAAGAGGTTATCTATATTGCCATCAGAAATATCACATATCCCATTTACATTTAGTTCCATTAACTGTTTAAGCCTTTTGCCCCCTTATTTTGTCCACAGTTACCTCAGACAACACCTGGTTTCAACAACACTCCATTTAAGTTTACAAAGTATTCAAATGCTTACATGCTTGTATATATTCGCGAAAGTGACAAGGATAAAATAATTTGCAATGTGGATGAAAAAGATATTGCCGAGCACCTCAGAGTAAGACAATCATGGGAAGCTTGTTTAATTACTGAATTGTCCAATATGTGAGAGGCGCTGTTTGAAAAATATGTTTGTTTCAGATAAGATTGAAGAAAGAACAAGAAGAAAAGGAACACAAGAAGAAGGAGAAAGCTGAGGCCCATCTTTATACCATCATAAAGGTCTTTCACATGATCTTTTCCTTTATTACTTCTTTTCTGGTTCTTAAATGGAGTGTTTCCTTACCTGATGCTGGTTTACCAAACATTATATTGAAATATAGGTTGCTCGAGATGAGGACTTGAGAGAACAAATTGGAAGGGATATTTACTTTGATCTAGTGGATCATGACAAAGTTCGGAGTTTCCGTATCCAAAAACAGACCCCTTTCTACGCGTTCAAGGTAATAGTTTTGGTAGTGCTGTTGTCTAACACCTGGAGTTCAACCTGGGCTTCTTACTCATATGTTTGTATTTTTTGTGACAAAGAACAAGCATCTCATTCATATTAGAAACTTGTTATTTGTTTGCTTTCTTTTCCATAACCAAATACTCCAGCGTGCTGGCTGATTAGAAATAGAATTTTAGGTTTCAGCTCCCCTCCTTATGTTTACTGAATATATTGCTACTGATTTTCTTGGAGCGTAGTGGAAATTGAAAGTGTGAAATCTCTTATTGTTATCAAAATCTCTTTAGTTTTCTTCCTGATGTGTAACATTGGATCTTTTGCAGGAGGAGGTGGCCAAAGAATTTGGCGTTCCCGTGCAATTTCAGCGTTTTTGGCTGTGGGCTAGACGGCAAAACCATACATATCGTCCCAATAGGCCATTGACTCTGCAGGAGGAAGCTCAATCTGTAAGTGATATATCCTGGTGTAACAGTTCAGTATTATGAACTTGAATAGATAACTGATTAGAATATGTCAGCAAATTGCTATGATATCCTTTTCGCTCATTTGGACACCAAACTGAAATTGTCTAGTGAGAGAGGGTTTTTTTTGCGGGGGGGGGTGGGGGGGGGGCTGGGTGTGGTGTGGTGACTGTGACGGAGAGAACTTTTCATTTAAGTAGTTACAAACTTGACTATAGAAGTGATTCGAAAATTAGTAAGCACATTAGCATGAATCCTTTTTGGCATGTTTGAGATCAAATTGAATAATGTTATTTTTATTACGTACTGATTAGTTGTGGAGAGGAGAGATGAATTTTATTTTCTTAAAATAGGTTCTAGTTCTAAAATGGTTTGGCAGTCGGCCTTCATTGGAGGTGATAATGATATTGTTTTTTGGTTGCTATATTTTTTCTTCTACTGAAACCTCAATGAGGGAGTTACACTGTCTTTTAGTTTCTACAATTGTTCTCTCTACTGGAACATTTGTGGGGGAGGGAGGGTTCTTGTTTTTTTTAACCCAAGTTAGGTTTGAATTCTTAAGTGGTTTGGCACTTGGCCTTCACTGGAGGTGTATTGTGTTATTGTTTTTTAGTTGCTATAATTTTTCTTTCTACTAAAAAATTGATGAAGCCTTTATGTTTAGTTTCATTATGAGTCTAGATGGTTAACAGCTAGCTATCTTACATACAGAATTATAAATAAATGGAATAATGAACGGAAACCATATGGTTCGTTGTTAGGAGACTCAGGACCTCGGAAACTCCTGTTGTTAAATATTATGACTTTAGTTTACTGTAGCATTTAAGGCTGACGATATGTATATGTGTTACCTTCCCTCAATATGTGTGCACCTGTCATGTTCCTTCTGTAGTGTATGTTTGTCCCTGTCTGGATCGAGCTTCATGGCCCAATTCTTGTTTGATACTTGCTGTTATATGAAATTACGAATCCACTTCAATATAAATATTTTTCATATAGGTCAACTGTGCATCTGATATGAACCTACTCTTCTACATGGAATCTTCTGCTTTGGTTATGTTCCTCTCGCGGATCCATTTTCCGACCACAAGTTTCTTTTATATACGACTTTCTGAGTTGTTCACATGTTTCAAGAATTACTTTTTTGGTGATTAATTCAGGTGGTTGGATCAGAAAATCACCATTTGACATACACTATAGCCTCAAAATTTCAATTTCATAAAAGCACTGACTCTTGATTTTTATGTCTATGAAGTAATAGATAGCCAGTTTCCTCTGTCTATAGAGATTTCATGAACATATTTGTTTTTAGTTTTCTGAGTATCCTTCTGTTTAACAATTATCAATTTCCTTGTTCCTTCTTCATATAGATTTTCCGCACCATATTAATGAGTTCATTTTCCACATCTTATGTAGGTTGGACAGTTAAGGGAGATCACTAATAAGTTGCATATTGCTGAGCTCAAGTTATTCTTGGAGGTGGAAATTGGACTGGTAACAGTACTTCGGCTATTGAGCTGATGATTGAGTGGTTTTGACAACATTGTTCTTATTTTTTGTGCATAAAAAAGATGCATTCTACAATGGAACTTTTAACTGCTTGATGAATTGATTAAACTTTTATTGTGATAATGTAGGATCTTCAACCTCTTCCTCCACCAGATAAGACTAAGGAAGATATACTGCTTTTTTTCAAGCTCTATGATCCTGAAAGGGAAGAACTGAGGTATTTATCTTTTTCCTGTTAATTATGCTGTTTGTTTGAATTTCCTTGGAATGGTTGTCTTTTCCAGGACATTAACTAAAACTTGTGTTAACTTATTGATCTTGGATATACAACTTATACTTGTTCAACCTTATTGCGCATAGTTATTTGGGAAGGCTCTTTGTCAAGGCTTTAGGGAAGCCATCAGAAATTCTCTCGAAGTTGAATAAGATGGCTGGATTTCTTCCAGATGAAGAAATTGAGCTTTATGAGGTGGGTCAGAGCATGAACTTTTTTCCTTCTGTATGGTGCTTATGTCTTTGTTTTCTAATGCTTGATTTATCTTCCATTTTTTCATGCTTAGTTTTATGTTGATTCTTGAGTTTGTAATTGGTTAACATTCTTTTAACTTAGTACTCTTACCTTTATGTTTTTATTGGTCAGGAAATTAAGTATGAACCAAGTGTAATGTGTGAGCACATAGACAGGAAGCTCACTTTCCGAGCTAGCCAGGTTTGTTAAATTCATAATTACTTTTTTCTTAACGTGTACCCTTTAATTCTTTACTCATTGGCTCTATACTTCAGCTGGAAGATGGTGATATCATCTGTTACCAAAAAGCTCCCACTCCAGATAGTGAAGACCAGTACCGCTATCCTGATGTTCCATCATTTTTGGAATATGTTCATAATCGTCAGGTATAATGGTACCACAATTTCTTGTGGTTTTTTTCCGAATATCATTGCTCGCTGTAATAAGTCACTACCAAACTTCATTGTAATTTACTTTATCCAATAGTTTCACATACTCTAGCGAGTAGATTAGTTTTAGACCTATGATTCTCAAATTCATATACAAATCTTTAGTCATGGATCTCAGAACTGGCATATGCTAGTGCCAGTAGCCCGGAAATGAACATGTCGGGATACAGGTTAGATATTTACGTGTAATTTGTAATTTTTTCCGTGATTTCTTCTGCCTTGAGGAAATTTGGCTGTTGGCAGTGTGTGTATAACACAGCAAGCCTTCACTTATACTCCAGATCATAGTGCTAGGTATTCATTGAATGTTCATAATAGATGAAGAGGGAGCTTAGGTGATAACTCGGCTTCGCTGCCTGGTGGAATGTGGATTGAGGTAGTTAGGAATAAATACAAGCTAAAACCGTAGTGTTAGGACATTAGACCTTTGGAAATCAGGCGAAAAGCATGGTGTTGCTTGCGGAGAAGAGCCTTTTAACTGACACTTCAGGTGTTCATTGAATGTAAATAATAGACGAACAGGGAGCTTAGGTGATAACTCGACTTCACTACCTGGTGGAATGTGGAAGTAGTTAGGAGGTAAACACAAGCTAAAATCATAGTTTTAGGACATTATATCTTTGGAAATCAGGCGGAAATCATGGTGTTGCTTGTGAAGAAGTTCCTTTTAACTGACACTTCAGATGCTTTAGCAGTCTGCTCATTTTCATGTCACTGACACCAAGGCTTTTCTTAAGCGATGCAATTTAGTTCTATTTTTTAATTCATTTATTTATTTTTGTTTACATTTCATATTATCTCTCTTTAATGCAAGATGCCTGCTACGGTCACAATTCTACTGCACAACTTGCTGGAACATGCACTGTCTTCTGCTTTTCATGTCTGCTTTTCATAAACATCTACTTACCTTGATCATGTAAATTGCTGAAGCACTTATTTAATGCTTGTCCATCTCATGATGGCACAGGTTGTCCATTTTCGTTCACTGGAGAAACCAAAAGAGGATGATTTTTGTTTGGAACTGTAAGTGCAAATCACGATTATTGCCGTTCTTTACTATCATTCAGTTGTGGCTTCTGTAATTTGTATCATAATATCAAATTGTTTATTCTTACACTTTGTTTTCTTCTCCTAAGGTCAAAGCTTTTCACTTATGATGATGTTGTGGAAAGAGTTGCTCGACAACTTGGTTTGGATGATGCATCAAAAATCCGTCTAACGTCTCACAATTGTTACTCTCAGCAACCTAAACCCCAGCCAATCAAATACCGCGGTGTTGAGCATCTTTCAGAAATGCTTGTCCATTACAATCAGGTAGATTTTTTTTCTATAATTTTGTTTAGTTAGTAATGAATTTCAATCCTATTAAATGTCTCATGGTGCAACCATCGAATCTAATGATATTTTTTTGACAGACTTCTGACATACTGTATTATGAAATTCTCGATATTCCTCTTCCTGAACTGCAATGTTTAAAAACTCTTAAAGTTGCATTTCATCATGCCACCAAGGATGAGGTCAGTGGCTTGATATAACTTGTTCTTATGATTTTTGAATTAGCGACGTCCTTAACAAATTTGTTCTCTTATCAGGTTGTAATTCACACCATTCGATTACCCAAAAACAGCACTGTAGGTGATGTAATTAATGATCTCAAGACTAAGGTTAGTTTTTTGAAGTTATCATTCTTCTTCTAATCACAATCTTGCTCCTTGTTTAACCTGTAAGTTGTGCATAGGTTATTTCAAACTATGGTTCTAGTGAAAAGTCTTCTTTGTGTTTTTTTTATAAATAGGTGGAGCTATCTCAGCCAAATGCTGAACTCAGATTGCTTGAGGTCTTTTATCACAAGATCTATAAGGTATTCCTGTGGTATTTGTCATTTCTATAAGACTATATTTGCATGAATGTTGGCTTGTAAACACATTTGGATAACTATCAAGTAAAGTACCATAACCGATTACATCTAATTTATGGTATAGTTGAAGCATGCTGGTCCTGAGCTGATGAGTAATGGTGTCAAAGTAACTATCTACTGCTACAGGGAGATGCATACAGCTCCACATTGATTATCATCTAAGTAGTAGACTAACATGATTAAGTGTTTTCTTAGGTATAAAAATTAATTTATAAAATTGTTGACTCATTATGTACATATCATCTATCTGTGTACTCACGCGCATAAATGCTCATGTTTGAATGTGTTGGTCATTCAAAACATGGCCTGATAGAGTTACTGTGAAGGTTTTCTGACTTCTGTTGTCCATCATTTTTTTCCTTTCATGTTTGCCAATAAATGAAACACAAGCAGACCCTAAATTGCTTAGTCATTCATCCATATCCAGTGGGATTGAAAGCAATGATTGTCATGGAGTCGGATACTAGTAAGATGCTGTGTTGTGGGTGTATTATCAATTTGGTTTCACCATGAATTAGCTGTAATCAACTGAACTGGCATCCTTATTAGCCTAAAAGAGCATTTATGACCTTGGGATTGTTAAATTGGTGTCAGTGCCATGAAATTTAGGAGTTGATTTTAGAGAATTGGTGCATGAATTCTGATATAGGAAAGCGTGTTTTGTTCATCTTATTTTTATTTATTTATTTATTTTCAGTCCAACCGTGAAACAAGGAGCCAGTGGAAAAAAGTAAGTTAAAATTAGAATGTAGAGTGAAAAGGGATAATTTGATATTTAGCAATTGCAAAACTTAAAGAATTCTGCTGTAGAATTTTGATTTAACGCCTAAAAGTAAGAGTCACATATCTTATCATCCATTAATTCAAATTTTAAAGGCTAAATATTAGAAAACCCCCCTTAACTTTGGACAATTATCGGAAAACCCCCCTTAACTTTAAAAATATCAGAAAAACCCCCTCCCTTAAGCATTGGGATTATCATAAAACTCCCCTTTAACTTTTAGATTTTTTTAGAAAACCCCCTTTAACTTTGAGATTTTATCAGAAAACCCCCTAAATTAGGGGGGTTTTCTGATAGAATCTCAGAGTTAAGGAGTTTTTTTGATAAACCCTAAACTTAAGGGGGGTTTTCTAATATTTTCAAGGTTTAGGGGGGTTTTATGATATTTAGCCAATTTTAAAATTTGAACAACATGGAGTATCAAATAATGAATGAAGGTTGTAATACTTTATAGAAAACTATAGTTAAAAAGGTGTATAATCTACTTTTAGATTTAATCTAAAGTGTGTATTAACTTTTAGATTTAATCTAAAGTATGTATCAACTTTTAGATTTAATCTAAAGTGTGTAAAGCATAAAGTCCTTCTCTTGATTGTTGGGATTAAATTGACTTTAGCATTTAAGCAGACCTGAAACGTTATGGCAATATGTTACTGAACTTGCGAGTAATTTTTGTTGAGTAAAACACCTGACATATGTTTTTAGCAACTAACATGGTCAAATAAGACTTATTCATCAATTTAATGCCATATTGTTTATGTTGATTTTGTCCATATATACTGGCATACATATTTGTTAGGAGAAAAAAGGTAGACCCTTGCGATCGTCCGACACATTCCATAGTTTGGATTGTTGGCGATTTGAACAATCACATAAACATTTCATTGCGATTAGTGGAAAGAGGCAATAAGTGGTTAAATGTGATCTTTTTAAGAGAGAAAAAGAGGCAAGGACGATATCATTTATTTGAAGGGAGGAAAAGCTATTGCAGACACATACACATGCACGTACATATAGAATTCTAATTTCTTGATAAGAGGAAATTGGTAAATAAAAGAGTTTTTATCAGGATAATTGTACTTGGTTAATTTATTTGGATTAATTCATGCACACTGGTATATGTTCCTGCAAAATTCATTTCTCTCTCTAGACAGACTTATTTTGTGAAGCATCCAACAAAGCCTACCCCTAGCTTACCATAGTTTTTTTTATCACTGTAGTTATATGTACCTGTTATTGTTCCACATACCAGATTGATTCTCTAGTAACCTTGTTTTAAACCTGGTCGTGTTCTTACTTAAACATCTGATGCAGATGTTGAGTTTTGATCAGAAACAAATTTTAGAAACAACTTGAGAACAAACAGGGAACAGCTTTAGGAAGAAAGTAGAGACAGGATGGAGTGAGACAATAACATTGTAAAGAAAGGGAGAAGTGATGGATGTCGTTAGGGCTTCTAATTTTGGCAAAAGCAACATGCTTTGGTCATTTGTTGATAAGGCTTCTAATTCTTGGCCGAATAAAAAAAAAGCTTCATTGTTTCTTTCTTCTTTTTTTTCACTGACTCACTGCAGAATGCAGAGAAAAATCTATTTGTACTGGATGCTGGTTCAAGTGAATGTTGGCAATTTTCATTGATAAAATGGAAGGAAAACAAGACTGCCATTATCTCAACTTTTGTTACTCAGCTCATTGAAGAATTTGGTGAACAACAAAATATTCGTCAAATTCATGTGTTGAAAAGAAACAGGAGGTTAACTTATAAGTTAGAGTTTCATTTTAATATAAAATGGAAAGCTGGTTAAATTTTTTGCTAAATACCTGAAGTGAGAAAGCAATGCACATATTTGCAGTACACGTGCATGCATCAGTGACCACTTTTCCTTGAGGGAAGTTATGCGAAGAGTTAAAAATGCTTTTACTTTGTTGATTTTTTAGGTATCCCCACATCTTTTTTCTTGTTTTTGGCGTACCTTTCTTGGAAAGGTTAATATTCCGGAAACCTTTTAAAGCTTCAATCCATTAGATTTGGAGTATACCACAGGAATATTCCATTGAATTTGAAGCGGTTCATTTATCATCCTATTTACTCTTATCCCCCTTTTGGGCACCTGGTTTGCAACCACAGAGATGCTTTTTCCTTAAATGGTTTGGGGCAAAGTTTCCATTTGCTATCATAGTTAGTTTAAGCTTAACAGACTAGAGGTTTCTAAAAATAATCAGGGGTTTGAGAAGGATATATTAACATATAAAACCTTTTAATAAATCATGATGGCTATGGTATATTTGTAGTGAATTGTAATGGGTCCCAGTTTAGTTTAAACAAGTATACTAAGTGAACCTTTTAATTCTTTCATCAAAGCATAGTTTATCTCCTTTTTCTTTCCCTTTCAGCATGGCAATGCAGTAACAATATTGGAATTTTGTTGTGGATAAAAGTTGGGTGTAAACTAGCATAGATTTGAACCATCTTTTTTGGCTCTCCACAAAGTAATGGAGTATAGTTCATAAATTAATAAATTAATTAATTGAGTATACTTCATAAATTAATTAAGCAAAAATTCTCCATGAATCTTTATCTCTAACATGACACCTATTTGATTCTGGATTAATCAACACAAGCTCCTGCATGTACACAATTCACATACGGTGATTCTTAACCAATTCATGCTGAATGGCTTTGGGTGGAATTTAGCCTCACTCACTCACGCAAATGGATATGAATGGCTGTTTCTGAATTTGGGCCGTAATGTCATTTTCCTTTCTTTCTGTCTTTTGGTTTTTCCAGAGACCTTTATTGTTGCAACAACAGAATTTGAATTTATAGCTAATTTATGCCCTCTTGGTTTTGTATCTTAAGATAATTTGGTTGTAATCTGCAAAAAATACAGAAATAATTATACTAAGTAATACAATGGATTTGCTACCTAAAATTGACTTTTTTTACCACTCTTGTTACCTGGGCATCTAAATATATACTATTCAAACATCTGCGTGGCTTTTTTTGTGTTTGTTTTTTTTTTTTGGGG
>JBAKGM010000326.1:39403845-39417530 GCA_037177215.1 Asparagus racemosus
GTGGAAAACATTTCCTATAAAAATGGGTTGAAAACATTTCCTATAATTTCATTTCCTTGAACCAAACACCCCCTTAGATGATTTTCTTCTCTTTTGTATTCTCTCCTTCTAGAATATTCTATGCAACTTTATAAGTAATAGTTTTTTTTTCTCTTTTCTATTATCTTTTTTCTACAACATTCTATGTCATCCACTGCTTGGAAATATATTTGGAGGCCGCATAATTGAATTTTTTTAATTAAATCACAAAAATACAAAAAAAAGTATATTAAATAAAAAATTAGGGTTCCAATTAAGCATATATCTGTGCTACAATTTATTTACACTAATATATAGAAAATATTGAGAATGAGAAAAATAGTAGAAGATATCAAATTCAAATAATCGAGGTGAAACTTAACTTTCTTTTAGAAAGTCATTTTACTCTTGCCCTCTCTACCTTTCTATTATATATACATTCAAACTTTTTTTTTAAATCATATTTTTAAAAGGAAAAATATGCAAAAAAAAAATAATATATTTTTATATCTTTTATATTTGCATGTACAGTAATACTAGTATTCCTAATGTCTATCACTTCAACCACGGTCATTATTGTCTACGGGCAATTTACGTCATGATATTTTGCTTAATTTGAGCAAAGCCTACATCAACATGAATCTCATGCGTACTTTATTACGTGACCCAACCAAACCCCAAAAGAAAAACTGCCTGCGCCCACAACCGTAATTGCGGCCATGATTCTATCAAGCGTCAAATCTAATCCTTAATCGCACGTGCCACGAACCGGCTGTAGCCGTCGCCGTACGTTCTTTAACTGCCAGTAGCCGGTAGCTTTCGCCTGACACGTGGTTGGGTGTGAAAACGGGCAGCCCAGCGGTTAAAAGGCCCAAACCGTCGTGTCTTTGCGGGCTCTCGCCGATGACAGGGCGGAATCCGAGGACGACGGTTTTCGATAGGGTTAGTTTCTCCTAATTTGCAATTGTATACCCTCACTTTAATTTTAGCAGCACTTACGTACCCTAAATTTTATAAAACCTGCATTTTAATATCTTGTATTATGTAAAATGTAAGAATTTTTTTCTAAAATTTTTCCATGTGAAACTCAGAAACTAACTTTATAACTTTAGTCTTTACTGTTGTTGAATTTATTGGTAAACCACCATAGTTCTATTTTATAATATATATGGGTAGCTTTAAAGTAGAATTATGGTATGTTGAACTGTAAATTTAACAAATGTCAAAGGTCAAAATGTGTTGAAATTAATTTACAAGTATCTTATGAGAAAATTCAACTAAAATTGTCACATCTACATACTGAAGATATCAAAGGGCAACTTTTAGAAACTTTAAGATACATAAGTGCAAATAGGGGCAACTACAGGACATTTAAGTGCCAAGTAGCCTTTTGATCACGTGGTAATGGATTTCATGCTGGGTTTGTGGGCTGTCATGGAGTTGGCGTGGGCCTTTTCTTGTGTCTGTTCCAATTAGGCGATGCCAGAAATGGACAGCTGAAAAGTAGGGGTTATCGCTTCACAACATGTGAGGTTGAGTGTAGTATGAAAATACTGGAGATTAATGCTTTCACGTGTAATTTGCCTCTCTTTGTTTCTTCTTTTTCTCTTCATTTTTTGTATGCGCTTATATATCATGTGATTTTTCTTTTCTATCTCTAAGTTTTGCTAGAGATTATTTTGCTAGCTGGATAAGTTTTAATCCATTAGCTATATATCTATAACTATATGTTTACACAATTAATAAAAGGATTAATTACATTCTGGTACCTTGTAGTCTAATGTAATTACACGGGGGACCCTGAGGTTTGGGTGTTTACACGAATAACCCTGAGGTTGCTAACTTGTATCACCATAGCACAAAATCTCACAGTTTATTAACCCCGTTTGTTTTTTTTAGTAACATGACAACTAACACAAGATGGGAATTCCCAAAATACCATTTTTACACTTTGGTACCTTGTGGTATAATGTAATTGCACCCATGATCATGGGTCTAAATATCTACAAAGGTAGCCATAGTTAGTCCCTTAAATCATTTTATTAAGAAATTAGTCCCTCAAATCTTCAATTATTCAGGCAAAATCTTTATAGTTCCTCATTAGTCCCTCAAATCATTTTATAAAAGTGTTATTTAGATACTAGTCTCCCAAATCTTCAATAATTTCATAGTAGCCCCTCAATTCTTAAGCCATTTTAAAGACTTGAGGAACTAATATGGGGTTACCAAAGATATGAGGGACTAATTTCTAAAAACCCTTTCATAAAAGGATTTGTTTTAATAGGAGTATTTCCATATATACCCCCCTTAAATCATGGGTATTTGCAAAATACCCCCTAAATTTTGGTATTTGCAAAGCACCCTTTAAATCATCAACTTTGAAAAAAATATCCCTAAAATCAACAAATCATGAACTGGTGCTAAAGATTTGACTATTTTATTGATAATTTTACATTGCGATTATAAATTAGCTTATCAAAGTTGATGATTAATTGCTTTGAGGGTAAGTTTTTCAAAATTAATGATTTGAGGGGTGGTTTTGCAAATATTGAGATTTGGAGGGTATTTTTGTAAATGCCCATGATTTAAGTGGTATATATGCAAATAACCCTTCTTAATAATTCGTTCAACTTGTTTCAATCGCTGAACTTTGTATGGTCCCCTACATTTCACTAAGTAATTTGGATTAAATCTCGCCAAATGGTGAGCAAATTATATTTGTATGAAAGGATATTTTTGTCTTTTTCATAGGCAAAGTTAAGCTCCATTAGCACTTTCACACTGAGCATCTAACTCAGGGTTACCCTTATAGATACTCAAACCTCAAGGTCACCCATGTAGTTACATCATACTATAGGGTACCGGAATGTAATTAATCTTTAATAAAAATTGAAGGATGACCACTTTTGATTAAAGAGTCTATGTACAGATTATATTTTAATTCAATGTAACATGGCCATCGTACTAACATATTTATAATTACTAAACAGATACAAAACACCTGATAGAAGTGCACTCTGTATATTTTATCAGTTTCACTATATCATATTTTAATAATATTCTAACAAGTTACTTATTTTTTTCATTGCACTCAGTATACTTTATCATCTGCTAGGGTGCTAATTTTGTTAAAATATAGGGCATATTGCAACTTTAAAAAAGTTTTACAATGTAATTTTGAAATTGATAGAGACGCAATTGCCCCTCAAGACCCCATATAGATCCGCTCCTAATACCGTTTATTTTATAATAGACCTATTAACCTTTTATATTCTCATTTTACAAAATTTTCTTTTTCCTTTTCTCACCCTTTTTCTTCCGAGATGAAGGCTTGCGCGATAAGACATAGTAGAATATTGGGGAAATCTCATGCATGGCATGTTTGGATATGATTTGCTCACTAATGGTATCCAGTGATGCCTTATAAATTGTGGGTTCACAAGTATCCAAGACATGTTGATATGAGCCAAGCGTGTACTTGGGAGTTGGGACGCATTTTAATTAGGCCTGTCCAAACGGACCGGGCCGGTCCTGTCCGGGCTCGGATTTGAGAAATTTGATAAAAAAATCAATCATATTATTAATTATTTACAAATATACAATTTGCAAATATAAATATCATACAAATGAAATGATAAAAAATAAAACCTTTATTATTACTCACTAACAATTACAAATTTTTTTGAATTTGTCGCATCACAATAGATGAATGCATCCCAACTAAGTTAGCACATACTCATCTATATCACTATCATTTACAAGTTTTTCCAAAATAAAAATTTACTGCTAAGAAATAAAAATTACAAAGTAATTAATAATTTCTACACTCCAATCTTTATCTCTATCTCCTAATGTCAACTCATCAAGTCTATCTTTAATACTAGTCATCCGATCAATTCCTTGAGTTCTCTTCTTGGACCTCTACCAATCTTGTAAACACATTACCGCCTAGATGGTAGACGGATCTAACGATGTTTAGTGGTCGTCGATCAAATGTTCTAATGTGCTGAAGGCAGATTCAAAAGCTACTGTGAAAACCTGCACTGTTAATATGTCACGAGCCATGATGAAAAGTATAGAATATAAAATTGTTCCATATACTCTCCACCATTAAAAAAATATCGAAATCAATATTTTGATTATTAACTAAAGGTATAGTTAAATATTGTTCAATTTCAGAAATTTGGTTTGATGATGATCCAGATCCAGATCCACCACTAGTTAACCTCGCTATCATTTGTCGCCTATCAAAATTCTTACCTTTGACCCGGCTTGAACTCGTAGAAGTAGAAACTGTAGGTTGATGTGTAGCTACACCATATCTACCTGCATACTCCTCATATACTTTTTAAAAATGATATTTAATAGTATTATAATGAATAAGAGCTGCAACAGGACCATCATCGGTGTCTATGATCATGTTCTTATATAAATCATTTAATAACTTTTTGAAGGCCAACATCCTTCAAACATGGATCAATAAGAACTCTCAAACTAAAAATAATAGGAATAGGCCTAAAATACTTATTAAATTTACTTTTCATGTGAAAAATCATATTTCCAAAAATAATCATCCATATGATAATTATTATAAAAAGTTTAAATATTTAAAACTTATAAAGCAGCTTGAATAATAGTAAGATAATAATAACCAGATAATAACAAAGAAGTATCATAAAAAATTTATAACATTTCTTTTACACTATATATAAGTGTTCATTCTTCATCAGTTATTCCATACATACTACTAGAGCTAGAACTAGAAGTATAAAAAGCAATAAAATTATTTATAATTTCTTTATACTCTATTGCTACATTTAACATTGCATTGGTGGAATTCTACCTATGGTCAACATATTTTGGAATTAACTTAGGTTTCAATTTTTTATCTTTTATACAATTGTTTTCATTTTTTAAGTCTTTGTTCAGAAGCACTATGAGCATAAGCTACAATCCTAACCTTTTCTATCATGAGTTTAATTTCATTAAATGCATTTTGAACAATTAAATTTAAAATATGATCTAATTTGAAAAATATCATTCTGACATGGCAATATTAAAGATGATTTGATATGATCCATAGCTACATTACTATTACTTACATTATCTAGTGAAAGAGAAAATATTTTTTTAAAAATTTGTAATTTTGAAAGTTCATCTATTATTAAATTTGTAATATTAACACCAGTGTGTGAATCTTCAAATGCAATAAAAAAATAACTCTTTTAAATATTTGTCAACTATCATCAATTCAATATGCTATGATACATAAATAACCAATTTGTACTCTAGATGCCAAATATCAGAAGTTAAAGATAATTTACAGTTTAAGTTTTGAATATAAGAAATTATTTTTCTTTGTTCCACGTGATAATATTTCAAAATATCACGTTAACAAGATTGACGAGAATATTTTTTAAATGAGGGATAAAAATCATCTCTAATCATATCTTCAAATTCATCATCCTCTACTAATTTAAATGGAAGGTTTTTAAGAACGATAAACCTAATGACGCATTTCCTGGATTTAATTGCGTCGTAGTTCTAAGCTCCGAGGTCACCGAAGGTTGATGAATGGGCGAGCATAAATTGACGAATGTCTCCTTGAGACATGGCCGCCTGAGCTCGGTTGTGTTTTTCTAAATGGCGCTTGAGGTGGTTGGTACCGCTCTTATGATGAGCTTGAAAAATATGGCCGCACAATGCGCATTTAGCCTTCTGGGTGAGAAGTTTACCGTGTTGATCCTCGGTGACTTCTATCTTCTCGAAAAAAATTCCACACGTCAGATCTCGGCCTTTTAGAAAGCCTAGGTGCGGTATCATCGCCACTAGAGTCAAGATCAACATCAGTAGGAGTAGGAGGAGTAGCTCTAGCTCCTATAGATGTAGAAGAAGTAGGACTCATTTCAGTATCAAGAGTTAGAATTTGCCCCTCATAATCGGAGGAGGAAGCCATTTGATCGGAGAATCAAAGAGTCTAAGAGAGAAGTAGATGAGTTTTGGATGAGAAAAATAAATAAATAATCCCCTCTATTTATAAAGGCAGCCCCCTAACCAAATGATCAAAATACCCTCAAATTTTGGCCATTTTTGACCTTTTTGCGGTATTTTAGTCAAAAGGTCAAAAATGGCCTTTATGACAGTCCGGACCAGGCCGGGCTAGGCTAGGCCCGGGCGCCCGGTCAACGGTCATTTTTTTAGCCGTTTTGACTGGTCATTTTTTGACCGTTTTGTTCAGGCCGGCCCCATCAACCCGGTCTAACGGTCACTTTCGTGACCGTGGGCTTACAGGCTCCGCCGGACTCGGCCCAGCGAGCATCCGGCCTAACCATTTTCCTATCCAGGCTAGGCCGGGTCCGGTACTGGTTTTGGTGAACTGGCTCAAGCACAAGCCCAGACCCGGTCTCGGCCCGGCTTTCCGAGTTTCGACCGGGCTTGAGCCCGGGCCGTGGAAAAAGATGGAAATGCCTCATTTTAATAGCCAACTTCTTCGCACATGTTTCTGTGCTAATAATGTTGGCAGCACTCAGCATCATACCTGAAAATGACACTCCAACTAGTCTAGCGAAAGAAAGGTGATTGAGAGTTAACTTGGTTTTTCTTCCATTATGATAAGGTTGTGATGTTACTCCAATTTGAATTGATTTCATTCAAGTCAAATGCATGCGATGCTTAGGCTCTTGAATAATTCAGTTTAAGACTTGGACAATCACATAAACATCTATTACGTACTTTTATTAACAATTGAAGATTCTTCCAAGCATGTGTTGCGAAAAAGAAGCATAAAAACAGATCCAAAATTATACGGAACAAACCACGCAGGAACGAAAGGAAAGAGCAGAAAGTTAGAAACAACATTTTTAATAAACTACAAGTAAGTGATACTTTACAGAATTGTCGAATCGCCCTCTAATCTGAGGACTAGCCTTGAAGAGATTATATCCCACCTACGGTAGCGTTGGGTCTGCACAAATCTTCCGAGGATGAGACGGCTACAATCCACAAAAGTGCTCTCTTCTGTTGAACACATCAACTACTACTTCAGTTCGATAGAAACTCCAAAATGTAATAGCTTAGAATTGTAAAAGTAGTAGTCGAGTATCTTCAATCATTGTAACGTCCACAATAAAACCTGTTCAATCCTTATAACGTTTGTAACGTACGAAACGTTCAGCTGGTTTCAAGCAAGCACATGCAAAACGTTTAAGCTCGTTTAAAGACAGCACGTGCAAAAAGAGTACGAGCCGCACCCGGACCGCGAGCCCGAGCCTGCACGCACTGTCCCGCTCGCACGCTTACTTATATACTAACACATTTGTTATACTATATATAACACGTATGTTAATTTAAACCAACTAAAATGCATTCAATTATCCAATGTGGGACTAAAACTCACAAACTACTTATTAAATACATTTTAATTTTCATTTATGGAATCCAATCATTAAATGATATCTTTTCATAAAAACTGTCTAATATTTATTTTTATCAACAGTATGAAATAGGAGTAATAGGTATCATACAACACAGATGATGTCAGTTAGAAGTTGCGTACAGCTAAAATAATTGAATATGTAAGGATAGACATTAAGTTTCGACTGTCGTAGATATGAATTCGAATGTAGTCAACAGGAACTAAAAGGGAAGAAAGTGGGGAAAGTAACTCATAGCATGTAAGTATGTAACGATACACCATATTCATTGTTAGTGCAATTTGTATCAATTCCGGATATATTATCCAGTATTGTCACAAGACACTACTAAATTATTATTTTTTACTATTTCCTACTACCTAGCAAATCATTGAAATTAGGATAGGACACCACTAAGAAAAATAAAACTGTAAATTTGTCAAAAATACATTTTTAAGAAAATTGTCGAAGATGCTTTTAATGGACTGAACCACGGAGACGAAACCTTGTACCCGTCACTACTTGAATCATGATAACATTCAGTGTGCTTCAAAGAAAGGGAAAAAAAAGGTTAATGGTGAGCTTCTACGTCCTCGTTAAGGCTTTTAGTTGTAGTTGAAGAAAATTAATAAAAGTACAATGATGGAAGTCCAGTTTATTTATATATGATATGAATGGGTAAACTATAAGAGATTTGCTCGAATCTTGGGCGTTGAGTCTTCACCAGAGATTTGGGAAGCCGTATATTGACAATAACAATAGCAGGATGTCCAAGACGCGGCGTGCCACTTTGGAGAATTGCATGTTTTCCTTCTATTTATGTCCTTGTCACAGTGTACCTAACCGCTGAAAGTAAACTAGCATATGTTTATTCCTCAGAGGTTTTACGCTAGAGAAACAAATATGAAGGAGAAAATAAATTGGAAAAATTCCAAATTTCTAAAGCGGATTAAATAAAGATAGTACTATGTGAGTCCAAACTTCAGCCCATAAAAAAATCCCAAAACTCTACGAGTATATGTCAGACTATTAAAATATAACATTCAATACTTATCAAAACTTTAGAATTTTAGGATAGTAATAGAGCCCTGTGACATGATAATGAAATTAAAGGTCCATATAGAGTAATAATGCACCAACTAATAATTTCAACGGTATGGGAGGTCACTGCATTACGTAAGATCCTTTAAGAAATAATGAGTCATGATTAGATATCTAACTGGCTTTGAGAACTGAATATGAACATTTGTTAAAATATAAAATAATAACTCTTAACCATCTTCAGAATTTGGTGCAGTGACAAAGACTTGAATATGATATCAGTGCCACAAATTTAAAGGCGGCTTTCTAAAAATTAATACGGAGGGTGAGTCTCTGTCTCTGCCTCTGCCCATAAAAAAAGGTATTCAACAACCCCCTTACAACTTCGGAGTTCTGATGTAATGGTTGAGGACTTTAAGCATATATTCATACTAAAGAAGAATGCATTTTTTTACGGCAAGTACTGTAATAAACGGGCTTACACCATTTACCGGGGTCGATATCATGGACCGAAGCTCTACCCACATTCTATTAAGAATTCCAGCAAACACAACTGCAATAGTTTATGTGGAAGAATAATTTTGATGCATCTAACATAAAGTGAAAGATAGCTAAACAAAGAAAAGTACGAATATCATGACCATGGCCATTGAGCATCTATCCACATACACCATCGGCTTCTATTCTCTTCACATGTAAGATTTTGATGGTCCTCAGTCTGCCCGCTGCGAAAGCAGCATAACTTCTGGTCTCTAGATAATGCATCTTCTTTGTATTTGGGGTTACTATACTTTGGGTGATCCAGGAAGGAAACATTTTTCCACCAAAGCTTCAGAGCCTGAAGAAATTGTACTAAGGGATTCAGATTACATATTTCCCTAGTGAATGGAAACAGAGAAGATATAACCTTGTATATGGTGTGTCGACAATCCAAAATAAGTGGTAGTTACATGGCATAGAAATATGACATTCGCAAGATAAGAAATATGAAGTTTACAGAGCAAAAAGAGTAAATGAATGTTGCGGACATCCATATTGTCGTTTCATTAGTGGCACCCAGGAATTTTTTTTTTTTAAATTGTGTGTTTTGTTGTTTGAGGGGAATTTAATGCTTAAACACGATAATAATGCAATACTTGATTCAAGACATTCCATACAAGAAAGCAACTTCATATTACTAATTACTATAATCAAAACGGTTATTTAACTCTTGAAGATAAAAATCTATACACGTATTGAATAGCTCAACTCAATGGTGATGAAGATTTGTGGGCATATTAAACTCCACACTTTGGTCTACCAATCCAAAGAGTTTAGGATTTCAATTTGTCCTCATTTAATTTGTCTAATTTTCCCTCTTTAGTTTTATCAGTTTTGATTTGTGTAGAATTTTAGGGTTTATGATTTCCAAATTTTCCCTCTTTGGATTTGTTTAGATTTTAGCCTTTTAGGTTTTGATTTCAATGATATGTCCATCTCAAACATAGTTATTCAATAGTCTCAAACAATGTGAGAATTACTTTGTTGCCGTTGCTTTGACTTTTGCAATGAAAACAAACTAGGATATCATCAAATATTCGAAGCATATAGTTGTTTCAATTTGCATTTAATTGAGGATAGACTTCCTGTACTATCGCCATATTCACAATTCGGCAATAGTACAGGGGGTCTATCTACAACAATCAAACTAGAAGACTTCCATCCACAATTTCGCAATAGTTATATGGCGGAAATTTCTTTTAAAAAATCATAAATATATGTACGAATTATATCATCGCAAATGATAATTTAAAGCTTTTGATATCTATATATTTTACCTTATATCAGTCATGGAACAATTTAGTAAAAGAAATCGAGTATCTTCAACCACCGGGAGTGTGGGAGACTTAATCATAGAACGGATTTTTCAAAAGAGCTCAAATATCTTAACTACTAGGGGTGAGGAATGAGGATGAATCGCAACCATCATCGATACCACCACTACTGCAACTGCCACCACCATCACCTTCACAAATAGTGGAAAACCTAGATAAGCATTAACTTGTGGCGGATCCCGGACTAAGATCTGGTAGTCATTTAATTGCTACAAATTCTAAGCAGCTAGAAAATATTCGAAGAGCATACTTGTTCAAAAATCCTTACCAACACATACTTGCAACTATCTACCCGTGTCTTTTTGGGTAGAAATTGATATTTTTGCCGCGAATGGTTCATAGAGTATGGATATTGTTGGAATATAGTGAAAGCAAAGATGCTTGCTTTTGTTTATATTGTTAATTGTTTAAACCACCGCATCTTGTATTGTTATTTTTACATATTATCATGTTTAACTATTAATTATTTTGGTCCCCCTTCCCAAAATTCTAGGGTCCGCTACTGTCAAGTAACACAAAAATACAAACTCAAAATTAAACACGCGATATGCATTTTGATTCATATCTTTTTGTATCACTATCGCCTTCCACGGAGATGACCTCCACCACATCAATCACCAATAAAAACAAATCAAGCAAACTCATCATTGTGGTATAATGCAAATCCCACATGTCTGCCAAGCGTTTCAAGTTTGCTTCTTGATTCAAACCTCGTCTCGTCTTGATTTCACCTTTACAGATACCATCAAATACCTTTTCAAGTTGCTTCTCTCAAAGAATATCTTGACGCTTGCATGAAACTTGGACAACATTTTTTATCCTTGCAGTATGTTTAGAAAAACTCAAAAACTCATAAAGTGAATCATGTTTCTTTGCAACTGCTACAAGTACCAATTGAAGTTGATGAGCAAAAAGCAATGAACATAAAAAAACTGATTCATTCTCCGCTAATATCAATGCCTTAAGACCATGAATTCTCCTTGCATATTGCCATCTCTATCATATCCTTGTCTATATATATTTGACAAGTTCAACCCATGTGTGGCAAAAATAGACCCAATGGTTGTTTTTAATATCACCGCCTTAATATTCGTAACATGAACAACTGTAATAAGGCACAAAATGGTGCTCCTAGTTTTGTCTAAATAGCGCAAAGCAATAGCCATTTATTCTTCAGTTGATAAATCACGAGACTCATTAACTAATAAAGCAAATAAATAATTATTAATATCTGCAATGAATGATTGCTTTTATTGTTAAATAGGAACCAGCATCGATAACATCTTTCTGAATCTCTGATGAAGTTAATTTGTTGTTGTCTGGAGCATGTCAATAAAACTTTTTAATATCTTCTCTACGTGTGGCCGCATACCGTAGAAGTTCAAGAAACCATCCTTTGTTTAAGGATTTTTCTAACTCATCGTGGCCACGAAAAGAGCTTTGTTGATGAAAGAGAAACATGATTCTTCTAACCTCATGCTCAAGCGGAGGCGATAGTCAATCTTTTCTTGTTGAGAAGCTTCACATATATTGATATCTTTATGTTGCTTTCGGTTCATGAGATCTTGACAAGCTTTAAAACGTCGTGTATGAACACTATTATGTTCTCCAGCATGTCTTCGCAATCCCTCCTTTTTCCAATTATAGTACCCCGTACCCGCAAAATGATTATCACCTCCCTTTGGTTGATGTGGTGATTAAACAAATAACAATACAACAAAAATAAGCATATTTGCTTTCACTATATTCCAACCAATCTCCGTACTCAATGAGTCACTCTTTGCAAAAATATCGATCTCTATCCAAAAAGATACAAGAAGAAGGATAGTTTACAAGTATGGATTGACAAGGACCCTTGAGCAAGTATGCTCTTTGATTATTTTCTAAATGCTTAGAATCCGTAACAATTAAATGAATACTAGGTCTTAGTCTGAGATAAGCCAAAAGTTCATACTCATCAAGGTTTTTCACCATTTGTGAATGTGGTGGTCACAGCGGCAATGACGGAAATGATGATGGTCACGAGTCACCCTCACCCCGGGTAGTAGAAGCTATTTGAACTTTTTTTATAAATCATTCCATGATTAAGATAACCTCATCCTTGGTGGTAGAAGATACTCGATTTCTTTTATCCAAATCGTTCCACGACTGAAATAAGGTAAAACATATAGATTTCAAAAACCTTTAAACACATATCATCATTTAAAATGATATAATTTGCACATATATTTATGGTTGTTTTTAGAAATTTGTCCTCAATTCTCACATTGTTTTGGTGACATATACTTAGAAGTTGGGGGATATTTTATTTGATCTTGTTTAGGAATTAGGAATTAGAAATTAGATGAATGGATGATTATGTTTTCATTGCGATGGACATCATACATTTAAACTTCAGATTTATTAGGAATTGAGAATTTGAGACTATTGAATGATTATGTTTGAGATGAACAAACCATTGAAACCAAACCCTAAAAGACTAAAACCTAAACAAATCCAAAGCATAAAAACATACAAATCTAAAGAGGGAAAAAATTTTAGATATTCGAAATCCTACAATTCTACACAAATCAAAATTGAGAAAATTAAGAAGATCAATCGGGAGGAAAGATTTAAAGTTGAAAAACATCGGGATTGCAGGATGAAATGATCTCGGCAGGTAGAGGAAACACAAGCCACGAGAGAGGAGAGCTCGCTATCGGCGATCATGTTCCTGAGAAAAATTGGAAAAATCCTCTGCTTAATGAGTTCCTTCTATTCACGAAAAGAAACTCACGAGTTTCTCTTTTAGTGCAAAGACTTTACACTTTAGCCCCCATCAATTTAAATTTTGCAAATAATAACTAATACCCCCTCTTTTTTTATTGGCCAAGGTAGGGCCAAGACCTGCTGGGCCCCATGTCAATTCGCCCTAGGTTTCATTGAACCCTCCCAAACATATTGATGCACGTTGATGACAATAACGATGGAAAAACCAGAGAAATAATCGCAGAGACAAAGATTAGATGTGGTTTAGCAATCAATGTGATTAACCACATCCTCTGAGTATAACCAGGCTACGATTCCACTACTAATCAAAGAATAATTACGATCAATCTCTCAAACCATAAGCTCCCCTTCTTCAAACCTCTATTTATCTCTATTCATCTTGAACTTACTAGGCACATTCAAGATGAAATCTCATATTGTATGTTATTTACTGATTATATATTGCTAGTTGATGAAACTAGAAGACGTATAATTTCTAAAGTAGAAAGATGGAGACAAGCTCTTGAATCTAAAGGTTTTAGAATTAGTAGAATAAAAACAGAATATATGGAGTGTATTTTTAGTAAAACTA
>JBAKGM010000326.1:39428287-39442601 GCA_037177215.1 Asparagus racemosus
CGTCGAGCCATCCGACGACGCGTCCGACGACGACGACCGACGGCCCATTCAACGGCCCATCCGTCGACGCGTCCGTCGAGCCATCCGACGACGCGTCCGACGACGACGACCGACGGCCCATTCAACGGCCCATCCGTCGACGCGTCCGTCAAACTATCCGACGACGCATCCGACGAGCCATCCGTCAATCGATCCGACGGTCGACGCACTCAACAACAAAATCAACCGACGAACTCAAACGACGCGTCAACCGGACCGGAGAAAACGACGGGAAACGCGAAACCGAGCCGAAACCGACCCGTTTGGCCAAAGCGGGTCGGCTAAGGCCGACCCACTTGGGTCCTCTTCCCCCCCTATAAATAGGGGGGGTATTCATGAGGAGAGGGGACTTTGGTTGGGTGGTTTTGGAGGAGATCTCTTGGGATTTTTAGAGAGCTTCTTGGAGAGATCTAGAGAGAGAGAAGGAGAGAGAGAGAGAGAGGAAAAGAGAAAGAGAGGAAAAGAGAGAGGAAGCTTTGAAGATCCACCAAAGGCGGCGTCTTTCTTCACCGATCTCGTCAAAGTCCTCCGGATCTCATCTCTTTCCCGTGAGATTTAGCCTTTGTGCTAGATTTAGCGAAGGGTGACGGAATCGCTTGGTCGATTTCGGAACTATATTCATCTCCTTCCCCGCGAGATCTAGCCTTTGTGTTAGATTTAGCGAAGAGTGACGAAATCGCTTTGTCGATTTCGGAACTATATTCATCTCTTCTCCGCGAAATCTAGCCTTCGTGTTAGATCTAGCGAAGGGTAACGATTTCGCTTCGTCGATTTCGGAACTATACTTCAACAATCAGGATTCCGCGGTGGTCCACGGGAAGCACCCCTGGCACAGGCAAAGAACCCACAAAAGCGTTGATACCGGATAATAGATATCAGCGCGTTTGTTCACACCGGAGATTGTATTTTTCCCTTTGCGTTTTCGTTGTAAGTCTCATAAAGAGGCGATCTTGTTTTCGATTTACTCTGTAAGCCCATAAAGGCGTTTGTAACTCAGAAAACGATCAATGGAACGTTCAGGACCGATTTCCGGCGGAAACAGTCAAGAGCACAGGCACTATCACTAATGGCTTTGAACACATATTCCAAAATTTAAATGAGAAACACCTGCCTTCTGATCTTTGTCGCCACTCTTTGACGTGCTTCGATCTGATCTTTTTTGAACCTCTGGTTCAATTGGCCTCTCTTTCTTCGAGTAGTCATAGACCAACGACTACTTGTTGGTGACAAAGTTATGCTTTATTGCATTCTTTTTCTTTTTGGTAACATAGTAGATTCTCCCACTCAAACACCTACTAGAGAAACAATACTAATCAGTGACCTTTCTCATTTATGCAGAATAAATACTTTCCATTTATGGATAAATCTTAAAGTTATACCTTCAAGATGACCTTAAGACTTGAATTTGTTGAGCATCTTCTGCAATGAGTTCTGATGGCTAGGAATTAGCAAAGGTCCCCGTCGAAATTTTGACAGAAAATTCAATCAACCAACAAGCTGTAACTCCTGAATCAGGATCAAGAAGCACGAGTAGATCACCAGAATCGATTGAAGTTTACTACTCAGTGAGGAAGCAAGAAGCAAGCTGTAATATCCCTAATTTCTATTGGCAATAAGCCCAATTTTATAATAAAAAAAATTTGGTAGATATTCAAACAATTGAGTTGACCATATTAATTTATAAATATATTACTACATGAGGGCTTTTATGTTTATATTAATAGTATCTACATATTTATGTTTGTTAATAGGCCTGTTGTGAAAGAAAATTTACTAGGGGTTTATTGGAAGTGGAAAACTAATATAAGAGAGGAAATGAAACCCTGACATCGTGCCTTCAGAAACAGCAGCAACAACAACAACAACAAAAAAGAGAGAGAAAAAAAGAAAAGAAATGAAAAGAATGAAAGAGAAAGAAAACATGCTGCGGTCAGAGAAAAAATAACCGAAAAAAAGGAATTATATTATTAGAGTTGACTGATTTCGGAGAAGTTATTTGCTAGTACTCTTTTGTAGTCGATTACGTGCTCTCCAGCACTCTTCTTTTGAGATCTAGGTGATTTTTTTTACTTCAATTGGTAAATACTCTTGTTGTTTGTCAAACTTTTTAAAGTTTAGACAATAGTAATAACTCAAATAGGAATGGTCAAACCAGTCTGTGTTTTTTATATTAGTTCACTACTCATGAACATTTAAAGAACAGAAAATAAAGTATAGTGATCTTGCTGCTCTAAATGTGAAACTAACAATTATGGATCTAAGTCCTTCAATTTAATCGATATGGATGCTTTGAGTTTGGCCTTGGCATAAGACTATAGAATAGTATAATTTTTTCCATAAAGCCAATGGAGCCGAGCACACTTAATTTGTGTTAGTAAGTCAGATCCATGTGACCCATATAAAACTAGTAGCTGATTTAGTATGATAACCGTCATTTCTTTCAGTTAGTGTATGGTCATAGGGTATATATTAGTATTAGTGTTTGTTTATAATTATTCTTTAGGGATTTCTAGAGCCATTGGAGTTATATCGTGAGCAAGATTTGGACTTCGTTGGGGTTCTGTAAGTGGTGAATTTGTACATTATGTGCTGTGTATTTTCTATCTAAAATTATATTATTATATGTGTATTTGTTTAATGAGTGACTACATCATTTTAGATGATTTAGCTCAAAGTATTTGTTGGTTCATTTCTTGTTTTTGTGAAGACACAAGTATTCGGTTTATTTCGGTAATGGCAATCATATCATTATGATATGGTATCAGGTTGAGATGCATATGTACTTTGAGATTTATTATTGGTTTGCCTTTGGCATTTTAGTATATTTTAACCATGTTCACTTATATTAAACATATGCATCTCTTGTTAAAATACCAGTATATATGAGAAAAATAAGTAAGGCATTGTGGGCTCAATGTGCCTCTATGAGGTTTTTATTTTTAGTGTTATGAGCCCAAATTTGGATCTCACCATCCCAGAACCAAGAGCTTAATAATTGTGGAGTCACCAAGCCAACCGGAGTATCAAAGTGTTGACCGCATTGAGACGTGACTTGCTTACTTTTCAAACTACATAAAATATTATTTTTTATTTTTTTGCATTCAAAAGTAATAATTTGACATTTGGTGATATTTCTCTCTCATATAAGTCTATCTTATTACTTTTGATTTATGATGGTTTATATCTTTTAGTTTTTGTAAAACTGGTGTATAGTGTATGAATTTATACACTTACTGAGTTGTGAACTCATTATGTTGTATTCATTCTTTCTAGAGACTCGAGATTAGGTGGAATTTGTTAAAATCAGCAACAGTTCTCTCCACCTACCAAGAGCTCCACCTATCAAGCCACCAATCATATAGTAACCGCCTAACATAGTATAGTGTACATCAACCACATAGCTTAGTCTGTATAAATCCCCTCAAGCTCAGTTGTAATGCATCCTAGTATCAAAAGAGAAAATAAAGAAAAAAAAGGAGAGTGAGAGAGAATTAGAGAAAGAGTAGTATGTTGTAAAAGAGTGTAGTAGTTTGTAGTAGAGTGAATGTTGTATTGGAGAGAGTATATAGAGTTGTACTACTAAATAAAAATATTAATAAAATATTTATTAGTGTCCACCACTCTTCTCAACTCAACAATTGGTATCAGAGTCACTCCCACAAATCAATAATTGGTATCAGAGTAGGTGGTTAGGAACCGACTCTCTCCTACGATGATCCTATCCGTGTTATTGAAGGCCGAAGTTCGTACTCAGTCCGAGACTATGAAGTTGGTTGGTCAGGTATCAAACTTGCGTGGAGATACTAAAGCAGCACCACGTCATGAAATGGCGAATCTACAAGTACTACTGCTACACTTAAGAAACCCAGTGGTAATAATTACAGCTACTGAGAGACTTGTATAAAGTCCTATATGCAAGGACAAGACTTCTAGGAGGTCATCGGGGGTGCTGAAACTATAGCACCTCGGGAAGCTGGCGAAACACTAAGGATATGGAACATCAAAGCCGGCAAGGCTCGCAGACTATATGCGAAATGCCAGAATTTCGAAGAAGGCATGGGACACACTCGCCACTCTTCTCGAAGAAGAACGACACTCGACTTCAGCACCTTGAGAACCAACTGATGACCTTGCAACAGAAGGATCTGACAATCAGTCAACTATCCACACTCCGTTGGAGCTTTCCTCAGCCGATTCATCCATCATCCGGGAACCTGAAGCTATTTTGGATCATCGGATGGTTCCTTGCAACAACAAACCCCACCCAGAAGTTCTAATAAGGTGGGAGAATTCAGACCCTTCATCAGCGACATGAGCGACATGGGAACCATACTGGGACCTTCTTCGGCCTTTTCCGTCTTTTGACCTTGAGGCAAGGTCTAATTTAGGGGGGTGGAAGTTGATATGGGACTTGATGGGGAAATGGTGAAATGAGGTGCTAAGCCGAGGCGGGACTTTGGATGCACTTGTTGCAACTAGTCCATCCATGAAGGCTTCTATTAAGCCCACCCATTATAATTGCTGTTGGGCTCAACTTATCTCTTTGCCAGTTTTCTGTTGATCAGTTTGTTTCCCTTTGCTTGTTAATAAAAGTTAGATTCTATAGGATCTCATGCTGCCCGATTGGGATTCTAGAGGATATCAGGATCAAGTATTTAAGGTCTCTTTGTGACCCAAGATTACTTGAATTGGAATTTATCCGCTCTCTTTCTTATTGCTTCTGATTTCCCTTTCTAGTCTCTGATTTCCACGGCGTCCTCTCTACTTCTCTTTGCTTCTCCTCTTCTTTCTGTCCCTTTTCTCCAATTTTCACCTCTAACCTGATTCCCCGCTATTCCTAAATAAACCCATATCAACTACCGCTCCCTTGTCGACTTGCCTCAACTGAAGAAATGATGAGAGCACTCCACTCCGTCGAGCCCTCCTCTGCTGCTCGCGAGATTGGAGCGCACCAAGAATACACCCCCTGTGCAGGCTGTGCTATTGCCAAATTGCAGATAAAGCCCCTACATTTCAATTATTGCGGATAGCCTACATTAAACCCACCCAGAATAAGTCTAATCAATCACCAAATTGATCGATATATTTTGTTACATTGTATTTATTTATGGATAAATAGATTGAATATATGGAATTAATTCCCCAAAAAATCGCAGTCTGACATGGGGGAATGAGCCTTTGTTCTATGAAAGACAAGTAATCCACTCGTTGAACATTTTCTGCAATAAACAGGCACAGCGGATCTAGCCAGTTATACATAATTCAAGTTACAATTTACAATTTATATACATCAAATAGCATCAATTAAATCTATCCTCTCTAGTTCAATTCGTGTATTTCACATTAATCAAATCCTATTTTTACCAAACAAAATCACAGATTCAAAACTGGTTCATGTCTACATTTATTTTCAGAACGTATTTGTTACATTCTTTGAACTTGTCATATTTTTATAACAAGCAACTGCTAACGGTAAATTCATCTCCTTTGTAATAAATTATACAGTCAAGATTTGATGAAGATTTAGTCTTAAGATATGCTGCTCCTCTCAACCTCTATATATACAGTCACCATCAAACGATGAGTCCACACATTTTTTTTTTTTTTTCATTCAGAATTGACCTTTACAGATTATACTGTTCACTGGGTATCCCTCTAATCCGAAATAAGGTGAGATTAGTAGCCATGAAAACCAGCTTCACCGTAAAAAAGCTGGAAAATTTTCGAGCAACAAATAGGATAGTTTCTAGGTATACAGTGAGGGAAAATGGAGCTACAGCGGGGCGAAAAGACTGGGTAAGTAATTGCAAATTTTTGAATTTACATTTCAAGTTTGGATAAATTATAGATCAACCCCCTAGAGTTTACAGTCCATTCCATTTCAATTTTTAAGAAATTAACCTGATGAAAAGACTATGACTAAAAGATATGACAATCATACATATATGTACCCTTATACACTACAATTTGAGTAACAGCGGCAAATGTACCCTCATATTATATCAAAATTGGATGATTGTCAAAAGAACCGAAGATTGGTTGATTAGAAATTTGAAATGTCGAATTTTAAACTATTAGGAGGATTTTCTTTCATTCCTGCAAATTACCATTTCGTTTTGGAGGTGAAAAGGAAAAAAATTTCTGAACGATTATTTTTGAGGCAGTGTTATACTGATACAAAGACAAAGAAGAGATATAGATCAATGATTGAAGTATTGAGAGCCTTGGAGGAGGAAGAACGACAAACAAAAGCCGTATCTGATACTGCAGTAAGTAATTTTCTGTTTCATGTACAATGCATATGATGTTATTTTCCTATATATTTATAATAATGAATGTTTTGGATGACTTTGTTGCAGACAAAGTCAGAGACAATGGCAGCTGAAGCTAGAGAAGTGAAGCCACTATCCTGGACGCTTTATGGACCTGACAGTGAGGACTTTAATTGGCGGTTCAACAAAGGCACGAGGTCTGGATAGAGTTTCATATCTGTATGTTTTATGCATTAGATCCTGTAAATATATTCATGTATATGATTCTGATAGTTATGGTCTGCATTTGCAGGATGAAGCGAAAGGGAAAAGAAAACAAAAGACCTTGTGAAGAACTGCCCGTGGGATTCGTTTAGCTAAGGAGTTTTTCTGGCTTTGTTAACAAGAAGAAAAAGATAGATTGCCAGATTTTGGTTGAAGCATCAAATAGCTTTTATGTTCTTGTTTGAGACTTTGAAAAGATCATTTCCAGATATTGCAGTAGTAAATGAACAGAATGTTTCATCCTTTGCCAGCATATTTTTATATTGTCAGCTGTAATACTCTAATGTCTCAAAATTGGCCATCTATCAGTATAATTCAGCGTGTAGCATCTATCTGTTAGGAGAAAAGGTGAGTTTGTATCATTCATTTTCAAGTGTGTTTTGTCTGACAAATGAAAATGCAAGAGTTTTTACAATTAATTAGTAGTTGAAAGATAGCGAGTTGAGTTAAGTATGTTTGGACTCATGAATTATGACAGAAACAAAATAATACCTCGTTGTGTCAATTTGGTTCTGAATTTTTTTATCTCCATTACTTATAAGATGACACGGTAAAAAAAAATAATTCGCTTGGCACATTTAATGTATAGGAAGGGGGGAAAAAAGCAAATGAGAACGTTTTCCCAAGAATAACCACCAATAAGTATTTACAAATGAAGCGAAAAAACCAAACAGGAAAAAGAAAATGAGAAAATTGAAATAGAAGGGGACAGAAAATGAAATAATATGAAACTGTGAAACTTTTTGATATATGGGGTAAACACGTCTTGCTGACAAGGGAAGAATTTGAAGTTCGAATAAAGACACCAAAATTTGAATTTGTAGGTCACGGAAACCTTCCCAACTAAGGAATGACTCCAAACGCTAACAAGTACTAGGTATATTATAGAGATAATCCTTAATGAAAGTTAGGTGGGGTCAATCATTAAGAAAACTTAACCCGAAAGTATGCTCAGATCGTTGATTTCACACAAACTTTCTAAACGGTGGTTTATGTATTAAGGTGGTTTTGTATAATGATATTCTATTTTGAAGGTGATTTTTAGGAAAAACCCCTAAAAAATTAGGTGGGCAAACTGTTTAAACATTTTTATTAAGAGAGAACAGATGATATTTCAGTTAGGTTGAGCTTTTAGAAAGTCCAAAAGATGAAACTCTCCAAAGGTTTAGGAAGTTCTCTCTAATTTTGAAGTTCATAAGCTCTCCGTGCAATTACCCAGAGCTGGGAATATTTTCCTAATGATCCAAACTCCATACATAAGTAGTTAAAAAAGCATCCATTGGTGCCGATATATGATATTTATGGTACATCAAATGTATGTCTATACTTGGATCATGCATGATTCCTAAATTCACCGATTCAATGCTAGACACTCGTATTTGGTGCATGTAAATGCAAGAACCATCCCCATTGAATACTATAGTGTTCGTACTACTTAACTTTATGGCATATAGTTTCTGAAAAGAGAGATATATGAGTCCTGATTGAAATTCATGAGAAAGACTTGTCATATTTCTGTCCTGTAGTACCAAGATAGTATAAGTTTTATGGTATAATCACATTTTTCAAAATGTACTTGAAATCATATTATTAGGGACGGTAAAATGAAAAAAATAGTTAATGAGGTTATGTTATAGTTCTGGTTGCAGTTCTATATTGATGAGGAAAATGGTAAGAGATACGTATCGAGAAAAGAAGTGTTTAGAGCATTTGACACAAAAGAACAGTAACTCAACAGAGCCTGTAACTGATATCCTGTAACTCCGGTGACCTCACCGCCGGCCGGAACCCTAACCTCTGGCATCCCTCAACACTGGCAGCACTCGTGTCCGCCAACGGTCCTCGCCGCAACACACTCAAACAGCCTACAACTTCACCTGCCGCAAATCCTCCTGCTGACTGCTCGAGAGGTGTTCGACATAATACCACAAAGAACCTCCGCCAACCTACAACTTCATCATACGCACTCGGCAAACTGCCTTCAGAACGCGAATACAGTTGGAGAGAGGATATTAAATAATATGGTTAGACTAACTTGTTTTCCTTTATTTTAGTTATTAGATTATCAAGTTCTCTCAAATCTCTCTGTTCTTGTCATTGACGAATTGTCACGTAATCTAGCTCAAAACCCCTATTGATTCCGGAAGGAATAAGATTAAATAAAATTCCATAATTGCTCATCTCTGAACAGAGAGTTGTTGAAATATCCATATTTTGACTGCATTATACTATTTACTGATCTCAATTAAGGAACAAACTCCAGGTCCCATTAAAGAATAGACTTTCTTTTAGACGATTAGTGAGATCAAACTTCACACATCAGTTGACGTCCCTAACATTACCTCTGTCATTAGTCCAGGTTTTTTTTACAAACTTCGATTGTTAAATCATACTAACATGGTGGTGACATGGCAAAACAACTTGTAATTTCACTAACTTTTTGCTGATGTGAGGGTGATGTGATAGGAAAAGGTTGGACATTCACTATTTTTTTCTGTCGGCATGGAGTAATGGGGCAGGACCACGTCAGCAAGATTTAACAGAAGTTTGTAAAAGATCTAGGCCAATGATGGAGGTAATGTTAGGGATCTTGCCTGATGACTTCTAGACATTGAGAGCCCAACTTCCAAACATTGAGGGTTCGGTGATATTTGGCCAATACATCAGGAACCTCCACTCAAGTTTTACCTTTGATTAAGGGGTTTTTTTAATATTAGGCTCTTAAAGTTTTTCATAATTAGAAATTAGTCCCTGAAATCACTAAAATTACTATTAGGTCCCCTCAATTCCCAAGTTATTTTGAAATTAGTCCCTTAAATAATTGGAGTTGTTGTTAGGTCTCCAAATTCTTAAGTTAATTTTGAAATCAGTCCCCCCAATCAAGACTAGAAGTAGCAATTAGAAGGACTAATATGTATTATGTAAGATTTCTTCTGGTTATCTACTCTTCCTTTTTTTAATATAGTAGCTATTTTTTTAAATTTTATGTCAGGTTCTAAGTTTCTTTTTATTTTATTTTATTTTAAGTCATCTTCTAAGCTAGATAGCTTTTCTAGAGCAAATATGATCATGCTTTTGGACAGAGTCATGTTCAGAGCATATATTGAGCCTCTATGAACATCTATAAGCCTCTCCCAATTACATTAAACCCAACCGAGAATGAGTATAATCATTCAGAACCTTAATTGATCAATATATTTAGGTACATTGTATTTCTTTATGGATAAACAGATTGGATATACGGATTTAATTCTCCAAAAAATCACACTCTGATACAGGAACATGAACCTTTGTTCTATGAAAAGACAACTAATCCTCCCCTTGAATATTTTCTGTATAAACAGGCAAACTATACATAGATCAATGCAATATACATAGGTCAAGTTTTCTATACATAGATCAAATGACAATGTATAACATCAAATATTATCAACTAAATCTATCCTCTATTGTTAAATTCATGTATTTTACATTGGCCTAATCCTGAAATGATTTGATTAGTCTGAAACTGGATCATGTTTGCATTTATTTGCTGAATATATTTGTTACATTCATTGAACTTGTGATATTTTTATAACAATCAACTATTAACAGTAAATTCATCTCCCCTGTTATAAATTATACAGTCAAAATTTGGAGATTTAGTGTAAGGTATGGTGCTCCTCTCGACCTCTATATATACAATCACTATCGGACACTTGGTGGTACTCATATTTTCTTATTCAGAATTTAAGCTACACAGATCATCACCTACTCTCTGGGTATCCTATCTAATCCTAATAAAGATAGGTATTTAGTTACCATGAACACTGGTCTCAGTGGAAAAAACCTGGAAACTGTTCCAGCAGCGAATAGATTCGTCACCCAGTATACGGTGAGGAAAAATGGAGCAACAGCGGGGCGAAAAGACTGGGTAACTAATTACATATTGTTATATTTCTTTTTATTTTACATTTTTAGGCAAATATCGAGGCGGGACCCTCTTCACCGTTTCAGGTTTGGATAAATTACAGAAGATCTCTCTGAGGTAGAAATTACAGAAAATTGATACTTTGTTCCCTCTATTTAAACCTCTACGAAATTAACTTGAATGCAAAAATTATGACAAATATATGTACTCATTTATAAATGTGATAGCGAAAATTGATGCTACACATAAAATTGATGCTTATTTGATTTGAAATTGAAATTGAAGAAATAAAGTGTTAGGCTTTTTTGTCATTCCCACAAACTGTAGGGGTTTGTATGTTTCTAAATATATCTAAGACAAATACCCAATGAAAAATTTAAAATTTTTTTGGTAAAAGGAATAAACATTATTTGAATTACTATTTTGGTGTCACTGTTTCATTGATACAAAGACGAAGAAGCACTACAGATCAAGGATAGAAGTATCTAGAGTCTTAGAAGAAGAAGAAAAACAATCAGAGCCCGTATCTGATACTGCAGTAAGTTATATTATCTACTTCATGTACAACAGATTATTATGCTACTTTTCCTATCATTTCATATTTTGGATAATTTGTTTGCAGACAACATCAGATAAAATGGTTGCAACTAGAGAATTGAAGCCAAAGAGCCTTACTTGGATGCTTTCTGGACCTGACAACAGGGAATTTGACTGGCTGTTCATCCAAGGAACAAGGTCTGGATAGAGTTTCTTTCTCTATATATTTTATGTATATATGAGATTCTTTAAAATATGTTCATGTTTATGACTCTGATACATAGTGATTTCATTTTGCAGGATGAAGCGAAGGCGACAAGAAAATAAAAGGCACCATAAAGAAGAACTCCCGGTAGGGTTCGTTTAGCTAAGGAGATTTCCTGGCCTCGGTAATAAGAAGAAAAGATGATATGTCAAAGTTATTGAAATATCGGAAACTTTTGTCATTTCTCTTTTCAAACATTATCAAATGTTGTCATGTTAGATTAATAAAATGTTCCTTCTTGCCGAAAGATCTTTATATGGACTATTAGTAAACGAATAAATTATCTGAATGGGTCAATTTCGATAAACGTAACTGAAATTTTGTCATTTTTCAAGTCAAACAGTTCTGCATACAAACAGAAGGGCATGCACTAATAAAGAAACAACGACAATTTATTCATTTTTAACTGTTCTAAGTATGAATTAGGCTGTCTATGAAAATATTTGACCCCGTTCATAAAGTTGTAAAATATAGATATGCACCTACATATAGACACAATCAGAGTCCACATTAATCTAGCAAAGTATTGAACAGCTTCAGGCATTGAATTACAGAAATCACAAATTAAAGAACATTTGTACCATGTTTCGAGAGATTGACCTTTATGGAATGACAGTCTAGCAGGAACACATTTATCGTGTCAATGATAAAAATAAAGCAGAATCTTCAACTACATTAAGCCAAGGAAACTCCTCTCTAAATTTTAGGGCTAGAATGCTAGGCTTTCCCAAAACATGGATTTTGGTTCAAAAAAACCCGTGTAACCTTTATTGCATTCTTTTTCTTTAGTTCATGAATAATTATGTAGTTCATTGGAATTCTGCAATATTGACGACATAAAATTATGGTGTGTGGGTGCAAGTCAAAAGGTGAGATTAAACTTCAGACATTTTATTCAGAAGTTTTTAGGGCAACAGGACACACAGTGTATAGTAAACTAAGGGGCCAGTGAATCAGAACAAGTTTTAAGTCCTGGCCCAGTTTGGAAAAAAACTGGACCAGGTTTTAAATTGGTTTTGTTAGGGCAGTTTCTGGCCTTAATCTGTTTTTGTTTTTTTGTTTTTTGTTTGTTTGTTTGTTTTTTTTTTTTTTTTTGCTTTTTTTTAAATTTATTTTTTAACATGGGTTCAGAACTAAACTGCTTTAGGCCAAAACTGACTAAGAGGGGGAACCGAGCCAAAATTTTATAAGTCGTTCTGATCCACTCCTATGGAGTATGTATCAATAAAACAACATATCATAGACATGACCATAATCATATATCCTTTGCCTAAACGTAATCCTTTGTTGCTTACGTTAAATTTCTTCTGGCCATCTACTCTTCCTGTTCTTAAGATAGCAGCTGATTCTTAAAAATTTTAAGTTCGATTTCTAAGCAGACAGCTATTGAATAGCAAATATGATAATACTTTTGGGCAGAGTCATGTTCAGAGCATATATTTAGCATACATGATCTGTATCTATAAGCCTCTCCCAAATACATTAAACGCAACCTAGAATGAGTTTAATCAGTCAGAACCCAAATTGATCAATATGTTTCGTTGCATTGTATTTATTAATGGATAAACAGATTGAAAGTGTGGAGTTAATTCTCTGAAAATTAACATGGAAATTATTCATGAACCTTGAAATACATCTAATCTCATCTTGAATTTTTTTTTTCTGCAATAAACAGGCACAACCAATTATACATAGATCAAATTATGATGCACACACATCAAATATCAACGACATCGATACTCTCTAGTTAAATTCAAGTAACTATTATTAATTTGATAAATCCAAAAGTACTGGTTCATGCCTGCATTTATTTGCTGAATGTATCTGTTATATTTTGAACTAATGAAAAATTTATAACAAGCAACTATTTATGATAAATTCATCTTCCCTTCTTTAAATTTATACAGTAAAGATTTGCTGCTCCTCTCAACCTCTAGATATACAATCACCATTAAACACTGAGAATCACTTCACAACTCACAATCACCATTGACTACAGAAAACCATGTATTTTGCTGGAAATTTCATCAAGTCCAAAACCTAATTTAAAAAAATTAGCAACCATGAATACCAGACACAGTGAAAAAAAGCTGGCAACGTTCTTAGCAGAAAAGAGAATTGTGGCTCAGTATACAGAGAGCGATAACGGAGCAACAGAGGGAAGTAAAGATTGGGTAAGCAATTACAAATTGTTATATTTCCTTTTATTTTTCATTTTGGAAAATATATAGGCAAACCCCTCTTCATAATTTCAGGTTTGGATAAATTACAGAAAATCGCTCTGAGGTAGGATAACTTACAGAAAAGTGATAGTTTGCTCCCTCCATTTAAACTTCTATGAAATTAACTTGGATGCAAAAATTATGACCAAAAGAAATGACAACTATTATATGTACTCTTATAAATGCGTATTATATCGAAATTGATGATTACACATAAAAAAATGAGTATTTGATTAGAAATTGAAAAGTAAAAAGGTGAAGTGTTGACATTTTTGTCATTCGGATGAACTATATATAGGTCTGTTACGTTTGCATGTTTTTTTAGATATATGTAGCAAAATATCCAATGAAAATTTTAATTTTTCAGCCGAACCGAAATAAATAAAATTTATTTACATTATTATTTTGGTGGCAGTGTTACATTGACACCAAGACGAAGATGCGCTACAGACCAAGGATAGAAGTGCTTAGAGCCTTCAAAGAAGAACAACAACAAACAAAGCCCATATCTGATACTGCAGTAAGTAATTATCTATTCATTTACGATGCATTATGATCTTACTTTTCTCTATGTTCTTCTACCTGTTAATTGACTTTGATACTCACCAAACTCAAACCCACCTACCCAATACTGTGCCACCAAAAATTTTACTATTCCACCAACCATTTTCATTATTTTATTATTTTCTTATGGCTATATAAGGGGGTGAGGGGAGAAGGTTTAATATATCAGACAGAGAAAGAAAATAGAGAGAAGAGAGTGAGATAGAAAGAAGTTTCTCTTTCTTTGTGTGAGTCTCTAGAT
>JBAKGM010000326.1:39457323-39484907 GCA_037177215.1 Asparagus racemosus
AATGGTTCGCCGTTGTATCGTCGGATTGCTCATCGATCACCAATTCACTGTCACGAGTCATATTTGGGGACTGATAAACGATTTTTTTCAACGCCTACAACGTCGTCAGCGGTTCTTGGTCGCATTGCCGGATGAGTCGTTGATCGTTCACCCTTCATCACGAGTCTTGTTCGAGCACTGATAAGCCATTTTCAACGCCTACACCCCTAAATCTTAAAAATTTTGTATTAACCCCCTAAATTCTTTAAAATTGATATTAGGCCCCCTAAATCCTATTAGTATGCTGAAATAAGGCTCCCTAGTTAACATATGATTGAAATGGAGAAATTTCTATTTACTTTGACTTTTTCGGTGATATGCCAGATATACCCCTCCACATAAACCCAACCCATTAACCACTTTAACTTACCTATTAAGCTCCTCAAAGGATTTTATAAAATCCTAACCCAAACTCATTTTCCACATCATCTCCTCCTACATCTTCTTCAAACAGCTCTCTTCAGCTCTAATCCGAAATTTGTATTAGATAGCTTGCCCTTTAGAAAGACCTTAGGGAAGATGCTGGAAAAGATGAAGTGAAAAATGTGTTTGGATTTGGGTTTTATTAAATAGATTTGAGAGCTGGGTTTTATTAAATAGATTTGAGAGCTTAACGGTTATAAGTTGAAGTAGTTAGTGGGTTTGAGTTTGTGTGGGAGGAATATGATAGGTAAATCACTAAAAAAATTAAATCAAACAAAATATTTCCCGCATTTAGACTAGATTTTAACTAGGAGGCTTATTTGAACATAGTATGAGGATTTGGAGGGCATGAGATCAATTTTAAATATTTGGGGGGGCCAATATCGAAATATTCAAGATTTTGCGTTTGGGGGGGAGGGGGGGGAGGGGGCTGAGATCAATTTCAAACATTTGAGGAGCTAAATTCAAAATATTGAAGATTTAGTGGTGCATGAGATCAATTTCAAGGATTTGGGGGGCAAATATTAAGCTACTGAAGATGTTGGGGGTTAATATCAAAATAACTATTTTGGAAATGACCTGCGGATTTGCTTGTAAAGCCCACTCTTTACTTTAAGCAACAGCAATTTACATCATAAGTGATTGCTCAGGATACTGTGGGTAGAGTTAATTTCCTGTTATCATGTGTGACTCAAATATATATTGATCTGAACCCGATGTTTGTTTGGCTTGGAAATTTGCTTGAGGACAAGCTGCAGCAAATTGGTGCACAAGTTAATTTGATTGGTGTTTGAATTGACTACCTTGATTCAAATCATATTTCTAATAGAATATAATTTGGATAAAGATAGGGCAAATGTAAACAATTCTAGCAGCATAGCCTAAATCAATCCATCTGATTCCATACATAAGTGGGATTTTTATGATTGCACGTGCCTGGAGTTTTGTGAAAGCTACCAGAAGTGGATATTTTGTAAAATTTAGCCTTCTAAAAATTTGAACTACCAATGAATTGTCAATAAATAACAATTAAAAGAATGTATACAAATACAAATACAAACTAAAATGCAATATTAAATGTGTTGGCGGAATGACCCGATTTTAATATGTACTCAATTAAAACTATAATCATACTTAGAATTACAGTGTCTAGGGTTGACTCGTTGGCTTATGACCCCTTTGCCACCTATATCCAACCATTGAAAATAATTATTTTTTTATTTTTTGCAATTTATGAATAAACTTCCTTTTATCTATTTGTCACTTGTATTAGTTATTTCCTTTTTTTTCTACAAAAATCTTTTTATGTTTTAGTCAAGCCAAAATCGGATCAATGGAATCACATCATTTAATACTTGGACCTTATTCAATGAAAATTGTCACCACTAGTTCCATCGTTACAACTATTATTAGAATACTTTCTACGTGTCACTGTATTTATCTTGTAATTGGATATAAGTGTAAGAAGTTTCGAACTATATATAACGAGCACCATTGAAATGTTAACTATTTTTGTCATATCATACCCCCACATCTTTGTTAATTCAATATCAGACCCTAAAATTTTCATATTTCTAAAAGGACTCATCTTCATATTAGTTCATAATTAACCGGGTCTTATTTAAACAGCTTACTAGATTTTGGGGTCTCATTTAAAATAACTTTTAATGGATTTGGGATCTAATTAATGAATATGAAACTTGGGGGCTCTAATATAGAATCAACAAAGATTTTGGAGTAATATGACAAAAGCCCAAGTCTTAATAAGTGTCATTTACGCTGCGGCTTAAACACTCTTCAGATTGTTTCTTTCCATAAATGGGTGTAGTCATAAAGTTGATCCTAGTTCTATTTACAGGAAATCCTAGCTCTTTGAGGAAAAAAAAATTGCATATAAATTCTAGAACCCTAGCTATCAATGAACCATTGAAACCTCAGCGGCGGAACAAGCAAAAAAATGCTGGGAGTTTGGAGGCTCTGTCTCCGCTGTAGCTCCATGCAAAGGAAGCTTACACCATTCGATCTCCTCTTCTCGACTACAATCCCGACCAAATTCTCATCCGGTACGACAAAAACAGTAATCTTGTAATCAAAGTTCATTTTTTTTTACATTTGACTGTGTTTTTTTTTACATCGAAGTCATTTTTTGGAAAAAGTTCATTTTTTTTTACGTCGAAGTCATTTTTTGGAAAAAGTTCTTCACCGTGTTTTATTTTATCCAGCTTCATTGACTGAAGTAGAATACAACGAGTTCTTCAGGAACACTTTTGAGCGGGACTTGGATCCTTCGGCGAATTCGCACGTCATCGCTGAGGTAGCACTAATGCCTTTCATTTTCCTTTAGTCTGGTAAGAAAAAGGCTGTTCTAGAGTGCCCTAAAAGCTGTTCGACATGTAAATTTCATAGCAAAAGATTGATATGGGTTAGAGTGCCCTAAAAGCTGTTCGATGAAAAGCAATGTACACTGGTTAATCCAATTGGTCACACCCTAGAGAAACGCATAACATGAAACGGGAAGAAAAACATGAAAAGCTTTTAAATGGGCCCTATAAGTGCAAAATCATACATCCATCCTGAGCTCAGGATGGAGTATATATTAATGGATGTATGATTTTGCCATTTATGGATGAACGTTTGAATGCAGTGGGCCCTACTAGCTCAGGATGGAGAGGCCATCATTTCAACTTTGGGTCTCGAGCTACCAACCAAATGAATAATCTTTATCAATGAACAAATGAATAATCCTTCTTCCAATCCAACAAAGAATATTTCTTCTCGCCATATTAAAGGGCAACTTTTACAATTGTAGTCAAACATATTAGAATAATTGTTGCAGTAATTTTAAATGAAGTGACTTCAGTCAATGTCTATTAAATCATGAGCTAATAAGAGATGTTGATAAGGGAGTTATGTGCGATTTACCCTTTAGTTTTATTATATCCTTAGATTTTCATCTTTTTCTAGACTTTTTAAAGTTTTACCACTATTCAGTGTCCTATCATAAATAATGAATTATAGACATTAAATACCATTGCTTAGTATTCACATATTGTTTTTTAAATTTTTATCACCAACTATTTACGAGGACAGTGTCTTTGATAATAATCATAATGATATTTAAAGTATCTTTACGGTAAATTTCAAATTATATTCTAGAGATAATTTATCTTAAATGTTATACTTATCTAATTTCACTTAGAAAGATAGAAATTGCAAGTAACACCCCTCTCTGGATAAGCTTAGTATTAAAAAAATGAGCTAGCTGGAAGGGCTAAGTGAAATTGAAGTTCTAGATGAGGGGTTTAAGTAACATTACCCTTAACTTTTGATATATCTTTGTAGTCTCCTTCTTCTTCTGCGATTTTTAAATTTATAATGATATTGAAAGTGTGCTCGAACAAATTTCTTATTCTAGATGTTTTACTTAACTTACTTTTACTTAGAAAGATGTACTGCAGACAAAATATGTTTTGCTCAAAATTTGGAAGGGATTTAGTGCTAATAAATAAGCCAAGGGGGTTAATTGCAAATGAAAATTAGATTGTGTTGTATCCACTTTATTCTTTAGATTATTATTTATTTGTATTGTCACCTTGATAAAATATAATAAAATAAATTTTGATTTTTCTTGATATCAGTCGCTCATATTTTCCATTTTTTGAATTCGCCCCTCATCTCCTTGAAATAAGTCCTTCAACTCGTGAGTTTTTTTTTTAAAAAAATTATTTTGTCAATTCATTAAAATGCAAAAGACAGTTGCTTTGTCAGTACAGTTACAATCTATTAAACACATCCTTATTGTCTTTGAAGAGCATGCATCTAGAAAAGTAGGCTTCCAATTCCTATTTGAACTATTTATTTTGTCTTTTCATAAAACTTGTTTTCAGTCACATCTTAGTTTCTAAACTATTAAAATCATTTATTTTGATCACGTGAACTATTTTCATTCCTCGTTACTCTTTGAAGTATCATCGCACTCTCACTTTACTCCATGAATTATCACTCTACTTATTTAAATATCTATAAAGTTCATAAAGGAGAAGTAACAACTTAATATCAAAAGCAATAATTCAAAGAATAATGTGGCACTAAAAATAATTTAGAGGCAAAAAGAATGAATTTAGTAGTTTAACATCCTGTTTGGATGGAGGTAAATGGATGGAAGGGAATGTAAAATTTCAATTTTACTTCGTTTGGGAGTTTTTTTTGGAGGGTTAGAGGATGGAAGGGGGTGTAAAATTTGGCCACTTTTGTTAACCTCCGATTTGGGCGGTAACCGGTGTAAACCGGTGTAAATGAGAATGGGTGTTAAATTTTTCAATGTAAAAAGACAATTATACCCCTCCCACACTCAAATCAATGGCTGGGATACACTCTCGTTCAATGTAAAAAGACAATTATACCCCTCCCACACAAAGTTACTTCTGTTCCCCTTACTAAACTCCCAAACAACATTTTACCTTTTCACTTCCATTCCCTACCTTTCCTTTCCATTACTTAACTTTCCGTTCCTTTACTTAGTGAACTCCCAAACAGAGCATAAGTGAACTCCCAAACAGGCCATTATAAAAGTCAACAACAATGAATCAGTCAATTGATTATCCATCTTGATTAACATGGAATCACTAGAAGGATACCACTCATTTCACTTTTAAATTTACATAGAATTATATGTGAAAACGCTTAAGGGCTTTTTTTTTCCGGTGGTTAAACAGAAATATTTATTATTTTTTCAAGTTACTTTCTCATTTTCTCATCCACAAAATAAAATCCACGTCCCAAGACACAAATCAACCTCAAATTTATACACAAAAACACACAAATCAGCCTCTAAGCCGAAATTATTTCAGCAAATTCTACCAAAAGAGATCAGAATCTCTTGACTGCAGCAGGTTTCTGAGCAGCGGATTCGGCCTCGAGGGCCGTTCTTGCTTCTCGAACTCTCTCGTCGATCTCCGCCTCGGCGCAACCCTGATCCGCTAGGGTTTCGGAGAGGAGGAGGAGCTCGGATTCGGTCCTCCGCTTCCTCTGGTGCTCCGCTATGCCCTTCGCCAGTGGCTTCTTGATCTCTTCAGCCTTGTTTGTTGGCGATGATGACGGCGTCGAGGGTTTGGATTTGGCCTGGAATTTGTTGGATTGGACGTATCCGCTCGTGCCCGAACCCCTCGGAGTCGAAAGCCCAACATTGTTGTAGCTCATCGCTGCCCTTGCAAAGGGCAAAAGAAGTTGGAGCGGGCTAAAGTAGGAGCTGGGTGGATGTTTTTATAGGATCCGATAGGTTTCTCGGATCCGGACCTGATAACCCGATATGCTGATAAGCACCAGGGATCGCATGAGGAATAGGACATGGATCTTGGTTGTAAGGTGTTGCCTGTTTTGGATTGGTATTCCGATATAAAAGTAGGGTTAATTCGACATTAGCCCCCCACATCTTTAATATTTTGATATTTGCCACCCGAATATTTGAAATTGCTCTCAGGCTCCACCAAATCGTCAATATTTTATATTTGCCCCCTAAATCTTTGGAATTGATCTCAAGCCCCCCCAAATCCTATCAGTATGTTGAAACAAGTTCCCCGTCCCTCCCCAAGTTAAACTCTGGTTGAAATGGGGAAATATTCTGTTTACTTTAACTTTTTTAGTGATTTGTCAGTTATACCTCTCTCACGCAAACTCAAACTCATTAACTACTTTAACTTATACCCATTAAGCTCCTTAAATCCTTTTAATAAAACCCGAACTCATTTCCACCTCATCTTCTCAACGTCTTCACCAACGGCTCTCTTTTGTTCTAATCCCAAATTTACATCGGATATATTCACGTTAGGAAAGACGTAAGAGAAGGCGCAGGAGAAGATAAAGTGAAAAATGAGTTTGGGTTAGGGTTTTATTAAACTGATTTGGAAAGCTTAATGGTTATAAGTTAAATTGGTTAATGAGTTTGAGTTTGTGTGAGAGAGATATAACTGACAAATAGCCGAAAATGTTATATTAAACAAATTCATCTATTTTAACTAGATTTTAACTAGGAGGGGGCTTATTTCAACATACTAATAGGATTTGGGGCGCCTGAGATCAATTTAAAGATTTTGGGGGCTAATATCAAAATATTGAATATCGGGGCCTGAGATCAATTTCAAAGATTTGGGGGGTTAATGTAGAAATATTGAAGATTTTGGGGGCTAATCTAGAAATAACCCTTAAAAGTATTATCTGTTTTGGACTATGAGTAAGATTTAGATTCACAGTATTACTGGTTTAAGATAAGAATTCAAATTTAAATTTAAGGTGTTCCGCGACTGTGATTCAGATTTAAATTCTAGGCGCTACTAATTTAAGAGTAGGATTCAAATTTGAATTTAAAGTGTTATTATGGATTTAAGACTAGGTTTCAAATTTAAGGTGTTATTGATTGTCTATAATAGCGATTAGGACTGAGATTTTAAAATACAACTCCACATACATTATAATGATTTCCCCTTAAAGGTAATTATTTTTCTTGGATGCATGCTCTCGTTACATGTAATCTATATACGCAAGCTTCTTGCAAAAACGTGTGATTCAGAGCATTAGCCTGTGAGATCCGTAAAACTTATGACTGCAATTATTATAATTGTAATTTACAAAGGACAATTATAGTTGCAATCCATTTGCGACTGGATTTGTAGAAACGCAAACGACCGGTACAGGTGAAATAAGCCAACAGTAAAGTGGGGCTCCATTACGCTAACAAGCGATTGATTCATGAGTCCCGGGCTCCAGATCCCTACTGAACTGGATCAATAGCGTGCTAACACTTTGATTGCTTATATTTACACATCAATGCACCATAAAAACAGAGGCTAAAACTGTTTCTCAACACAAAACATTCTCCATAGCTCATTACACAAATAACCTAATCTTATGACAAGTGATACCTTAAATATATTTTAAATCATCTCATCACAATACATAGAATTGAACATAAAATGCTGGTGCCTACTCAACAACAGATGAAGCCTGGAACAATATCGAACCCCCACAAAGCCGAAATTCAAAGAGAATAAATAAATACCCAAACTGTTACAACAAATTATACAACAAAGGACTGGCTGTTACAATGTTATCGGTACAGGAAATGGTGATAGTTTCTTCAGCCCTCTCACTATGACCTTCTGTAGAAAACGATGACAGTGTCTATATACAATGCGATGACTCATAATTTAAGCATAGAATGAGAGAATGCTTCTCATGTCTGAAGTTCAACTCTTTTTGGAATGGAGTCTGCAGGATTAAGATTATGCTTTGCTTCTGATTTGGCTGTTTCTTTGACTGATTTCTGAGCATTAGCTGACCTGTTCGCTAAGTTCCTGTTCACAGAGCGTTTACCTGTTGTGCCACCTGTTAATATCAATTCAGTGACTAAGCTTAAGCAAATTCAAGCTCAATGATCAACAGGAAGTAGACTTTATTAGCAAAGGCTAGCTGATGTTCGAGGAATGTTAAAATGTTAGGAATTTAGATTAGACTATCGATTCTTCTCTTTGCGGTTAAGTTTCGAATATGTTGATAGCGGTGGTGCTGGGAAAGAGAAGAAACAAAAGAAAAGATGAGAGTAGAGTAATGGCCCTCTGAAAATTAAGACTTGCTTGGAACGTAGCATGCTCACATATCAAAAAGATAATCTCATTCACGCCTAATGGAGAAACATGACGTCCATGGAATCCAAAATTCCTGGGAAGGTTGAGTTATGTTTATGCCAAACACGAGAATCTATATGCAATCAAGGTTCTCAAGAAAAATCTTGCATACCATATATAACCAGGGGGTATATGGCAGTAGAAGAAGGCATATCATTTAATTCCTCATTTATTCCCATTTTGCTGCTTATAATGTGCTATGAATCAAAATCTTAAAGGCTGAAAAACAGCAGAAGCATCTGCTAAAGAACATGATGTTATATAACTAATTAAAGAAAGAGCAATATTTTCTCGAAATCATTTCAAAGAATTTATAAAATAAATAAGAAAACACACTTACAAGGAAACAACATACCATTCCCTTGCAATGACAGCCTCTTTTTAGCCTGATAATCTATCTGTACTGGCCTCTCTTTCGGTGTGCTATTGGAACGAGGACCAATACCAGAGGGTCTAGAGATTGCTTCTCCAGTCGCCTCCTCATATGATGGCTTTGCCTTCAGCTTAACTGATGGAACAGAAGAACCTAGAAAGCTTACCGACCGGCTTGATGAAGAACCGGTTCCCTCAGATAGAGAAGGGCCTGTTTTAAGATTTGAGATATTTGAATGAAGTGTTGTAATGGGTTTTTTGCCATTGGATCTGATCTGTGTTTTGCCTCCATTATTACCCTCTGTTGACCCATTCTCAGTCATCATCCCATCTTTAGCATTAGTATCTAGAAACCGATTCTCCCATGGACGAACAGCCATCCACCGCTCTAACCAATTCCAACCCCAGTTGTTTTTATCCGGTTCAAATCCTTTGGGGGCAGCCAGTTGCTTAGAACCAGCTTGCCACTGCAGCATAAAAGAAGAGAAATAATGTCGTAATTAATGTTAGATGGAGGATGGCAAAAATATTGCACAGAGCGACAAATTAAAGAAAGTAACTAAACTGAGATAGATAACTCAATATCTGTCATTACTATTTATTACTATTCAAGCAGAAATTTTGTTTATTATATAATTGCGCTGTTTGAGAAACTTACAAGTACAAGGTAATACCAGTTTGATCTTATTCGTCATTTAAGAAAATCAACGAAAACAAAGGGATTCACAAAGGCAAGATAACAGTATGCTGACAGATCAATATATGACCATGCAGATGATATATTGGTTATTTTAGTATCTCTTCCATCAATCAGCATGAAAAAAAATGTCTAGATTCATAACCCAGAACATGTTACAGTTTGGGAATATTAGTCGTCTTAGAAGAGACTAAGAGAAGATTGTGAGATTTCAAGGTTCCATATAATAACTGATCCAGTAGAAACATCCTCATATTAAAGGCAGTGATTCTGCAATCGAACCCTCAAATTATACAGCATTGAATCGTAGCATAGTGAAATTCAGTTTAGAGGAGAACAATTTTGTCCCTCTTGGTATCAGCCTCTTTTGAAATGTACCTGATGGGTCAGAGCATATGCCATAGCTCTCTCCCTCTTTGCTGCAGCTTCCTGCCTCTTTACCAGCTTTGCTTGAATATCTTCTACAGATCCAACACTATCACACCATCCTTCCTGCATTTAAACCAATCTATGAGAACTAACAGTTACAATTATGCGAACTCATCGCACAACAGTAATAAGTCTGGTACAAGTAGTTCTTGTTATCAATAATACAAGAAAATATGTAAACCTAATAAGCATTAGCTTACACATATATGTCCCACATGTACAGAAAAATCCCACATCTGACCATGAACAGAAAAGAGGGTGGCAATGACAAGTAATGAGAACATGCTATCAGATACAAGAATCAAAACACAAATGTTTCTAAGCTTTACTATACTGACCTCTCACAACATAATATCCATTAAGTTTTCCACATCATTATGACCAACAGTTGCCACAATCAAAAAGACAAAAAGAGTTCAAGATAAAGACAACATGTGTATGTGAAATCCCAGCCCCCTTGCAAACAAGCAAGGAAACAAAGTGATTATCTCAGGACTCTAGCTAATTTTGTTACTTGGAAGAGTATTCTGCTTCGATATCAACCACCTTTCATTAGAAGCTGAGAAAAGTTTGAGAAGTAATCTTAATTTAAAAATTAAAATCTCCTTTTCCATTTCAATTTAAACAAAAAGAACTTGTAGGAACAGCATGCTTGAAGCCCGTTAAAATGCTTAGACCACTGTTTGTAAGCAGTGAATAATGTACAATTAAATGTTATTTCATATATCAAAGTACTGACAGTCATGTCAAGACAAAGAGATATTGCAGTTATAATTAAAAATACCAAATATCAACTGCTAGTATCAAACCTGACTTGCTAATGACAAACGCTTATATTATTAGTTGTCATACTTCATATAGATAGTAATGCCTCAGGTTCAGAGTGTGAGTTCAGCTAGGCCAAGTCAAAATCTGTTTATCCCTGCTGAGCCAATAAGTCATAATTGTCAAACGAATAGTATACTTGCAGAGTGAAAGCATAGATGAGAAGTATACAGGAGTAAAATATGCTATTATAACTCGCAAAATTTATACGTCTTGTTGGCCTGATTACCTAACAAAAGCTTCTTATGAAGTAGTTGCCAGCATAATACATTCAGCGACTGATTTACATGACCTCTGTAGGCAAGGAGCATAAACAGCAATTCTTAATTACTATCGCATGTTTTTAGTTTCCATTTTTTGTTGAAAACTGGGAAAAGTTATCTTTCAGGTGAGAAGGGCAGTGAAAATTGACAACTATGAACATCATCAGAATTTAACATCTTAATCTTTGGGATACACATCACTATAATGTCAATGCATGTACCCAAATTGGAAACTATCAAATGGTTAAAACTAGAGACAACAGTGGTGACTCCAATACAGTAGATGATAATGAGACTCCAATACGGTAGAATATAATGAGGTTAATGATGCACAGAAAATCAGTTCTATGGAAGTAGCCAGAGCGGAAAATAAATTAGAACACAAGCGCGCTAATTACATCTAATCCACTTCATATGTGCCCAGAATTTCCTTCAGTTCTCTTGCTTGAGAAGTTAAGGGCATTTCTTGACAAATTCTTGACATAACATGCCTTCTTGTCCTGAACCAAACTTTCTAAAAAGCAAATACTGCACACAACTACTCAAAAATTCTAGAAGAGTTGTATCAGTTTACTTCTTGATGTAATAGAATGAAAATAAAAACTTTGAAGCAAATTGTTTTGGCTTTAGATATTATGGAGTAACTTACCTCTACTTCGCGAACAAGAGCTTCATTTACAAGTTGTTGCTGAACCTTTTGCTGTTCTATTTGATTTTCCAGTGTCATCCGGACTCGCCTTGCTCTGACACGTGCCTGAACTCTAACCAAGGCTTGCATACAGCGAAGAGTTACTGCAGCTTGTTTCCTCACAGCATGACCTCGAACGAGGGCCTGAAGTCTGACCAATCCTTTTAAAGCTCGCAATGCTCGTCTGGCCTAGAAACACGATATAGAAGCTCTAATATTATCCAAAAGCATATGCAATATTTGTTTTATCTATAAATATACAGATACAGTATTGCGCATCAGCAGTTGAAGACAAAAATGAGGTCAAGTGAAGGATGCAAAATATGAATCTCAAGGCAAGATAATGGCAACAGGTGGAAAACGAAGAAATTTTCGAGTATCCCACCATCACTTCTTAATGATGGATTCAGGTGCATGAATTGCTTAAACCCCAAAGTTACAAGTCTACAAAAGGTTATATAGGACAATAGTTGCTATTACAAACTCAGAACATGCATGGATGTTGGATGCTGGATGCTAACGTTACATGATAATATGCAGGGATCCTTCTCTCATCTGCTAGTCAACGCAAAATAACTACATGAACAAGTGTTATAATTGCTGACTTCAACAATTGTCAGATCATTTCAGTTATTGACTAGAAAAGGTAAAAGTAGCAAGGGATATTAATAACAAATATAAAATACCAACAAAAAAAAATACTTTTTTCCATCTATAATCATATGCAACAAGGGATGTGAAGCACATTTCATAATGCTACCTCAAATTCTTTTGACTCGACTATTGTGAAACAAGCTTGCAAAAGAGAAAATTGACCAGCAATTATTATATTAGGATAACATTGGATTGGAGTTACTGCAGCAGCTTGTAATACCAGGAAAGCTCGAAAAGCAGTTTGAATAACTGTCGCAGCACATTCTGCTTTCAAATTCTCTTTGGCCTGATAAGAGACTTGCACTTGCAGTGAGGTGGAGGATGCAGAATTTGAGCTTGCTTGAACCTCAAGGTCTCCTGCTGACATAGCAGTTCCAATGACAAATTCCTCTTCTTTTATTTCATCTAGATTGACAGATTGTCTTCTTTGATGCCAAGAACGGCCAGAAGGTCTCTTTTTCTGCAGTAATATCAGCATATATAAGGACAGGGAGAAAAGGAAAACAGGTTTAAAACATGTACTGGCACATAAATCTCTTGGCACACTGACTTTATTAAGAACAAGAAAAGAAAACATAAATAGATGAAAATAATGTGTAGGTGCTATAAATGTCAACTATGTATGAAAAATGAAGCATTGGGCAGCCGTAAATTCATCTGCTTTAAAGCTGAAGTTTGTCATTTCTCTGCTGTTCACTCATAAAGAGCTGTCTTTTTTATAAAGAAGAAAAAGTTAAAACCTCTTGGGACATCCCCACACAACAGTAATCCCACAAGAAAGCTAAGTAACTACATTGTTAAAAGGGCAATCAAAGTCGCTACCACTAGTTAAGTTTCTAGTCCTCCTTTTCATATTTGATTTCATGAAGTCTAAATTGTTCAAATTAGAGCCAGTAACCTATCATTAGAAGCAAGAGATGACAGAAAAATCTGATGCCTATAGAATACGAACTGGTAATAACTTCTTTTGAAGCCTTCTTCAAAACAAGGTCGAAAAAGGTCTACTCTCTTCTTCTATGAATTTGACGACTTAAATAAAGAATCAGCTGGAGCTTCTGAAGGCAAAGTTAAGGATATACATTACAGTGTCAGTATCAAGTTTTATGCAGTGACAGCATCCATTTTATTGTGTATTTACTAGATAGACATTTGAAACCAGATCAATTTTTCAGCTGGGGAAATACTTGTATTATTAGAAAATTACTTGACTAAAAATTCTAATCAAGGAACATGCTGTAGTTTTATTATGGAAAAGAAAATAGCACAAACTGATGTGTTAAGCACCTCATTTTTCCTAACAGAATGGCTATAAAACAAATTTAACAAGTTCATCTAGTTTATAAGTTGAGAATTTAAACTATATCTCTCAAAAGGCAATTGATGCTGGGCAAGAGGGTTGATGATGGTACAATCAGAATGTAACCAGTGGCCTCTATGCTTGGATGTTTTTGTACCAATAACACTTTGACATGGATATTAAAGGCGGTGACACATGTAAAACATATCAACTTGAATCTGCAAAAAAGAGGCATCTGAATTATTCTTAAGCATATTATAGGATTAGTTTAATGGTCAGATAAAGTGAAAAAAATATAACCACAAAGCTGGTGAAAATTACGTAAAATGCTGTTACATATATATGTTGTGATGATGACAAGTATTTAGCAGTTAACTACTCTCTAAGAACAGAGTTGAGCATCATCCATAGACCTAATTTTTATTTACATTAAATGTACTCAAGTCATTTTTCAATGTTGTATCCTTGTATTTACTGTCTACTTTAGGTAAGCGTTGGCTTTGATGTTTATTTTTGCCTATGTATGGATTGAAGCAACCATTTGCTGTAACTGCAGTTCCTAAGTAGTCAAGCAGGTAATTTTTGCACGCAGACAAGAAAAGCTAGAGGCTATTGAGAGGTGAGCCCATGAGGCTTCCTCAGCCAGCATGCCCACTGCTACCCTAATTTGATTAATCAAGTAAATTTTTGAGTTGTGTTTTCTGTCTATATTTGAATACTTAACGTTACATTCATAACTACAGTCTTCAAGCCTTACCCAACTATTTGGAGCCAGATTTACAAACCATGCAAACCAAATAGACATCGACGTACTGACAAGTATGAGCCATTTTAAATAATTTTAAAATTTACCAAACACGATAAGAGTGCTTGGTTACAATTTACTAAAATGACAAACTGCATAGGAATTTAATCTTTTTTGGTCCTTTGCTTAACCCTCAATTCCAGTCAAATGCTAGGTTTTCTTTTAGAAATCAATTCTAGGTTCATACTAAACTTTTATTTTTAAGATTTTCTTCACAAATTAGAGCATGATCCTTTTTGAGATACTGCGCTCATGATTTTGGCTCATCCTAGATCATCATTTTCTCAACATTATGCTAGGTTCAAAATTTTCATCCTTACCTCCTTTTGCAAAAATTTGGAAATTTTATTATTTCTTAAGATAATATGCCAAAAATTATGGCCTATCAGAATAGAAACTTTCGTCACAATGAACAAATCACAACCCACTTTTATTATGGTATAAGCTCTCTTTCCATAATCTATTCTCAACGTTTGTTGCTTCCAGGACTTAGTCAAGCTGAAGTTAGAATGAACTGCTGCTGCCACGATATTTCATGAGCCATGATTTGTGATCTTTACCATATTCTGCTGGAGACAGGATCGCATTTGACATGAACAGCTCCTATTTATACAAAGATTAGGTCTGTGAATACCATGCATACATTTTTTTTTCCCCTACAAATGCTCAAAGACAAAGTTGATGAAGTTGCTCCATATTGCATGGCTTTTAAAGCCCAGTAGACTGGGAAGAAAAATAACTCAAATCATTCTGAATTGAGAAGATTAAGAGTTCCACTCACATATCCATCCTCCTCTGAATTCTGTGATTTCTCTTGCTTTTTAAGTCCAACCAATGATTTGAGCCACTTTGAAGTAATGCCCATGATGCAGCTAATGAAGTTAGATGATTATAACCTGCCAATCAAAAGTAAATTGGTCAGTATCTGACGCCCAATCATCATCCATGCCCTGTTAATATAGATGATAAAGTGAATAAACTAAACCCACAATGTATCAGTATAATGTCCTTGTCATAGATATAGAAAAGGGTGACACTGATAGGAATTAAATGATCATATCTTAGTTGCATGGAGTTTCACCAGAGAGGGTACTATCAACAAAATAGAGTGGATGAGAGGGGTAAAAAAAAGTATGAAGTAAAGGTAAGCCATATCATTGTTGCAGTCCATGAGTTACTTCTACGCAACTTGTCTTTGCCTTGTTGAGAAAAAACATATAACGGCATGTGCAAGCTTAAAAGATAATCTATTAATTAACAAAGATGAGCTTTGCAAAACTCTAACTACATATTTCACACTTTATTTCTTTGTGATTTAGCTTTATGGCATAGAGTAGTATCCTAGCTATCCTGCTTATTGTGAACCGTATATTTTGACTAATGAAAACTAAATTAATATGTACTAATATTGTATTTAAGTGTTGTACTTTTCAGCTAGTACATGGATGATGAATGAATATTTATGAGCTATACAACGCAAAATCAACAATGGAGCAAATCAACAAAGCAAGCAAACCAAAGAAAGCAAGCAAGCAAACAAACAAAGTGATCTAAGTTCAAGACCAAGGCGACTTACATCAGTCTTTGGGATCTCGGTTGGGGTAGAAGCAAATGGAGTCTCTGTATGTCATAAGTCTTGGGTAAGTCTTGGGTAAAATTTGTGAAGTTTGCTAATAGTAAAGTAAGATGTGATTTAGTGACGCTAAAGATTTTGGTTCAGGAACATATTCTTTTGAATGGTAAGGTAATTGATTGGCAATAGTTCTTTAATTTGTGGTGTTCGAAAATGATTTGAACAATCATGGCAATGCTATAAATAGCCAAAATGATACAATGCTTAGAAACAATTCCGTTGGAGATTTTTTGACAATGGCTGAGATAGAAAGGGCAAGTGGGAGACAAGATTTGATAAGTTGACAAAGGAGGATAAGAGGTTTGATAGCTTGTCTAACTTGATCATTCATCAAGCCGTCATAATTTAAAATATGAGCACACGATAAATTATACAATGATGAAAGATTTTGCCCGGAAGTCTTGTGTTCACACTAGATGAAGAATATCTCTCTTTGTAAAATAAATAATCCCATTGATTAAAATGATCTATGGGCGAAAGAGTAGCAACAAGTGACAAACAATTATTTAATCAAAAAGCATGCAACACATATGAGTTCTCTGCAGCTCTTTGATTATTTTAGTTGAATGCGATATTTGTTTTTTACACCCAAACCGTTTTTCCCCCCTAAAGATCTTTTTCTTGTAAAGGATGAAAATACAATCTTTGTTCTATCTACATCATCTTTTACTATATTTATAATGATGAATGTTTCCTTGAATATTTATTCAAGCTTCTCATATCAGCCAAAATAAAATATTCTTCCTTCCTATCCATGTTGAAACCTTTTTAGAGTATTTGCAAAAGATAGAGCATGCCATCATATTTAACTTTTAGCACTCTCTCTCACCCCACTCAACTCTTTCGCCCATAGATTATTTTAATCAATGGGATTATTTATTCTACAAAACGAGATGTTCTTCAACTAGTATGAACACAACAATTTTGGGCAAAATTATTTATACTTTTATACTTTTTTTGTTCTCATATTTCAAATCACGACTTGAGGAATGATCAAGTGAGACAAGCTATCAAACTCCTTATCATCTTTTGTCAACTTATCAAATCTTATCTCCCACTTGCCCTTTCTATCTCAGCCATTGTCAAAAAATCTCCAACGAAATTGTTTCTAACTATTGCATCATTTGGGCTATTTATAGCATTGCCATTTAATTGCTCAAATCATTTTCAAACACCACAAATCGAAGACCTATTGCCAAACAAATTAACTTATCATTCAAAGCAATCTCTTCCCAAGCCAAAATCTTAAGTGTCACTAAATCACATCTTACTTTAATATTAGCAAGCTATTAGAGCCTCAGATTGTAAATCAAGCGAGTTTTCAATTGTATTGAGTGAATATTTGTTCTGATATATATCTTGTAATGAGAGAACATTTGGAAATTCCCTTTGTAAAAGGAGTGAATTCTTCAGGGCGCGAAGAGTGGTGGTCCTACCAACTTGTGGGTGTAAAGCATGGCAGAGGGTGTTTTGTAATCCGAAAACTTCAGGTGGAAGTTCTAGTATATTGGCTTTGAGGAAATTCTAGTTGAGGTGCTAGGTAGGTGGATGTAGCCTAGTTCAAGGGTTAATCACCTTATATATCTTGTGTATGCTCCCTATGTTGGTTACACTCTGTACACTCTCGAAGAGCTCTCAGGATCTTACCTATTATAAACCAACATTTGTCTCAGTACAAATTACTTATACCCTTATCTGAGACATTTCCCATAGTTTTCCACCAATTACTTCAAGAAAGATCCATTCTTGTTATTAGACATTCCCACTATCTTTTCATTCATCTATCGGATTATCTCCTCAATCAAACCATCTTCAAAGGCTTACCACTTTATTCTATCTTTCAGAGAACTCTAGAAAAATCTTTATATTATCTCCATAGCCCTATCCACCCCCATCTCCCCCCCCCCCAAAAAGAAGGGTTCTTACACGTATGTGGTCCTTAAAGTTGAACATATCACAATTCCAGAGCATCCATATCATAATTCCAGAGCATCCAGAAAGTCACATTAATGTTCTGATGGCTCCAACTAATTTAATAAAAAGAATCTCTACATAGAAACGACACGAGTATCAAGTGTCATGTTTGACTTGAAATAGCTGATAAAGGAGCTTCAACTAATAAAAGGACACAGAGATATAGCTGTTAATGTAAATGTGTACACAGCCATGTACTTAAACAAATAATTGATTAAACATGTCATCAGAAGTCCTGCAACTTGTTATTATTAGGGGTAATGCGAACATATATGCGTACAGAACTCAAAATCATATAGAAAATCCCAGAATGTAAAATGCCAAACTATGTGCATATATCTCTATCTACATAACCACCCTCAAAACTATAACGGATCAAACATCGAGAGTTTAGAAAATACTCATGAATAAAAAGACGATAGACATAGGGAATACTATAAAGTATTTGCCAGAGAAGAAATCTACTACTCATACAGAATCAAGAACAAAGCACCATAGTATTAGATACACGATTAAACTTGATATGAAAATCCTAAAACAAGGTCTAAATATGCAATTAACTAATTATACTTCAATAAAAGAAGTCGGGCCAAAGTTGAACGAAAATCATCTCAAACCTCTAGCTGATAAAACATTATTGACCTCTTGCATAAAAGCTTCAAGATTGCATCATAGTTTTAGTACATAAAAGTGCCATTGGGGTGTCTGAAAAGTGTCTCAAATGTCCAAGTGTCGAAGCATTTAGTACTTGTGGACACTTAGAATTAGTTGGCTGGTAGAAGTGACAATTTAATTCTTTCTGTTGTTAGAAAAAGAAAATACAATTTTTTTTCTTATTATCTAATTGCAACCTTCAACTCGGATTGTGGAGCATGTATAAGGGATTTAGGATACATTAAACACTAGAAGACTCTTTTATCAGCTGTAACCATGTTACTGGGGCACTTCAAACTTTACATGGGTAACTTGGACATAACTACTTCCAACGATAATTTGGCACGAGATTAAACACGGTACTGCTCATTGATAAAGTAAAATTGATCAAGCAAACAATGTAATTCACATTTCAAAGTTATCAAAGTCCAACAAGATCAATCACACATAATCAAATAATGAAAAAAGTTTGAAGCTCAAGGATCATCGAGATGAAGATAGAGTGAAAGAATTAAACAAAGACAAGATATTAATTCTCACCCCAACAATTTACAAACATGATAAACAGTCACTGAAAATGACGTGAAATTATTATTATTATTATTTTCAACAAATAAACAGTACGTGATTTTATCATTCTTAAAGATCCAAATCCCCCAAAGTTCACATTCTGGACTGAAGATAGCGACATCAGAGCTCGAATTCGACGATCCAATGAGAACTTCGATGAAATGCTGACTATAAGAGGCACTAATTCAAGAAATTCTTCCAAAATAAACAGAAATTTCACAGAAATTACTGTTCTACTCAATTTCGCAATCCGAATTCAGATCTAACCGTCTCAAACTCAAAATGCACAAAGAAACTATGGACCTAAAGAAATCAACCAAACTGACCTCAGAGCTCTCGAGATCTACCATTGAGAACCCCCTCGCCCTCAGCAGAGAGAAGACTGAGGAAGAAGATGAGATTGTTCTGTGGCTCTTGGCTTTGCTTAGAATTTTGAGATCGAGGGTTTTGGCAGCAAGCGGCGCTTGACAACTTTCTTTGTCTCTTCCCCAGTCCCCCTTTTTCTTCTCTGTCACTCTCGCGTTGGATTTTTTTAATGACAGTCCCTTGTTGTAAGTTCGGTTTAAGTTTGAGGACATGGTGGTGGACTTCCTTGTTATTGTTTTTGTCGGAGTTGGACTGGGATGAATTTTGGCTCGTGTGGGGACGGCCGGAGTAATGATTTGGGGGTGAGCGTACGTGGAGACGGTGGCGGTGTGTTTATCGTGTATTTTTGCATTTATTATACAAACAATTTCCTTTTCTTTTTTTTTGGTCCTTACTGTGCTTTGCAATTGGAAAAAGTGACTTATTAATAGTTATGGTCGTTAATTAATCATAAAAAAAAATCTTATCAGAACACCTCATGGATGTGGCGATTTATACCATTCATGGATAGTTATGGGTTTAGTTTAGAAATTGTGACTATTCAATCAGTAATGTAAAACACATTATTTCTATAGGTGGTTCTAATAAGATTCTTGCTGAATTAATCACGACTATGATGAGATATAAAGTTCTCGTCCTTTTTCTCCTATGCTAATGTGGTTGTAATGATGTAATGTTTTTCTCTTTTCTTAAAAAAGAATCAAAACGCACCATGTGCTTTCTGTAGATATAATACGGTGGAACAATCGATAAGACATTGGATTTTATTCATTGTAATGTAAATACGGTTATATTTTTATTAAAATACGACACTCAAGATTTATATTTTGAGTGTAAATACAGTTGAAGCCTCTTCATTTTCAAACCAGTTGTATGAGTAGCTCTAGCTGTTAAAAAATAAAAGATCACGAATTTGGTACTTCTAGACAAAAAAAAAAAAAGGTGAGGAAATAACATGTGAATTCTCTGATGAGTTTGGTGTCATTCTATTTTCTTTCTTCTTTTATTTTTCTTTTTGTTTTTTGATTGAATTCTACTTTCAAATCATATGAAAACCAAAACATTCATAACTACCACACGCATAAACCCCCAATCAATGCTAGCAGGCCACAATAAATATCAACGTTCAAATTTGAAAAGAGTAATAATTATATGTGAAATAATTTTATGATTCCTTGTATGCTTTTTTATGCACTGGGTCGTTGCTTTGAGTAAAGTAGTGAATATTGGAGCATGCCCTATTATTACAAATTGCTTAGAAATGAATACATGTGCTACATTTTGGAAGGTGCGCGTGCAAACAATAGTTTAAGACTTTAAGTTGGTGGGTAGATTAATTCATGTATGTGAAGGTGATACGTGTAACAAATTGGCGTATATGCTTGATTAGTCTGCCTCTTAAATGGATTTGGATTCTTATGATCTGATAATGAGACAGCATTCTTTAATTATGGTAATTGGTAATAAATAAATGATAGTGATTCACTTGCAATATGTATTGACATTTTATTCCTTTGTGTTATAATTTTAACTCAGTGTAGTTAATAATCATCCATTAAATGGTAGATGATTATGATTGAACACTTAATACCTCTTACTGTATGAACGCAGGGACACAATCCCATTATTGTGAAATATCAACTTATAGTGAATCTGATTCAATGAGAAAAAATATTCAAAATTTTTGGTTTATTATATTGACACGCTGTGCTAAAATACTGCCATTTTTGATTCGGTGCGATGAAGTGAACTTGAGGACTAATGCATCGATTCAAGAGTAATTATTTTCTTGGCGTTTGCCAAGCATTCAGCTAAGCAGTACTGAGCCTCTCTCCCTCCCTCCCCCTTGAAAGATGCTTTGTTGGAGACAAGAAATCAGTGTCCAAGAAACAAAATTTCTTCCTTTCTGCAGCTAAACAGTACACAAAAGGATAAAGAAAAAACACAGAGAGAGAAAGAGAAGGGCACTCTATAAAGGCTAAGGATGAAAAGCATGTTACTTTTTCATTGACAAAGTTTAATATTGTATGTTCTTTCATCAGCTTTTTGTTACCAAGGTAGGCCAGCAGCATGCAGCGCATAGGCGTATGTATGAATTAGGAGGGTCTAAATTGCAAAACACTAAGATGTATGTTCAATAATCAGTGCAAAAGGAGTATTGGTGCAGTATACGTGTAATCTTATAAAATTTTGTTGGATCTGAAATGCAATCCTAGAAGGAGGGTGAAGAGGTTTACTATAGTTTTTCGCTAAAACACTGCAGCGAAAATATAAAAAATAAAAGAGAACAACCAAACTAAAAACTAACTAAGGAAAACACGAGATTTTTATAGTGGTTCGGATAACAATCCTACATCTACTATTTCATCTCACGAAGGGGTTTTCTCACTATGCCAAAAGTTCTTTTGAATCACAACCCAATTCAGTATGCGTACAAAGACCGTACACTGGAATTTACCCGAAATCAGTCGTCTAACCTAACTCTCCACAACAAGTAACACCTAGCCTTAACTAGTCTCAACCCTCAATTAACACTGGTTTGAGTACACTATAAACCTTCAATTAAAAGCGGCTTGAGTACGTCGTAAACCTTCAATTAACACTAACTTGAGTACGCCATAAAAACAAGTTTGAAACAAACTATTGAAAACGGTTTAAGCACAAAATCAGAAAGGTCTTACAACCCATTTGATTAGCAAAACCGTTCTTTAAACGATTGAAGCGAAGCTCTATGAAGAATGATGTAGATGTTTATTCTCATGATAACTCCTCTCGCTAAGACGATCCGGTGTTGTTGAGTGTGACGAGAAAAAGAGTTTGTTGAGGCTCCGGGGGTTCAAATCACAAATCAATGTTCTTCTCACAAATCCTAGAATTTAAAGCTCTCTCTTTTCAAACCCAATAACTCTCTCCAAATATCATCTCTTTTAATCTTTTATAGCCTCTTGTAAATCAGGAAAGAGATATCCAAATCATAGTAAAAGTTGGAAATGGAAGGGATCAACGAACAGTTGTGATTACTTTTCAAATCTATCAAATACCGTCATCACCATCGATGGTTCCTCACAACCAATGAAGACTCCATGAACACCATCGATGGGTGCTCGTAGATCATCGATAGTTTGATTACAAGTTTCTAGAAATCTAAAATTTGTCACCGTACACCATCGATGAGGTGTGGTTATCATCAATGGTTCACTATAGATGATCATTACATTTTACTACTTATTATCTATTTTACTTTGAAAAAAAATTTTGCTAATTATATTTTTTATCTTAATTTGCAGGTAAATGAAGATTTAAAGAATAAAAACCCAAACGGATCAATTCTCCATATTTTCCAAGACTTTTATTAAAATCTACAAGAAGCCCAAAAGCCTAAACAAGATGAGTCAACAAAGTCAATATAGGTTGTTATAATTCTGTTACAAACTCACCGATGTGCCCATTGATGAGTCCATCGATTAGAGTGTAACAGAATCGATCAATGGTTGATTTTTATTCTCCCAAAATTCTAGCTGATCCAAGGACTGAGGTTGAAGGCTGTAGGCTATAAATAGAGGGGTGGAGTGGGGGGCTTGGGGATGTGAAAAGTTTTGTAACTCCATTTTGGAGATGAGGGTTATTTTTAATTGAAAAGACCTTTCAAATTGTAAACTTTTTCTATATAATAAATAAATAATTTTCTTTTTCAATTTCTTTCTTCTTATATATTGATGATGAAGATGAAGATTTGCTTCTCAAGGGGTCAACCCCTTACGATGTACATTTTTATTTTTCTCTTTTATTTTCATATTTTAGAATTGCATATTTTATGATTTTATTTCTTATTTTTTTATGTTTGGTAGAGTGATTTATTGCTTTGTAGTATAGATTTATTTCATGCTTTAGAGTATAGATTTATTTCATATTTTATAATGTTGATTTACTTTCTTGCTCTTTTATTGCTTTGTAGTGTAGATTTTATTCTTCTTTTTTATGTCTTATTTTCTTTCTTTCTTACTTTATTTGCTTTGTAATTTAGATTTACTTTCTTGCCTTTAATGCGTTTTAGTATAAATTTTTCTTCTTTGTTTTTATTAAATATAAGTAGCTAACTCTTGTAGGAAATTAAGGATTAGATGAAACTAGTTCAATATTATTTTGTGTTTTTATTTGCTCTCTTTGTGCTTAAAATGTTCATGTTAGGATAATTAACTAAAAAACTAATTGGTAGAAAAAGAGTTTGATAGTCTATGCTTTTCTTGAGTGATTTGATAGGTTATGCTTATTTAATTATAGGGTTATTATCTAGTTGTTTATTTCTTTTCATGAGTATTAATATTGCTTAGATATAATTTTGATAAGTTATGCTTATTTTAAGTAACTTGATAGTCTATGCTTAGAGAATGTAAGAAATATGTGAATAAAAAGAGAGTAATTCTTAAATGTAAATCGAAATTAACTAGTGAATTCAATCCTAGATTCATATTCTTCTCTCTTGATTTTCTCCATCTTTTCTTATTTAATTTTTTGTTTTGATTCTCCTATTTGTTTTCTTTTTGTTTATCTTCTCTTTATCTCTTTTTTCCCTCTTATTTTAGCCTTTTTATTTTTGTGACAACCCTCTATCCAGAACACACACCACTTCTATTTACCACTCTCATTAGTTTTCTACACAATTTAAGAACCCAAATACGATTGTCTTTCTAATACTCTCCTTTCTCGTGGATCAATATCTTAAATACTATAATTTGATTATTATGTGCTTGCAACTTAGCAATATTTTATCCACACCAAGTATTAGAGCCGTTGCCGGGGAAGATGCATGCAATTAGAATTTTTCTATTTTAGTTCTTTGATTTATGTGTTTTATTATGAAGGAAAAACTATGAAGAAGAAGATTAAAGATTAGAGAGAAAGTTTGCTTCAAGAGTGGGCAACCCTACGAAAAAATGAGTTTCTTTAAATTCAGCCCTCTAGTTAGACTTTTCATATTAAAGACAATTAGGAACAAATAAAAATAAAAATGTTCTCTTGCTCATCCTAATAAAATTTACTCTCCACTTGAATAATTATTAAACAAGATAATAAATTAAAATAAAAGCTCTCTTTCTCATATTTGTTTGTTTGTTCACCCCAATTAAAAAATATTTTCTTTTTTGCATCCTCTTATAATTGCTTTTAATTATTAGGGGTTGCATTGCATATAGTTAGTAAAAATTTACCAAAGTAATTTGAGCATTTTAATTTGTGCACTCACTTGAGAATACTCTTTAGGGCAAAAGTTATCTGATGATACAGTTAAGCTCAGATTTATCATCTTTACTCTTAAGAACAAAGCTAAGAAATGACTGTGTAGCTTACCCACAAATTCTATCACAAATTCTATCTCAACTTGGGATGAATTTGTTACCAATTTTTGAAAAAAAATTCTTTCCAATCCACAAAATGTAAAAGCTTAGGAATATCATTTAGTCTTGCAGGATAATTTTAGGGGAACCATTCTAGAAGTATTTTGATAGATTTAAGGATATTCTTATCCAATGTCCTCATCATGGTCTAAAAAAGTGGTAATTAAGTCAAATCATCTAAGAAAGATTTGATTATTCTTCAAAGAATATCCTTAGTATCTATGTGTTAAGAAAATTTTATAAAGAAAAATGCTGGCGAAGCTTGAAATTTTTTAGAGAATTTATCTGAAAAAATGATGCAGTAAGAACATTGTGATGAAAGAGTTTCATCAATTTCCCAAACTAAATCTAGTGGTCTTTCCCTAGAGTTAAACATAGTCTCTGAAGCGAAGATGACTATAATCCTACATCGGTCAAAAGCCCTAGAAGTCAAAGAACAATCTCCAGCTCAAATCAATCAAATTTCTTTTCCAATATGCCATAATTGCCTATCTCCATCCTATGTTTCAAGAAAATATCCTCTTTTAGGAAATAATCAACCAATAGGTTATGTGAACGCTGCATTCTAGCATCCTGAAAATAATTATTTTCTCCAACCTATAATCCTGGTTGGAGGAATCATCCGAATTTTGCATAGAATTAGGAAAATTTCTTCAAAAATTAAAATTTCACTCCGACTTCAACTCAATAATTTCCTAGAAGAAACACAATTCCTTTCAACACACCAAACAATGTTTCACAATTCAATCCCACATACTAGAATCAGCCTCTTCAAAATCAATCTGTAAATCCTATTCCACTGAGTTTTGATCACAAGAGACATTTTAGTGTCTAAGAGAAGTGTTTAGAAGCCATGATCATAGCTTCTACACATATCACTAAAATGTTGACTCGGTCATCTAACACTCTGAGTTCCTTCATACAAATAACCGGTTAATTGCTTAATTCTAACACTCAAGCCATAGCTAAGTTAAAAATCTAACTTGGACAACTAGCCAATGATGTAAGTGAGAGAGAGAGAGAAGGAAATTTTTTTGAGCCAACCTATTACAAATCCTAAGGACACTGGATCAAGTTTAACCTACCTAGGTCAAGTGAAAGCAATCCACACACTACGGTCAGGGAAACAGATCGATTATCAAGTTAAAATGACTCCAGATTAAACTTCATCTTTTTCTTCTCCTCCTATTCAAAATACTGAACTTGAACAAATTCTCTCTCTCCTCCTAATAACTCTGTTTAACAATCACTCTCTTCCAATGACCAAGAACCTGAAATTGAATCTGAGCTCAATTTGATAGGTTTAAGCCTGTTGCTCTCTTTCCAGATAGACTTAGGCCTAGAAAAAACTATTCACGGGTAGAGAAAACCCTAAAAATTTTCAAGTAGGTCAATGTCAATGTTTTTCTCTTAGATGTCATCTGACAAATCCCGTTATATGTAACATTTTTGAAGGATTTGTGCACTAAAAAAAAGAATCGCTAATGTTCCCAAAAAAGTCTTTCGAACTACCAATATCAGTGACATGCTTTCAAAGCCCACACCTTGAAACATATATATAAAATAGGCACCTATAAAAATCTTAAGCTCTAAGGTGATCTTTCTAAGCCTAAGTTGACCGAGCACTTAAGCCCGAGGAGTATTTCTATACTTAATAAGCTAAGCCCAAATGGGTTAGGATCCATTGGCCCAAGGCTCGTAACATAGTAACTGAGAAAAGCCCAACAAAGTAGAAAAAATCACCAAGGAATAAAAAGATACATGACACATATAATGAGTTAGCATGCTCTTTTCAGAATTTAAAATAAAGTCCCTAGTTGAAAGTGGTTTTGTATGACTATAATGAAAAAAAAATCTACGAAATTTACTTTGGAGTTATGCATAAAAATACTTTTTTGAGTAAAAACTAACTTTAAATAGATTGTTTAAAGATATCAAATAAATTAATTCTATACTAACTTTTTCAAAGTGGCAAGTTGACCGAATTTAATGGGTATATTCACTTTAAACCCTCACAAAACTACAACTTGTCCTCTAGGTAAGTTAGGGGTTTAAAGGCTTCTTGTATGTGCTAAATACAACTGTAATTTCTGTGAAAGTGAGTTAAGATTTTTCTTTCTTTCTTTTTCATTTTCTTTCTTTGCTAGAGAACTAGCAAAAACTTAGATGTGCAAATATTTAATCATCACATTTTATTATACTTTTATACCCTTATTATTTTACTTTGAATAAAAATATATGCTAATAATATTTTTTATCTTAATTTGCAGGTAATGAAGATCTAAAGAATAAAAGCCCAAATGGACCAATTCTCCTCATTTTTAAGACTTTATTGAAGCCTACAAGAAGTCCAAAAATCCGAAGAATATACAGTCAACATAGCTTGTTACAATTCTATTATGTAATCGATGAGCCCATCGACGGGTCCATTGATGAGCCCGTCGACGGGTCCATCAATTAGAGTGTAATATAATCAATCAACATCTGATTTCCATTCTCCCAAAACCCTAGCTGATTCAAAGGTTGTAGACTATAAATAGAGGGGCAGAGTGAGAGGTTTGGAAATAAGAAAAAACTCTATTTTAGATAGAAGGGTTGCTTTTAATTGAGAATATCTTCAAATTGTAAACTTTGTATTTATAATAAAAAAATTTCTTCTTTTTCAGTTTTCTTTCTTCTTTTGTTTTGATGATAAAAATGAAGATTTACTTTTCAAGAGGTCAACCCTCACTAGTAGAAATTAGACTTTCCTTGACGGCAACATCCTTGACGGCTAATTGCCGTCAAGAATGTTCAACATCCTTGACGGGCAAGCCGTCAAGG
>JBAKGM010000326.1:39488926-39514615 GCA_037177215.1 Asparagus racemosus
GATATGATCATTAATGTATACTTTACATATAATATAACTATATACTAATAGAATATAATTTTCTACTACTTAGTCAATACTTAGTATGATTGATTTTTTATCAAAATTTTACATATTTTATTTTTAATTATTTTTTTACAAAAAACTTAATTTTTAAAGGAAAAAAAATAAAAAAACGGGCCGGCCCGGGCCCGGCACGGTCCACCCGGGTCCTGGTCTGGGCCCCAGTTTTGCCCGGCCCGGACCCGATTTTCCGAGCCGCTCGTTTAGACTGCCCTAGAATTATGGACCTGAAGCATAACATTCGTAACATGTATGTCATTGCTCACGTCGATCACAGAAAATCTACCCTCACAGATTCTTTTGTGGCTGTTGCTGGAATCATTGCACAGGAAGTTGCTCGAGATGTTGGGCATGACATTACGATAAAATTAACATGGATTTTGCTTTACTAGGAGATGTCTGATGATTCTCTGAAAGGGTACGAACGGTATGGGCTTTTTTGTTTAAAAAAATTGTTAATTCCCTATGGACATGTTTGGATTGGATATTATTTTGAGTTAATAACTCTTTATCCCTTAAAATAAATAGTAACATTTTCGGTTCAAATTTTTAGTGGCTATTAGGTAGGACTATTTAATCCATTGAAATAAAATAGTCTAGAGATTTAAGACTAAATAATGGGGGAGAGAGGGTGTTATTATAGTCCTGGGACTATTTCTCATTTGGGATTAGATCTAAAATAACATCATTACCCCTTAATTTTCTAAAAGTCATTAAGATTTTTCCTTCCCAATACTCCCTCGTCCGTTTCATTGCATATAAATCATTCCATTTGCATATCCCCACTTCGATTGCTTATACTCATTAATAATTATCATTTGCATGTTAACCCCCCAAAATCTAAATGTTTGTTAATACCCTGGTATTTGGAAAGATCTTTTGCCAAAATGATAATATCTAAAAATTACAAAACATCCCCTGAAGAAATTAAAAACTACAAAGAGTCCCATAATCTAAAAAATTATAAACAACCACTTTAAAAATCCACAAACTGCAAACAAAGAAGTAAAAATAAAAGATTATAAATATCCCCCTGAAAAATCTAAATCGCAACAACCATTGAAAAAATCTACAAATTTCAAACAACATTTGAAAATTTAAAAATAACAACCCTCCAAAAAATTTAAGTATTAAAAATAACCCCCCAAAAACATTTGAAAATTACAAATGACCCCTTGAATTTCAAAAGTTACAAACACATCCTAAGAGCTTTAGAAATTACAAACAACCCCTTTAAAATATGAAAAATTACAAAAAAAAAAGAAAAGTATGAAACGTATAAACACCTCCTTTATAAATATGAATTATAAACAATCCCCTGAAAATCTAAAAATTACAATCAAACTCCTAAAATACTTCGCTGATATGTAGAGGGCATTGTGGACATTTACTGTTATGTTCTAATCTTATACCCATTATAATGATAAGTTCCCGAACATGACATAGGTATTAGAGGTGTTAATCACAATTTGAACAAACACATATCAAAAATTTGACTCACTATACATATGCTAGACTATTATATCTCAGAACTATAGCGAGTAAATTAATCCTAGGATTAAAAAAGTCGCTAATCAAAACATAGCCAAAGGATTTACAAAACCACACGTCATGACTTTAACTAAGACAGGTTAACAACTCCGTGTGAAGAGGCGAAGTAAGAATTTACTCCGGCTCCTCAACCAATGGCAGCATAAGTCACTTTAAAAAATTATCAAAAGAACATAGGTAATGAATAGGAAGAGATATACTTTATTGTGGGGGAAAATATTTAAATATTTTGTGGAGGAACGTTTTGTTGGATTTGGGATACAAGCGTTTGGGTTGGGGGGGAGGGGTTTGAATAGGATTGCTATAATTTTTTGACTAACTCAGAATATGTAGCGAAAATAATATGCAAAATACTAAAAGCAAACCAACACGGGAACACATGGGATTTTTATAGTGGTTCGGATCAAAATCTTACATCCACTCTTTCTTCTCGGGAAGGGTCTTCTTCACTATGGTCGGAGTTCTTCCAAATCACAACCTGATTTGGTAGGCTTTACAGACAGAATCCTGAAATCTACCCGAAACCAGTTGACTAACCTAACTCCTCACAATGACCAGAAGAAACGTAGCCCTAGCTAGACACCCTCAATTCACCTGGTTTGAGTATGCTAACTCTCAATTATCCCAACTTGAGTACACTGTCAAACTTATAAGTTTGAAATAGAAAACCAATACAAAAATAGTTAAAGTGCGATTACAAAAATCTTACAACACTTTTAACAAACCACCCTTCAAATCAATGATGTTGAAGATCTGTGAAGAAGTGATGTTGAATTTGAGCGCAAAGGGCACTTCTCCTTACTAAAACAATCCTCCGATGTTGAGCACTATGAGAAGAAGTTGAACGAGGCTCCAAGGGTTGAATTCTCAAATCAAACTCTCCCATAAACCCTAGTTGCATTCTCTCTTCTTGTTCTTCTTGTTGTTCGTCAATTGTTCTCTTCCTCAATTCCTCTTTAAATAGGTCTTGAAAATATATCAAAGAGATCCTCTAATCAGAGTTCCAACAGAAGTTCAAAACTATCAATGAACGACTACGATTGAATTTTGAAATCTTTCCAAAACTACCAAATTGCGTCCAAACCATCGATGATGGAATACGATCATCGATGGTCCATTGCTGATCATCGATGGTTGACTGTAGTACATTGATTGTGCAAATTTTGGTTTTTAGACTTCTACGCTTGTTAATTGTAGTCTATTGATGGTCTTTGCGATCATCGATGGTTGACTGTAGACCATCGATGCTTTGAAATGTGGTTTTTATTTTTTGATTCTCTTTTGTAGTCCATCGATGACTTGACTTGACCATCGATGGTGCCTCGTGAACATTGGGGGTTTAAAGGCTAAAATCAATGTTCATGTTGATTTTTGTATTGTTTTGAACCGTAATTTATTCGTACCTGTTTATACCTAAAATATATCATCTAACAAATATATTAGTAGCAAATGAGAGTTTGTTACTAATCAAACAAGAGATATTTGCAAGAACAATGTTTTATCCGAATAATGTTCTAACAATCTCCCCCTTTTGATAATAACAAAACTCGAAATTTTTAAAATACAGAATGTAAACATGGTAAGATATATATATTCAGATCAAAATAAACTCATAACTCATGTATGAAATGTAATACAAAGCTCCCCTATAAATACGCATACATGAAAAAGTATAGGTATTCCCAAAACTCTCAATTTAAAAAAAAACATGTAAAAATTTTCTACCCCTGAAACAAAGCAAATTTTTAGAACTTTTCAAAATTTCAAATTTTCACCTTTTCTCCTCTTTTTAGTTGTTATCAAAAGAAAAACACACATAGGATATACAACATACCTAAAAATCAAAATAAAAATTATCCAAAAGTGAAAGGAAGAGAAATACATACCGGTTCACAAAAGAATTTTATAGAAAATAGTACGAGAGATACATATAGAATATTAAAACAAGTGAATCACTATGATAAGTCATATTAAAATTCACACACAAACTATGAAGATATCAATGAAAAGTTTGCAAAAATAAAAATAAAAGTAATCATATTAGTTCATATAACAAATTTAGATATATTGTTTTCTAGTTTGAGCTTCTTCTTTTGTTACACAACTTGAATTATCTCAATCTTTAAAAAAGGTCCAAAATCTCGATCAATCACCTCAACCATACATGAATTTTTAAGAGGGCGAACGATAGCATTTAGAGGGAGATGTACACCATCTCTAAATATTAAAAATATTTAGCAAATGATAGATACCCTTGAGATATTGCATAATTATATCCACGAGTGTGGATGTTTGACCATCTTTTAATGAATACACTCAAATTTTACGGTGGATTTATAGATTGTGGGCCTTTAACCATCTTTTTCCATGAATACACTCTTTTTGCTGATATTTTATAGCTTATATGTACTTTGCACATGAATAAAAATTTTGGTGCTATATTCAAGTAGAGATTGAGCTCAAAACTATTTGATATATCCAAGAATAATTTATGAACAACATATAAAAATCTTTATTCTTACTCTTAGAAGACTAAACATAATAAGATAATACTAAGGTGTGAAAAGTAATATAAAACATATTGTGAATTATCATGTATCAAATATGTATAATTATGTGTGCACATATAATATATATAGATGTAAAAAAAATGTGAACCAATATGATTAACTCATGCCTATATACCAATAGATAACCAAAGCATATACATAGGCATGTTCAAGTTTTTTAAAAAATAAAAAATAAAGAAAGAGAATTTTTTTTATTTTGGTTTTGATTTTTCATAAGAAAAAATAAAGAAAAAAAGAGAAATTTTTATTTTATTTTCAATATAAAAAAACTAAAAACAAAAAAAAGTAAAAATAAAAAATAAGAAAACAAAAAATATGTACATACAACAGGTCTGGTGAGCATGTATAGAAGTACTAACTAAACAAATATGTAGTGAAAGCAAATAAAAGTTAGTCGATGCGGTGTATCTCATGCATCATCTGAATATACAGGTCCAGAATAATAAGAAAAGAAAATAAGTGTAAAATCAAAAACGAAGAACAATAGACCTGGACTAAGAAAATGAAAATACAGAACAATCATCATCAGTCGTCATCTCTCTCCTCTCGGCCAAATCCACATGCTGCCTCAGCCACAAAATCTCCGTAGACCGGTGGTGTGGAAAGTGTAGGATCAAATCGTTGAACAGCACTCATCAAGTACCGAAGAGATGCATCGTAATACTGGTTCTGCATCCTCATCTCCATGTGCATCTGCTCTATCCTCTCTCCCAATGACTCTAGAGTCCACCGAGAATCACCATGCCCTAAAGAGCCTGGAACATCATCTCCTGCAGGCTAGGACCTTGATGATTGACCATCTGAGGGCTCTCCCTTTCCTCTCGCCCCTAAGCTCTTTCTGGCTATCTCATCACACAATGCAGCTCTCTCCTTCTCCATCTGATCAGAAGATAATGTAGTAATCCTCTGATCCCTGCAGATGCATGTAATTAGAAAGGGATAGACTAGCTGTGTGTTCTGCTTCCGCTTCTTCTTCTTCTCAATCATTTTCCTAGCACTCAAAGCAATAGATGACATCCATATAAAAATAATATGTGCAGGATCAAATGACTGACCCCTAGCAATCCAACATAAAAGAATGACATCTTCAACCGATAAAGTAGTATAAGCAGCACTAGGATAGAGATCAACCTTAAGAAAGAGATTGAGAAGAATATATTCAAGTTTCAAATAACCTGAGTTGAATATAGCCGAAAAAGATTTAGCTGTAAGGAATTCAACCATGCGGGTGTAATCCTCAGAACCTATAGCAACATTCTCAGAAAATATGAATACATCGTGACATCTACAATGTGGTGGTGGTAGACGAAGAATCTTATGGGTGTACTCAGCGGTAATCGTAATCTGTCGTCCCCTTACTATGGTCTTGGCTTCTGAAGATCCGTAGGGATAGTTATAGTTTATGTAGAACTCCTGTACCCAAGAGATATTCGCCTTTTTAGTCCTTTATCCTTCATAGGACCTAAACCAACTCCATCCAAGAGTCCCAGCACGTTCCTGTACTCCTGTAAATGTCTCTCATCTAGTCCCCGGTCATATACAATGTGCAGCTTCTTGTATTTCTTAAGCAAGTCCTGAGATGAAGATTGTGAGGATCGAGCTCTCTTGACGGACAACATTCTCTACAAAGTCAAATAAATATGTATTAGTACAGAGGATATACATAAGATAATTTAGAAACAAAAAAATTGAGTAAATTGTGAAATAGGAACAAAAATATCAGTTTCAGCCTCTTTACCATCAGTAGTTTCCTAACAGCCACCATTGATGGTGTTCTTTGACCATCGATGGTTGAAGAGCAGAACCTGACTAATTTTGCCCAAAACCATCCAAAAATTCAAATATAACTCAATTTTTAATGATCTAAACTACTCTAACACTTAATCATCATTCATCCACGCAACATTTATCACCAAAAACATGTAAAACCCATAGGATATATCAAAATTGAAGATCTAGGGTTAGAAAGTTACCTCTTTTTGATTTGATATAATTCAACACAATAAAGAGATGATGATGATTAGCAATAACAAAGATCACTACGACTTTAAAAAACTCAGAGAAATTTTGAATTTTGGAGAGGAGAGATAAAAAAGGGCAAAAGTAAAAAAGAAAAAAAAACTGCTCCTTTGAAACTGCCCATCGATTGTGTCACCACAACCATCGATAATCCCCTTATTTATTTATTTTTTGATGAAAACCTATACATATATACAAAGTTAGAAAACTTACCTGTATGAGAGATAAAATTTAGAAATATACCAAACCTATATTTTCTCCTAATATAGACTAGGGATTGGATTTGATAACCTGAATCTTTAAGCAACCACCGTGGGTCACCTCAATCCCAGGTCGACCTGCAAGGCTATATAAAGGTAGGTAATTGTGATTTAGGTATCCACATAGGTCCGTGTTAGTTAGCAATAGGACTTTTTGGTATCCAAATTTGTTTGGCTGATTTTATCATATACCTCGTACGACAGTCTATAGCTCATTGAAATATGTCCATTCTTTCCACATAATGAGCATATAGAATGATAGGTTCCATTGAGAATAAGATAAAAATAACCAAGATTATTACCCTTTACAAATGAAGGTTGAAACTTTTTATGTTTTCCAGAATATAAATAATCAAGTTTAGTTTTAGCTTTTACAAATCGTTGATCGAAAAGGACTATGTTAAGACCTTTTGAACCCAAAGAAAACTTTTTCACGGCCTTTTCCAAATCACTAATTTTGGACTTTAGTTTTCATTTTTGAAAATAATTGTAGTGCATTGAGTTTCAAACTTAATTTGTTCTGATGACAAATCACAATATAACTCATTTATCTTAGCAACAAGTTTTTCTTTTTCACATTGATTGTTTTCAAGTTGCTTAGATAAATAAGAAATTTGACTTTGTAGTTTAGAACATTGGGTGCATATGAAAGAGGTTGAATCAACTGAATCCAAATTTGAAGAAGAAACTTTAACTTTCTTTGACAAAAATTTACTTTCTTTCTTCAAGTTTATATTCATCTTTTTTAGTTATATTTTTCAACTTAATTAACATCTCCTTATACTTAATAAAGCTCATCATAAGAAGGATACACATTTTCATCTGAATACCCACCATCAAAACCACTTGAGTTACTCTGGTTTGAATCTGAAAATAATGCACCTCTCCTCCTAAGACACTTGTTCTCTTGTTTGTCATCTTCACTCAACTAATCTCCAGATTCATTATCATTTGCCATATCCCAGGTTGTAACTTTAAGACTTTTTCCCTCCTTCTTCTTTTCCTTTCACCTTCTTCTTTTCCTTTCTGTTCAAAGGGCATCGATTCTCATACCTGGTTTCCTGTAATGATAACAGATATGTTTAGTTTCAGAATCACTTGAGGAATTCTTGTTTGCCTGTTTAGTAAATTGATTTAGTCTTTTCTGAAGATATTTCTGTCATTTCTTTGACTTAAGAAAAGTCTTGAATCCTTTTGCAATAAGTGCAAATTGATCATCTTATCTTCTGAACTTGAGTCTAACTCCATCTTCTGTCATTTCAATCTGACTTCGTATGTAATAAGATTACCTATAAGATCATCAAGAGATAGATTAGAAAAATTCTGAAGTTCTTCAATAGCCATTACCTTTGATTCCCAATCACGAGATAGAGAACGAAGTATTTTTGTGCACAGTTCCTTATTGTCGTACTCCTTTCCTAAAACTTTAGATTTGTTCACAATATCAGTGAATCGAGTGAACATCTCATGTATGCCCTCGGAGGCCTTTATCTTGAAGTCTTCATATTTGCTCACCAACATTGTAAGCTTTGCCTCCTTTTTCTGTGAAGTTTCCTCATGAGTAACTTCTAGAGTCTTCCAGATTTCCTGTGCAGTAGTAAAATTAGAGACATGATTAAATTCTTCAGCAGTAAGAGAGTAATATAAAGCATTCATAGCTTTCAAATCATAAGAAAAAAAACATTTTTGTGTTGAGGAGTCCATTTATTCATAGGAATTTCAGTAACAACTCCTCCCATCTCCTCAGTAGGATTATGATACTCATGTTCGACACACTTCTAAATATTAAAGTCAGTAGATAAAAAAATTAATGCATTCTTTTCAAAAAGTATACTTGGTGCCATCAAAAAGTGGAGGACAGTTGATGGCGTGTCCTTCAGGAAAAGCTGAAGTGGTAGTAAGGCTTGAAATCTCTACCTTAGGTTGTGATACCTAAATATGGATAATGAGACTCTGATACCACTTGTTAGAACTAGGATGCAAGCCTAGAGATGGGGTTGAATAGGATTGCTACAATTTTTTGACTAACTAAAGAATATGCAGTGGAAACAATATGTAAAAAACTAAAAGCAAACCAACACAGAAACACACAAGATTTTTATAGTAGTTTGGATCAAAATCCTACATCCATTCTTTCTTCTCATGAAGGGCATTCTTCACTATGACCAGAGTTCTCCCAAATCACAACCCGATTTGGCAGGCTTTACAAACATGACCCTGAAATCTACCCAAAACCAGTCGACTAACCTAACTATTCACAATGACCAGAAGAAATTTAGCCCTAGCTAGGCTCTCTTAATTCATCTGGCTTGAATACGCCAACCCTCAACTATCCTGGTTTGAGTACGCCATCAAACTTATTAGTTTGAAATACAAAAGCAACCCAAAAATAGTTAAAGCTAAATTAGAAAACTCTTATAGCCCTTTTAACAAGCCGCCCTTCAAATCAATGGTGTTGAAGATCCGTGAAGAAGTGATGTTAAATTTGAATACGAAAGGCACTTCTCCTCACTGAAACAATCCTCTGATGTTGAGCGCGACGAGAAGAAGTTGAATGAAGCTACGGTGGTTGAATTATCAAATCAAACTCTCTCACAAACCCTAGTCGCCTTCTCTCTTCTTGTTCTTCTTATTGTTCTCTTCCTCAATTCCTCTTTAAATAGGTCTTGAAAAACATAGGAAAGAGATCCTTTAATTAGAGTTCTAATAAAAGTCCAAAACTATCAACGAACGACTGAGATTGAATCTTGAAATCTTTCCAAAACTGCGAAATTGCGTCCAAACCATCGATGGTGGAATACGGTCATCGATGGTTCATTGATGATCATCGATTGTTGACTGTAGTCCATCGATGGTCCTTGCGATCATCGATGGTCTACTGTAGACCATCGATAGTTCAAAATCTGGTTTCTGTTTCTCCAATTCTTTCCTGTAGTTCATCGATGACTTGACTTGACCATCTATGGTGCCTTGTGACCATCGATAGTTCAAATGCTGAAATCAAAGTTCGTGTTGATTTTTGCATCGTTTTGAACTGTAATTTATTTGTACCTGTTTATACCTGAAATACATCATCTCACAAACAAATCAATAGAACATGAGAGTTTGTTATTAATCAAATAAGAGATATTGCACGAACGACATTCTACCCGAACAACGTTCTCACACTTTTGCCTTTTCTTTACTAGAGCTCATCACAGGGCAACATACCATTATTTGCTTCTAAAACTTCACCTGAACTTTTGCTATTATCTTTACTTAGCAAAAATTTATACAACATTATTTAGAAATTTATTATTATTTCTTTAATAGCTACTTTTCTATTGAGAACATTGATATTTATCAAAAGTCTTTTAAATTTTTATTAGATCATTTATCTCTCTTTAATGTTTATTTTCATCGCAATTTAATATATTATCTGTTTACAACAAGAATTGTTATTGTTTTATTTCTATATGACCACAACTTGTATCTTTCTAATTTAAATTGATTTTTTACTTAGCATTCTCAACAATTTTATATTTAAATGTTACTAAATGAGAATATTTTTATAGTTGAGATGAATGGAAATTCTATTTAAATTTATCTTAATATAATAATTATTACAACAAATTACTTCTTTAATAAGGTTAAAATTGATATTTCTAAAGAATTTTGAGGGATTAACATTTGCAATCCTTCTCTTAGTGCCAAACGTAAAAAATGTAACGTAAAAAAGTTAACTCTTCACATTACTTATCTAATTCAAACGGAATAAATTATCTTTAATTCTTCATGAAGGGTTAACTAAGTTAAACATTTTCTTAACCTTCTCTATTAAACCCTTGCCAAAAGGTACCTAAAGGACTAATTTCAAATACGTAAAAGATTTGTGCGACTAATTCAAAATATGAAGATGTGGGTTCAAAAATCTAGGCCCCGTTTGGCAAAGGGTTAAATGAGGAGTTAAGGAGAGTTAACTCTAATTTAGCCAGCCAAACATGAAAAAATTGCATAGAGTGTAAATTGATTAACCCCTCATAATATGTAAAACACAAAAAATAGTAGAAGAGTTTACAAATCCCTCTAGAGGAGTTAAAATTAGTTAACTCCTAAAAACGAGGGGTTTACAAATCTATCTATTGAGGTAGATTAGGAGATTAACCCCTCTGTTTCTAAAGAAAGTGATGATAATCTTATTTATTACCGAACACAAAAAAAATGACTAAAAAGATTAAAATGAACTAATCTAACAGATTAAAAATTTAACCCTTTAAATTAATAAATAGTCTAATTATGTTAACTATTCTTCTTAATCTTTTCTCCTTTTAACTCATTGCTAAACCGGGCCTTTAAAGTGGGCCCGTCCAAAATCACAAGTATATTAAAGTGGGCCCGCTTTATGTAAACTAGATACGCGTACGCGACAGCGCCGCCGTATTCCGTATCTCTCCCCGATTCCTCCTCCCGAATACCAACAAAAACCAAATTAGGGTTTTCGTTGCGCCTCTCTTCGCGACTCCATCTCTTTCGATCCCTGCTTCATTCAGACCTCTTCGATGGCGACGCCTGCGAACGATGGAGGAATGGGCGGGCCCTTGAGGAGGCGGCCGTTCCGTCGAGCTGCGGCGACGCCCTACGACCGGCCGCCGACGGCGTTGCGTGGCGTCAGGGGAGGAGGCCACGTGGCGCGCAGCGGAGGTTGGATCTCGAAGCTGTTCGATCCCGCTTCTCGATTGATTGCGAGCGGAGCGTCGAGGCTTTTCTCCTCGATGTTTCAGAAGCGACTCACTGCTCCTCCGTCGATCTCAGGTTGGAAAAGTTTTCTTTTGGATTAGGTTTTTTTGGATTTGTTGTTATTAGGTCTGATTTTTTTTTTTTCTTGATTTGGGACTGAAATGGTGGCTATAGATTGAGATTTAAAATTGGAATGATTGCACACATTATTGATGAACTTTAATAGGAGAAGATTCTAGCTCTAAGAAAACAGGTTACTGAAATTTAGGGGCTTTTCCTGTTGGAATGGGTTCTTTAACTTGGATTAGTTGAAATTTAGGGGATGTTCCTGTTTCACATAAGCATTTTAATTGGGAAATCCATGCAATTGCTTTAATAGCTCGTATATTAGGCTATCATATAGTTTTTTCTTACATCCTAAAATTGTAATGCTAATCTGAAGGATGCTTGCTCAGAAGTTTCCTTTATTAGATGTGATGGCCTGCTGGGGGAACAAGTACACGCTGTTTACGATTTATCTCACAAATTTCACTATGTTTGATACTGGTTTTTCACTCCATAAAGAAACCTCTTTTATATTGGCTAGGAAAATAATAAACATTAATAGCAAACCTGTTATCAAGATGAAATGACGATATATCGAAAATGTTTAGAAGTATGTAGACAAGTTAAGGCCTTGGCAGCAAAACTAGATGAAGGCAACGGAGTTTTCAACTAAATGGAGATAGTGGTGGATGAGGAAGTCTAAAAAGTAATAAAACAAAGATGTACTTTTATAAAGATCCCAAAAATTTGAAGATGGCAAAGATCTTTAGAAATACAAGTAGCAAAGAAGGAAGTTGTGACAATGGTTTAATGATTTTAAATGAAAAGTTGCTAGTTATTTGAGTCTAGAGACCAAAGAGGAAGTACAGATGCACCCACTTACGAGTTTGACAACTTCATTCCAGAAAATGCTATCCCATGATCCACCACTAGGAGTGCATGTTCTAAACTGTAGAATGCTAGTGATTTGGGACAACGATAGCAACATTCTAAATGCCCGACAACCTTTTAGTTTTTAAATGGCAACTCTTCCAAAGTGATGGATGTGATTCTTTAATATCTTCGCTCTTGATGAAACTAGTAGAAAGAGGCAAAGAGCAAGATAGGTTAAATGGAAGGTGCAAAAACATTTCTATTATATATATGCTGAAAATGGCATATTCTTGAGAAGAATAATAAAGTGATAAATAAATAAGTTTGTTAGCAATGAGAACTGCATCGTAGTGAATTTATTAAACTAGTACATATATACATACATATACAACAATATGCTAAGGTACTAACTCCATCGTCTTATAAAGCTTATTCCATTGTTTATATAGATGCACTTTCTTCCAACTAAGGTCAAATGAAACCCATACCACGTCCATAAGAACATTGACAAGTAACTTTTTCTCCATATATCGAAGCACATTCCTGATGGTCCTGGTTGAGAATAAAAAGGTGGTCACCAGGGTAATTCAAAGGTATTTGTGACTGTCAAAGTCGTTATAACAGGAATTATTAAAGAAAGTTGGCAGACTTGTAAGAGAGTAGCTCCAATTAACATAAGATAGCTGCACATATTCTCTCTGTTGAGGTCTGGAAGAGTTTAGGAGATAATGGGTTTTAGTGTGACTCACTAGGTTGTCAACAAAGTTTTGGACGATGAAAGTATCTAATTGAAGGGGTAGCATTGTGGTAGTTATTTATAAGAATAAAGGAGATGCATAAATCTAGGCAAACTATCATGAAGTCAAGCTTATAGGCTACATAATAGAACAATAGGAGAGTAATTAAGCAAAAGGCTAGGTTAAAAGTGTGTCTGAAAATCAATTTGGTTCTACACTAGGGAAGTTGATTGTGAAAGCTATTTACTCAGATGATTGATAGAGAGTTACAGAAGGAATAAGTGTGCTCTGTTTTCATCGGTTTAGAAAACATTATAATGGATCCTTATGTAGTTGGGAGTTAATGGTGGGTTTTACACACAAAAAAAAAGTTTGTAACGTTGATGTCTGATGTTTAATGAGTTAATATGAAAAGGAATAAGGACTTAATTTACTCTTGAAGGTACTGCTTTTGCTTTGTATAAGGCTGTTAATTTGAAGTTTGTAAAAAGTGCAGAATTCGGATAAGCTGTCACAATTAACCGTTCCTCAGGATGTATTAGAAAGCTCTGAAATGTTTTTATGATGTCTGTTGTTTTCTTTGTACCTTAAGAATGAAACTTATCCATTGGCTCCGATTGATTTAATAAATGCTTATGTTGTATTTGTGAGGGTTAGTCTATTTTCTGTTTAAACTTGGTTCTTGTGTTGTGAGTGCTCAATGTCTATCTTATTTATAAATCATATATTTCAGTTCAACTATCTATAGTTTTTGGAACATGTAACTTTACTTTATAGCTTTCTTTTACTACCTGAATATTATTTTAATCCTTTGTTGCCATTTGTCTTGTGTTTCCAGAGGAAGATCATCAATCCAGAGAAGATGTTTCTCAAAACACTGGCCCCGTATGTAAATAATGCTTTGTTTAGCTATATGTATCCATTATTTTAATTATATATCTCTTGCTTCCATCAATAGACAAATGTTTTGTTGATATGATCTGCTTTCTTCCCTAAATGTTATTTGAATTTCTATTCCTCTATCAAAATTTAGTTGTTCTTGATGCATCGCTTTGCAAAACTAGTATCTCTTTCATTTTTTGGCCTTCTAACATTTATATAATTATTCAATCAACATTGAAAGTTGCTTTGTTCTGTCAAGCTTCATGAACCATTGGTCTATGTGTGATTTCCCCTCAGTAAATAGTGCACAAGAGACCATATGCTGGACCTCGATATATTTTTCCCATAAGACATTAGAATAAAGTGTTTACTTTCCTGCATGTAGGAACCGATGTACATGCATATAGTCATTTATGCCTTGCATCTATCTGTGTTTCAAGTATTTTTGTGCTTTATGAAATTTTGACTCATTGCGAGTCATGAATTTTATATATCTATAGTTAATAAGCATGATAAAGGACTTGTGTCCATTTTCTTATTGGTCATGCTTTATATTGAACAAATATGTACGTATGTTATGCATCATGGTTCTATGCATGTAGTAGTTGAATATCATGAGTCGTGGTGCATGACTGTTACATAAACTCTGAACAATACTATTTGTGTATGTACTATGTCAAGTGCATGAGCAACACATGTTGCAACTCTGGATGTATTTATTTGGTAACTGCTAGAAAATTTAATGAGATTATGGTACTTATACTTGCAATAGCAGTCATATGAAAGGTTGGTGTTAAATATGCGATTATGATCACCTTGATATAAGGGTTCTCCCATCAGAATGGGGAGTTCTATTGAAAATTGCTGTAATTGAACAAATGAAGAAGAAGAAGAAGAAGAAGAACTGGCTGCAGATTTGTTGCCAATTTTAGCCATAATTTGAAGGATTGTTGGCATGTAGATAAGTCCTAAAATACTCTTGTTGGGAGCTTATTTAACCGAGGAAAATTGCCTAGACGACTGGGAGTTTAGACTAGTGGATGATTTTTCTAAAGGAACTTGCATATTTTTTATGCCGTTTAATGACACTTGCATCTTTTTGAATTTTTTTAAAAGCATTAATAATAATTTGAACTCAGAAAATGCTTAGGATCAATCCTTTGTTATGACGGTGAGTTATGGATCAATCCTTTGTTGTGACGGTGAATTGAGGATGATGTTGTTCATAAATAAAATCAGGTAAAATGGAGGAGCGTTGGACTCTAATTTGACCATATAATACGTATGAAATTGTATTGAACCAACAATATTTAATGGATTAAAATGTTGGGCAATTAAAAAACATGTTGAAAAAAATGAGTAGGCAGAGAAGAGAATGTTATGATGGTTTTGTGGGCATACACTAAAAGTGGGGATAAGAAATAAGAGCATTTGTAGGAGATTAGAGGCTGCTCCTATTGACGATAAAATAAGAGAGTTTGTTGAGATGGTTCAGTTATGTACAACGGAGGCCTCTTAGTGCACCGGTTAATCGGGCGAAGAGATCTAGCGGTAGACGTACCTAAAAGAACGTGGTTGGAAGCAATGAAGAAGGATATGATAATAGTTAAACTTAAAGGAGGAGATGACCCAAATGGAGCTGAATGGGAGACTAGGATTCATATAGCTGACCTCATAAATTTGGGATAAAAGCTTTGTTGTGTTGTTGTTGCTGCTAAAATGTTCGGGGCTACAAATATTAACTGACTGTTAACAGTGATCTGCTTCTAAATTTATGTAGCTACTTTCTTAATTCTGGCGTGGGCTCTCTTCTCAAATTGATAGACCTATGCTCTTCATTCATCATGTGTGTACAAAAATATGTGATTGGTTCCCTGCTCTCTTTCCAAGTTTCTTTAACACCACCAAATTGAAGATACTAGGCGGTTAACATTCTCTGTCTTTCTTTCTCTTCTTTTTTTTTTTTTGAAGAAAAAAATATATTTTTGATCATGTATTTCATACTTCCTATTTTGCTGGTTCTGTCTTCTAAGAGAAGTCTATTTCTATTAATTAATGGAGCTTAAAAGAAGTGATTCAGCTTTTTTGTTCATTTCTATGTTGGAATTTTCAGGTAGATGCTCCCCTCTTTCATTCTTATATTTCTATGGTCCTTGCTACTTCATAATTTTGGTTCATTGATGCTTTGTATTTCCCAACTTCCTACTTGTTACCTAGAAATCTCTTCTTTATCTTTCAAACTATTGCGTGATTAAGAAGGTTTTTATTGGTTATTGTTTATTTGTTTTCTTTAGAGTGTTGTAATCGCTGTATGCAGATCCCTTCCTCTGGAATATGGAACAGTAACAGTCCATCTGAAATACCGAACGGCAACACCCCAGCCAAAATACAGAATGGTGGCAGTCCATCTAAAACACAGAACGGGGACAGGAATGAAAACAACCAGGCAAATAATTCTGACAGTTGTGCCATTGCTAAACTCGAACAGTTATTGGAGCAGAAAACTTTTACCAGGAAAGTATTGACGAAATAAATATTGCTTCTTTTCTTCTTACCTTCTGAATTAATAATTTCTAAAAAATTTTGGTTGACAAATAATGGAAAATGTTTTTTTAATGCAATTGCTTTTCTTGTTCAAATGCTTGAAGCCTGATTAACCAGACAAATAGTTGTGCCAGTAGTGCAATTGCTAAACTAGAACAGTTAATTGGAGCAGAAAACTTTTACCAGGAAAATATTTACGAAATAAATATTGGTGATTTTTTCTTTTGCTTCTGAATGAATAATGTCTAAAAATTCACTGTTGACAGAGTAACCGGAATTGTTTTTTGTTGCTATTGCTTTTCTTGTTGATATGCTTGAAATAGTGCACTCTGTATTTATGAAAATGTGCATTCGGCCTTTTATGATTTCTCAACTTTTGTAAACGGTGTTACATTTTCCACTAGTTTCTTTCCTGTAAAAGTTTGAAATCAGGAACCTAGCTATATGACGTTAGGGCATGTTAACTTTTCATCTTTCTAGTTACTAACCACTTTTATTGTGAACTTATTTATTGCGTTCTAATTTAGACTATGTTCTGTGTTTTGCCTTAAACCATAATTTAATATTTTTTTTGCCTTCTCAACAGGGTTGAATCTGACCGTTTGGCACAGTTACTGCGTTCAAGAATGGTTGAAACAGCAAATGTGGGATGTGAAAAGGATAAGGCTAGTGTTTTAGTACAAGAAGATGGAATTGGGAGCTCAAGAATACATGTAAGTCTTTCAGTCCCTGCAGGCTAGTTAACTATACAAATCTGTTAACTTCTGTCATTTGTATGATTTTTCCGTTAACTATACAAGTTGCTTCTGTCCTATTTCGACTAATACACATTGTTTGATGATGTTTTTTAGAGTCAAAAGGATGAAGCTGCTTCACCTGAGGAACTTGCAAAAGCATATATGGGCTCAAGGCCTTCGAAAGCTCTGTCAGTTGGAAAATTTGATAACCAAGTTTGTCGAGATGATGCCCATTTGCCAAACACACCATCTACATCAAAGCGATTAGACCTTTCAGCTACACCACGATCTGGTATACGTTTTTCTGGAATTTCTGAACAATCTGAACATGGTTATCGGACAGAAAGGCCCCCCGGCAGATCTGCAATATATAGAATGTCCAGATCTCCATATTTTAAGGACAATCCTACAGCAAGTATCCAGGTATACCCACACTATCAGTATTGCAGATGCCTTTTATTTTTCATAATTGATCACCTTTTAGTTTTGATTGATTGCCTAATATTTCTACTTATCAGCAGCCAAGTTCATTCACTTAATAGTTCTGGTTATTTCATCACTTCAGGTTGGAGGGCTTTCTCGGGATGGATCGTCATGTCAGTGGACACCAAGTGCTATGAAGTCACATGGAAGACAGGTAGTCTTCTCATTGCAGTTCCTGGTCTTTGTACCATTGCATATTTCTCGTAAGGATGAATATTAACGAGCACTAAGAGTATAAGGACCCAGATTCTTGCTTGGGAGTCTGACACTGGATGTGTTGGATGAGTTGTGATGGTGGACCACTAACTGAGTTACCAATTGCACATATCAATTATTACATTTCCTACTTGTAAATTCCTTGCCACTTGTGATGACCTGTTATCTTTTGGATGCTGCATTTTGCTACTGTCCCATTTCATCAAGAACCCCAAACCTGCCTGCATAAACATCCTGAAGAAAACTTTCGTATGTACAAAGAGGAAAAGAGCGGTAATAGATGGAGGTTAATGCTACTTAAAAGGTTATCAGATGTTATCAGATATACTAAGTCACAAGGTAGCTATCACTAGCCTAATCTAGTAATTAGAATCTTACTTGGATTTTGTTTTTGGTTAAAAAAACAGTGCAGTGTCGAGGTGCAAGTTTGCTTTTGGCATGAACATGATTAGCGTACTGGAGTTGGCATGTTCATAATCTTTGACTGTTAGATGAAATCATGAAAATAGAAGGTTAATCATAGGTAATGCTTGTTACTGGCATGTCAGTTTCCTCCGGCATCTATGGAGAAACTACCAGTTAATTGGTTAGCGTCAGATGATCAAAGTGAGCATTTTTTTGGGGTTGATAATAATACTTCATTACATAAAAAAGAATTTTGCCCTGCTGACTAGGAATGTGTGAAAGAACTTTCATGGAAGTGTTTTTTTTTTTGTGGGTATTATATGGGAGCATGTTACTGGATTCGGGAGTCCAAATGGATAGCCAAAGGCATTGGAAATCGATTTTGTTATCGAACATTTTACCCGAGCTTTTAGTCTTAGATGCTTTAATGCTCATATGCCTTTATGTGTTAAAGGACCTGCATCACATAATACATTTCGAAATTAATTATCAGTTATACTGGGCATTTGAAGTACTGCCTCATGGGTTTAGATTCAGTTTCATTCTCATTGTCCTTTGATTTATGAGATTTACCGCATACCTTTTAGGTTCTGCTTGTTGACTATACGAACAGAAGCTACTTTCCATCATTCTAGACATTTTTAATGATAACTTGATTATCTGTTTGTTCCTTGAGTTCAAAATAGCAGTGAACTACTTAAAGCTCCCAGGACTTGGGCTTATGGTCTCTGTCTCTTTTTTTTTATGTCATTCAATTGAGTTGCAGCCTTAGATACATCCCTGGTACCGTTAAGCTTGCTATAGTGCTCACTGCTCAAATCAGTACTTAATCCTCAATCGCGAATTGCTCTTTCTTCGTCTTCTCCTTTTTCTTATCATTGTTGACCGAAACATCCACATACAGGCCAAGAAGTGCACCTCATCATCCCATTGTTGCAAACCGTGGAAATATGCAAACCTTGGGTGCATAAAGTTGTCATATGAAGCCAATTATTCAACCACGGAAAACGTATTTGGTTACTAGGCTTCACATGTGCTACATTTATATTATCCAAGCAATGTTCTTTTATGATTGCACTTGAGTTATTATTGATTCTTCTTTTATTGCTATTTATTTTTTCAAAGTTTAGTTCTATCATGTCTCTTAACCTTTGAAGTTGAATTAAGTTAGCTTTTATGTAGTTTTTGTCTATCGTGATAATTTGATTTACTCATGTGATCAAGCAGAGTTTAAAACGAGGTAGTGCAGCCTTAGATGCCGAGTTTGGATCTGTTGGCCCCATTCGCAGGATTCGCCAAAAATCTGATTTAGTTTCGTCTTCCAGAGTGCCACACTCATCACTTTCAGGAAAATTTATTTCTAATTCTTCAACCCCTGCTTTTAAAGATGTTCTGGAAGGTTCTGTGGTAGTGCAAAAGGCTCTTCTGTTGGATGAACAAAAATATGCCAGCTCAGGTTCAGAGGCTGCAGAAAATGGAATTTCTAGTGCTACTATGATTCCATCACAGTCGAGTGAAACAGCACAGAAATTGTTCCAGCAGCTGGATAAACTATTACCTTCACCAAAAGAGAAATCAGCTGAACCGAAAATGATTGCCAGAGATGAGCCCCCTTCTAAGTTGACACTTGGTATGTTGCATGGAAATGTACTAAGAAGCATGGAAGATATACCTTCTTCCAAATTTTTTACTATGGAAGGGAGTGGTCAAATGGGTACTGCGAGTGCTTCGCATGCACCAAACATTGGAAGTTCTCACTCTCTGAAACTAGATATGGTCAAAGAGAATGGTCCAGATTCTGTTAGTTTAGGAATGAAGTCGGCATCTGAAGCCAATGGTGTGAGCAATGTTCTCATACCCTCTGAATATGTCAAGCATGGTGTGAGATCTGAAAATATTGCCATTGCAAGGAACATTGGACATGCTGTACCCAAAAAGCCAGCTTTCCAAATGAGTGCTCCTGAGGTATGAACCTATCTTCAGAGGATTCTTACTTTGAACTAATTATTTAAAATGGATGAGCTGTTTATACATCAAATTGTTCATTTTCAGTATTTATTTCCTTGACTATGAATAATTGGTTCCTCTCATGTTGATTAAGGATTCATTTGAACTGGATGATGATGATGATGATGATGATGATGACAATGTGAAGGACCTCTCTGTTCCATTAACTACAGCAGAGGATGATGGTGACACAAAGACATCCAAGCAGACTAATATCATTTCAGAAAGAGTAATACCAGAGAGCCCTACAACTTCATCCCAGGGTATGGCTGTTTCAAGTTCGGAGTCATTAAAGAAAGCTGACAAGAAGCCTGCCATTACACCTGTTGTTACTGCAAAGAGCAATGGCTTTGCATTCCCGGTTTCATCTGATCCTTTCATTCAGTTTCAGTCACCTCTGACACCTACTATGGCCATCCCACAGTCAGATGGGCCAGAAGCACGTAAGGAGCAGACAACTTCTCCTATATTTAGCTTTGGCTCCAATGGTGCTAATTCATCGTCATTTTCATCAAGCACCGCCACCATTAATGATTTTTCAGGCACAAAAGTTGGTGAAGGGTCAGGATCTAAACCGAAATCAGGCACCAGGTTACTCTTTTACTTCAAAATTTTGGATTTACATGTCAAACCTACTGATGCTCTCTCTTTTCTCTCTCTCTCTCTTTTTTTGTCTTGTTTTGTTTTTGTTTTTGTTTTTTTGGGTTTTTTTTGTTTTTTGTTTTTTTGAAGAACAGATTACATATACCAAAAGACATTACTCATGTTTTACAATAATTTTCATAAGGAATAACTGAATTTAGATGCAAAATGCCTTTTGAGGCGAGTGAATATTCTGGATTGCATTTCATTTACTAATTTGGCAGGTATAGTATTTCATGATTAGGTAAATTCATTGTGGGCACCAGAAGTTTCCTCTTTTAACCGTAAGAATTATTTTGAAAATGTTTGTAGATTTAAGGGTACCTTTTACCATTATTGAATACATACTCTATATTTTATCCTAGAGGGCTGGCTAGTCAGAGGTAATCATATGTTAAGTTGCAAATTAACTGCATTATTGAATACCTACTCTATATTTTATCCTAGAGGGCTGGCTAGTCAGAGGTAATCATATATTAAGTTGCAAATTAACTGCATTAGAATTTATTCAGCAAATCCATTTTCCCCGTTACCAGAGGATTCCATTCCACCTGTATCTAGCCAGGTAAGCCAACTAAAACTAGGTAGCGAAAAATAGTCGGTCAATGTCCTGTGTATTACTACTAAGTCTTCTTTGCATTTAAAATGGAAATACACTCTAATAAAAACGGCGGAAGCAGCAGCCGCAGCATTTCTGATGTCAAGTTGGTATCTTTCCTTGTGCATTTGCTTATTTAGTTTATTCTTGATTATGTTGCAGCAGCCACAGTATAACTTCAGCAGACGGATCTGCCTTGGATAAAAACGCAAAGGATAAGGCTGGAGATATCTTCAGACCATTTGGAAATACCATTTCGTCTGGGATTTCAACACTGTCTACGCCTCCTATATTTGGTTTTGGTACTTCTGCTGCTTCCAGCCTCAGTAATGGCTCACTACATTCATCTTCACCTGTATTTCCAGTTCCTGGTCAGACACCTGTCACTCTTTCCGAAGGTCCTGTGTCCATGAACAATACCGCCACTGTGACCAGTTCCAGCACTTTATCTGTTTCATCAGCAGCAGCTGCTTTCTCTACTGTATCTTCAATCCAGTTTGGCTCTAATATATCCAAGACCTCTCCTGTTTCAGTTCCTCAACTTGTAGATGGACCTAATTCACCTATTTTTGAAGCAAACTCTGTCCAGTCCTCACCATTGCACTTATCTAGTTCCACGTTTCAAGGTACATCTTCTGTGTCACTGTTTCCATCAGTTCCAACTTTTAGCAGCGGCAGTTCATCTTCAGCACTTTCAACACCAGCGATAAGTTCAGGCACGGGTAGTTTTTCTGCAACTTCATCTTTCTTTTCAAGCACGGGTGGAATGAGCTCTTCTGCTGCACTATCACCTGCATTTCCAAGTACAGCAAGCAATGTTTTTGGGTTTAACCCTTCAACACAATCTACTAGTTCAAGCCCATCATTTGCTAACAGTTCTCAGAATTCTACTACTAGTGTTTTTGGTGCCACTGGTGGATCTACCAATTCTAGCCCATTATTTGCAAATAATTCTTCTCAGAACGCTTCTGCCATTACAACTAGTGCCACTGGGGTATCAATATTTGGTACACAATCAACTCAGCCTGGGAGTGGAACCTCTCAGATAACTCAGAGCTCCACAAATCAGTTTGGTTCATTTTCTTCATCTCCTTCCTTTGGTTTTGGCAACTCTTCCTCAGGTGGTTTTGGTGCTTCATCAATTGCTCCTGCAATTTCGGATGCCAAACCTTTTTCTTCGGGTTCTGGATTTTCTTTTTCTTCTGGTGTTGCCTCTTGCACTGCTAGCAGCTCATCCTTTGCTCCAGTAGCTACCTCTAGTTTGTTTGGTTCCAATTCTCAGCCATCTACCAATACTTCTCCATCTGCAGGATTTTTGTTTGGTTCATCGTCTGCTTCAAGCAGTTCACCTTTCATTTTCAGTTCTTCATCTGGTTCAAGCCCTTCAACGTTTGCTTTCGGTGGATCATCCGGTTCAAGCAGTTCAACTTTTAATTTTGGTTCATCATCTGGTTCAGGGTTTGCATTCAATTCAGCTCCTGCTACAGCATCATCAACCCCTTCCTCTCCAGCTCCTGTATTTGGAATATCCAACCCAGCTATGGGATTGGTTTCAAGTTCTCCCGGAAATGATCAAATGAATGAAGATAGCATGACTGATGACACAAATCAAGCTGGAATTTCCTCGGTTCCAACATTTGGGCAACCAGCCAATAATAATCAAGCTGGAATTTCCTCAATTCCAACATTTGGGCAACCAGCCAATAACAATCAAGCTGGAATTTCCTCGGTTCCAACATTTGGGCAACCACCCAACAATCCAACGCCTGCACAATCTTTTATATTTGGTTCTCCTGCAGTTCAGCCAAGTGCGCCATCTGCCTTCCAATTTGGTGGGAATCAAAATTCATCTTTCCCTCAAAATCCATCACCATTTCAACCAACTGCTAATGTAGAGTTCACCGCTGGAGGGAGTTTCTCTTTGGGTAGCGGTGGTGGTGATAAACCTGGGAGAAGATATGTGAAGGTTAAACGGGATAAGCCGAGGAGGAAGTAAGGTCAAAATTTTCTTCCTTTTAGAGAGGTAAGCTCCTCGTCACCCAGATGCTTGATATTTGCATTGAAAAGTAAATTTTATCTACACATAGATATGAGTTTGCCATTTAAAATTTTTCTGTAACATTTGAAATCCACTGTTTGTTGTACTACAACCCCCATCAGGTTTTGTAGTTGCAATTTTGGTTCAGTTGTAGTGAGTACTTAGGCGATATTTGCCTTGTGCTGAGCACTAATGTGTTGGTGGTTGTACTTGTTTTTGTAACATAGAAAGCATAATATATATCCCTTTGTAATCTGTTAGTTAGTTGCGTCTTTCTTGTGCTTCCTTCCTGTTGGTCGTTGGACCAAGTTTACCCTGTAAAAACGTAGTTAGCTAAACTTCCTTTCTCTTTGTTTAGAGCCAGTTCCCTTGGCATATGTAACTTCGTAGTAAGGCTGCATACTTGCTTTTCCTCTCTTTTTATTTTTTTATTATTATTTTTAATTTGGTACCTGCTTCTCTGGAGCAAATCTGACCTTTTTGTTGATGAAGTTCGGGAAATATTTGATGGTTTGAGATTGGATCCAATCAGCAGTCTTCAAACCATTATCAGTGATATAACATTTGTAACTTCTGCACTGTTAATCATCCGGTTGAGGATGATTTACTTGGTGTTTTGAGAATTTAGATCTTCACCTGATTGCTCGCCTTGAAGTTCTTAATATTCTGTGTCAAAGAGTACTTGGTTGTCTATGGGCAAATCAATATTACCTGTTTAGTTTTGTATCTACATTATGCAACTACAATCAAGATTTTAGGCTTCAAACCATGCTACAAGCATTGTTTTATCTGTACTTAAGGATATGTGCCCTCTAACGATCATATTGTCAAGTTTTCGGTTATTATGACTATGTTTCTGGTGAAAATTTTTAATTTACAAAAGCATAAAATTGACAAACAATGATTTAGGGATGTAGTTGCAGAAATGCAGAACTATGAGTAGCAGTTACAATCGATTGTGCTATAAGGTGCTTCTTGCAATTAGCTTTCAACAGGGCTTATTTGTGTTTAGATTTGAGTGCCTGTACAATATCTCAATCAAACTTGTCAAGTACTTTGTGTTTACCTTTTCAATATAATTTCAGCTTCTTTCTGCTTGCTTCTGCTTTTGATGCTAGGTAAGTTCAGAATGAAGTTTTAGTTATTTGGCTGAGCGATATTTTATTAAGGATAAATGGATTGACCAAATTAATAAATTTGCTAATATTAAATGCAGTCTAGATTTTGTTGTTGTTGTTGTTGCTGCTGCTGCTGCTGCTGTTGCTTTTAATTAGATTAAAGGATATAGCGTGATCTTTTTTAAAATTCTGGTTGCAGCAGATTCTAAGAAAGCTGCAATGTTTTCAGAGGGGGGAAATTTCATTTTAGTTTTTTGATCTGTGCTCAATAATGAAAATTTGAATTATCTATTGTTTCATCTTTGAAACTTCATTATACTCAGCTCCAGGATAATAATTTTAACTGCCGTTGGTTGGGCTTCATGCTTCAATGCTATATTTTAGATCTTTATTCTCTGTATGTTCTTTTCTTCTCTGTTCTCTCCCTCTTCTTTTCTTTCAATTGATAGCTCCATCAATGCAGCAGCTCTTTTGTTAAACTTTACGTATCACCTGAAATTTCTCATGGAGTGATACGCATAATTATTCGGTCTTTTAAAATATTTCTAAAATTCAACATGTAATACATAGAAAATAAAGCATAGCTGCTAACTTGTTTACTAATACTTCTCTAGTTGTATGCTTATACGTTAAATTAATTTCCATGTCTTGGATCATTCTTGACCCTCCATTAGCGGGATCAAAATTGGGCTTATAACAGTGGGCCTCTGTTATAGGCCTCACTATTGGCTGCTCTCAAGCCCATCTATCAATGATTTCAATGATTGGGGAGGATGAGAGGAGCCAAGGAAGTAGATGCCAAAAACGTGATCGTAATAAGACATCCATGAGCGTGACAGAGGACGGGACACACGTACGATTACAAACAAATGAGCAATAAATACGTGAAATGACATTTCAGATTTTGCGACAGCAGTAATAAAGAAATGGCAGATAAAAAGAAGCCTTGGGATGCGCATCCTTACGTCATGCATCATACTGATGTACGTGCACGTGTGTTATCGACCGACGCATAAATGAAATATATTATTTGTAATTTAGGGTGTGTTTGTTTCATTTCTAAAAAAGTAGAAAATATTTTCTAGCAGTTAAAAACCTATTTCCACCTATTTCCATGTTTTTCTAGGACTTAATTTTTTTTGTTTGTTTCAACATGGAAATATAGGGAGGAAATATTTTCCATCC
>JBAKGM010000326.1:39533848-39547443 GCA_037177215.1 Asparagus racemosus
GGATTTAAGAACTAGTGACAACTCAAGTCTTTTTGTAAAGGGATCTGTTGTATTGTCTTTGGACTTGACAAAGTCCATAGCAATTACTCCTTCATCAATAAACTTTTTCACGGTCCTTATCCGTATTTGGATAATGAGTTTTGTAGTTGTACTTTGAACTTTTAATCCTTGCAATTATGGTCATATTATCACAATGCACAGAGATTGCAGGAATAGGCTTGCTGATCATGGGTAGCTCGGACATAAGTCTCTTAAGCTATTCAGCTTCTAAACCAGTAGTGTCCAAAGCACATAACTCTGCCTCAAAAGTAGACCTAGAAAAAATGGTCTATTTGACAAATCTCGAGGCGACTGCGCCGCTGCCCAATTAAATACATACCCTGTACAACCATTACTACCTGAACCCATAGCAATCTAGCTAGCATCACTATATCCCTCCATAATGGGAGGGAATCTACCGTAATGCAGTGCAAGGGAAACAATTCCCTTCAGATACCGAAGCATCCCATTCAAGGTCTCCCAATGAGCCCTATTTGGACAGCTAGTATATCTACTTAATTTAGAAACCTAGTAAGATATATCCGGTCTCGTGCAATTTGCAAGATACATCAAGCTTTTAATGATCTGAGAATATCTCAATTGAGATACAAAGACACCACTTACATTCATGTAGATAGTTACTGAAGGATTATATGTAGTTTTGACAGCATAACAATTCTTATAGCCAAATTTCTCAATTATCTTCTCAACATAGTGAGACTGAGAAATAGCTATGCCCTCAGCTGATCTAATCAGTTTTAGACTAAGAATGACGTTAGTGACTCCCATGTCCTTCATTTCAAACTTACTACTTAAGAATGACCTAGTCTCATTGATTATCCCAATGTTAGATCTAAACAATATAATATCATCAACATAAATGCACAGAAGAATACATGAATCACCTTTTACTTTACTATAAACACACTTATCAGACTCAATCATTTTGAACCCAAAATCAATGATAGTTGTATCAAACCTTTTATGCCATTGTTTAGGAGCTTGTTTAAGTCCGTATAAAGACTTTACAAGTTTACAAACTTTCCTTTCATTGCCAGGTGCTACAAATCCCTCAGGCTGATCTATATAAATCTCTTCTTCAAGGAAACCATGAAGAAAAGCAGTTTTCACATCAATCTGGTGGATTGTGAAATCATATATAGAAGCCAATGCAATAAGCATTCTGATCATAGTCATTCGGGCATTTGGAGAATATGTGTCAAAGAAATCAATTCCTTCAACTTGTTTGAACCCCTTTGCAACAAGTCCAGCCTTAAACTTTTCAACGGTTCCATCTAGTTTCATTTTTCTTTTAAAAATTCATTTAGACCTAATTGTCTTACACCCAGGAGGAAGATCAACTAATTCCCATGTCCCATTAGAGACAATAGAATCCATTTCACTTTTGACAGCATCCTTACACTGCTTAGCCTCTTTTGAGGTCATAGCAGATCTGTAGGAAATAGGATCCTCCTCGATATTGTAAGTGACAAAGTCACTTCCAAAATCCTTGACGATCCTTGCTCTCTTACTCCTTTTGGGTTCATCTAAGTCATCTGATCTTTCAGATTCAGATTTAGAATTATATGCCCCCACATTTGTCATCCTTTTCACATGATCAGGAATGGAAGTATAGACAGATACAGGATTTTCATTAGAGATATTTTGAGGCATTCCAGTTTTCATTGAGAAAACATTCTCAAAAAATATTGCATCATGAAATTTAACAATTGTATTAACATCTATGCTTAGGATCTCAGATTTAAGCACTAAGAATCTCAAAGCATAGGTGTTTTCTACATAACCTAAAAAGATAGAGTCTACTGTCTTAGGACCTAGGTTCTTCCTCTTGTGTTCTAGGACTAGTACTTTTGCTAAACACCCCCATACTTTAAGGTATTTCAAGCTTGTCTTTCGATCTCTCCAAAGTTCGAATGGACTACTTTCCTTATGTTTCTGAGGGACTCTGTTCAGAATATGGCAAGCCGTATTCAAAGCCTCTCCCCACATATATTTAGGAAGACTTGAACTTTCAAGTAGACTATTAATCATATCTTTTAAAGTTTTATTTTTTCGTTTAGCTACACCATTAGTCTGAGGAGAATAAGAAGCAGTTTCCTCATGCACTATGCCAAAAGATTGACATAGAAGAGTAAACTGATTTGATGTATATTCTCTACCTTTATCAGATCTCAACCTTTTAAGTTTCTTGCCAGTTTGAGTTTCAGCTTCATTCTTAAAATGATAAATTTTTCTTGAGCATCATCTTTAGCTTTAAGCAAGTAAACATAACAATATTTGCTATAGTCATCTATAAAGGTGATAAAATATTTTTTCATGTCTTTGGTCAAAACACCATTAAATTCACAAATATCAGTATGAACTAAATTAAGCAACTTAGAATTTCTATCAACAGATTGAAAAAGTTTCCTTGTTTGTTTAGTTATAACACATATATGACATTTTTTACCATGATCCAAAGAGTGTTTTGGAATCATATTTAGATTCATCATTATTTTTACAGAATTAAAATTAACATGACCAAGACGTTTATGTCAGATATCAGATGAATCAATATTGTTACTAACAGGATAATCAGAAATAGAAATCTTATTTATTTCAAAATTAAAACAAGTACTGCTCTAACCTTATACATTCCATCAGAATCATAACATTTAAAAATAAATGATCCAGCATGCAACATAACTACTTTATTATATTTGAACGAAAACTCATAACCCTCCCTAACTAAACTTGAACCACTTAAAATATTGCGTCGAATAGCAGGAACATGATGCATCCTGTGTAATGATAGAACTCGCCCTGAAGGGAACTTTAGGCTTACTCGTCCATATCCCAGCACTTTAGATGCAGTTTGGTTCCCCATCTTCATGGTATTTCTATTTGCAGGCTGGTAAGACACAAACAACAATTTATCAACACAAATGTGTACATTTACACCAGTGTCTACCAACCATTCATTTGGTTCATATATAGTTAATAACTTAGGTTTAATAGAAACATACCCTTCGATGGATCTAGCAAGCTCAGTCATAATCATGTTAACCTGAGGCATGCTAGTAGACCCTGAATTAGTTTTAGCTTCCTTTAAAGGACAATCTTTAGCCAAGTGTCCAATCTGTCCACAATTCCAACATGGTTTGTTTGCTTTTGGTTTCTTTTGGATCTTAGGTTTGGCTTTAATTTTGTCATCAAATTTGTCGTTAGGTTTGTTTTTAAACTTTTTTCCAGAAGGTATAACATTTGTATTAGGTTGATGCTCAACAGGCGCAACATGCTTTTGATTCTTATGCTCTTCCTCAATAGCTATAGCAATCATCAAGTCATCAAGATTTTTTTTCCTTACGATGCTTGAGAGACATTCCAAAAGTCTCCCAAGAATTAGGAAATTTCTCGATTATTGCCATAATTTGAAATTTTTCAGGAAGCTCCATTTTAGCTTCTCGAAGTGCATGAAGAATAAACAGAAGTTCATGTGCTCGTTCTCTTATAGATTTACCTCAACCATTTGAAATTTTAAAAACTTGGACACAGAATATTTTTCAAGACTAAGGTCTTCAGTATTATATTTCTATCCAGTTCATCCCATAATGCCTTTGCAGTGACCAAAGAAGAACAATAGACATCGAAGAACACCTTGGACATTGCCAACAAAATGCATCCTCTGGCTATTTGGTCCTTCTCCGTCCACTGTGTAATTTTATCTGCACTATTATGATCTTTTTCATCTAGTTTTGAACATTCTGTTAATATCATTACCAACAGCCCCTTAGTCGTTAGTCAAATCTTCATGCATTGTTGCCAACATTTGAAGAACTGGTCTGCGAACTTTTCAGGCATTCCAGACATGTCCATTTTAGGGACAAAAGCACCAGAACTAGAAACAGAAGATATAACTTCAATTAAAGATAATCTCTTCAAGACTATTGGGAAAAGCAAGCATAAAAGCAGATTCAAAAATATACAGTACAAACCATGCAGGAAAGTAAGGAAATAGTAGAACGTTAGAAAGATCATTTCTAATAAACTACAAGTAAGATATACTTTACAGAAGTGTCAAATCCCCCTCTAATCTGAGGATCGGCCTTGAAGAGATTATGCCTCACCTACGGTAGCGTTGGGTCTGCACAAATCTTCCGAGGATGAGACGGCTTCAGTTCACAGAAGTGCTCTCTTCTGTTGAACACCTCGATACCACTTCAGTTCGCCAGAAACTTCAAACGTAATATCTTAGAGTTGTAAAAGAGGAAAGTAAGAACAGAGTTCGTTTTTTCTATATCTCTACAAATGAATAGAAGAGGTCATTTTATAATGTTCACGGGAGACAAAGATTTGAATTCTATTTATTGCAATATTTGTAACGTTTGCAATAAAACCTATTCAATCATTATAACATTTGTAACGTACGAAACGTTCAGCTAATTTTAAGTAAGCACATATAAAACGTTTAAGCTCTTTTAAAGACAGCACGTGCAAAAAGAGCACGCATCGGACCGTGCCTCGGACCGTACGCACGATTCTGCATGCACGAGCCCGCTCGCACGCTCGCTTATATATACCAACACAAATGTACAATAATAACACCTTTGTTATACCAATATAACACGTATGTTAATTTGAACCAACTAAAACACATTCAATTAGTCAATGTGGGACTAAAACTCACAAAACTACTTATTGAACATGTTTTAATTTTATTTATGGAATCCAATCATTAAATGCTGTCTTTCCATAAAACCCCTCTAATATTCATTTATATCAACACTTAGTGGGGTTGAATGTTTTTATTTTCTTGGGTGATTATTGTCCTTCTTCTTTTTCTCATCATCATCATTTTAATAGTTGTACTTTTCAATTCTTATAGTAAATTATAATAAAGATATCACACAAGAAAAATAGTTAATTAATATTATCCTTCAAATATGATTATCATTGGCAATTCACTGATTGATAAGATTGAGTTCATCTTTTATCTTTCGGACAAAGAGCTTTTGTTTTTCAAAATATGTTAGCACCCTAACTACTAACCTTTAATCATATTATCCATCTAATCACAAAAATAATCAAAAGTAAAACATTTTATTTTATTCTTCAAAAATTTCAATAAAATACTAATCGTTTTTCACAATAAAAAAAGTTAAATACAAATACGAAACTATAAAAAGAGACCTGGGGATTTGGTGGCCCCATTTGAGATATTAATAGATCAAAACCCAATATGAGGCCCGATAGCAGGTCATTTACCTAATAATGGTGTAAAAGTAAGTCACATTAATTATATCCCCTCTCTCCCATAATTAGTCTTATCTCCCCCATTGGTCTTAATCTAATCACCACAAGTTGTGCATGATTAAAATAAGAAGCCCCCATCATAAAAGGAATAGAAAAAAAAATTTGATTAAAGAAGGGAGAAAGTTATGAGAGGTGGATAAGCCAGCTACTAAGATGGGATTAGTAAATTACTAAGGCTTAAGTGGCATGAAAACAACCCCTATTGGCCAAGCTCCCTGCTCATAGCTCAATGCACAAATACCCAAGTCTCTCTCTCTCTCTCTCTCTCTCTCTCTGTGAGAATATCTAACCGCTGCTTTGGCTGAACTGTGTATGCCTTTTCATTTTCTTTATCAATTTGCTTTATTAATGTGTGGAAAAATTCAGTTTATTTCTATGTTTTCTTGGTATCCTTTTCTTGTAATTATAATCTGATGAAGTTTTAGGCTGTTACTAGTTATGGGTTGATATATTTTTTTTTCAAAGTGCTCTATGCCCATGTGTTAATCCAGTGAATTTTTTTTAAAATTTTATTTGGTGGGTAGTTTTTGCTCCAATTTTAGGCGAATTCTGAAATGGGCTTCCCTCAATTTAATGTGCATGTCAAGAATTTTGAAGTTTTGGGATGCTCTTGATTGAAATAAGCACTCTTTCTGTAATTATTTTTAAATTTTTTTTTTCGGATTTTGTACTTTATTCATGCTTATTTGGTGTGGGTATGTGAAAATTTGATGTGTAAGTGAGAACCCAATTGCAATTAAAAGATGCTTGGTTTAGAGAAGAAATGTTCCTGCTGTTTTTCTCCTAAGATTTGCCAACAAATGTTTGTGCTCTCATTTTCTTCTTATTATGTCGAGAATTTGCTTACTTTTGGTGGTAGAGGACGTGATTCTACTATCTTTTTCATTACAGAAAAAAGGTTAAAGAGCTATAGGGTTCCCTTTTGTGAGCAATCCTTGTGATTCTTATCTTGCTGCTTTTGACGATTTTACTATAGCCTTGCTGAGAGATTATTAGCCTGCTTCGAGATGCAAACTACGATGTGCTTCAAACCTACTGGAGGAATTGGGCAGTTTTCTGTTCCCCAGCAATCCCCGGCTACTTTGGCTCCTTGGTGGATCGGAAACCCATCGTTTTATGGAGAATCTTGTGGCCAATCAAAATTATTTAACGCTGCTATCAATGCAAGGTCAGGGCAAGAGCAGGATATATTGGAGAAAGAGGGTGGTGATACTGCTAAGTTTTCAATAATTCAAGGTAAAATCTTGTAGTATATTTACTTTCGCATATTGTTTCTAACTTTAGGAACTCATTTGCTTGCTTTCTTCTAGTAGTAATCTAGTGATGGGTATCAATAGAGACTACAAAATTGCTTATTGTCTAAGGACCCTTCCACTGCCCCAAAACTCAGAGGTTGCAGTGAGGGTTATAATTTTATATTATACCATTGCCTCCGCATGTTGAGCTGCCCTTCTTATGGCCGAAACTTGGACTCACGCCGCGGTATCATTTTTTTAAAAATTTAATTTAAATTCGTGGTTGTGGGAATTGAACCTGAGTTGCTCTGTTAAGGACACTTTCACTACATCAAAACTCCAAAATTGTGGTGAGAGTTGAGAATTATAATTTTTTATTCTAACACTTATTACGTTATCTTAGAACAAAGCAAATCACAAACAAGGTTTTAGTTGTATGCATGTTTGTTGTTTAGCAGTTCAAGTTATTCTCAATGTAATTTTCAGTAACCATAGGGCTTACTAAGAATGTTTTGTTCTTGGCTACATACTTCTGTCCTTACTTCCTTGGTTTCTCCCTTAGTTAAAAACATCTCATTTGTCAACAACAAGCAAAACAAATAAATGTATAACCAGAATAATAACCATCGTTCATGTGTAGAGTATTTGGATTAATTGATAAAATGGGAATAAGAGAAACATAAGCTGGGTCTAGACTTTCCTTCTTGAAATGTGAAGTGGTGAAATGTTATAAGAGGTGATTATGGATAAGGGTTAGTAAAAATGAGAAATGATGGTCAACAATGAAATCCTTCTGTCTACTTTATCTCAGTTAATGCTTTTAAGTTTATGATCTCGTTTAGAGGGGAGATAATAGAAGACATTAGATGTAGTATAGTTTGGTAGAATAATGAATGATCCTTCATCATTATGATTTGTTTTAGAAGGAATTTGTATGAATTTGAACTTGTCACTAAAACGGATGTGTTACTAGTGTTGGAGTATAAAATTGTAACCCTCCCCGCCATTTTGGAGTTTTGGTACAGTGACAGGGACCTTCGACATGGTATTAGAGCAACACAGGTTCAAATTTTAATGTCCATGATTTTCTAAAGTGTACTTTAATTAAAAAAAATATCGCTATGTTAGTCTAGATTTTTGCCCATGAAAAGGTGCTCAACTTGTGGGGCTGTGTTAGGCTGTAAAATTATAAACCTCAACCCTCATCACAACTTCAGACTTCAGAGTTTGGTATAATGGCAGGGACCTTTGGTAGTTGGATGTAAGATTTGGCCGGACATATGGATATAATCTTGTAGATAAGTTATCATTTTTCTTTTCCTATCAAATAGACTCCATACTAAGAAAGCTCCATCTTCATGGAAAATTTGATGAAACTATAACTAGTTGTCTTTTCTGTTAAAGCTCTGAGAGCTAGTCTCAAATACATGGCCAAGGAATCTCGCATAATAGGCCTATTGACATGTTGGAGATTCTATCTTATCTTTTTTACCAGGGGGTTATTGTGTTCAAGGAAAACTATCCAACGACTAATGAATAGCCTAATAGTAGGAAGGAGATCGATAATAATTTTAGGAAATTGCGTTATTTTGAGGATTAATATATGCCAACAAATCAAATGAAAAAACAGGCATATAATCTGTTTGCCAAAGAACCTTTCTACTACACCGAAACTTGAAATTGTGATCCCTTTTACGGGTTGAAATCTAGACTCACAGAGTGACATCTTTTTTTCCCCCTTCTCCTCCAAACCAATTTAGAAAGTTGTGGCAAGTAAGACTTGAACATGTGCTCTGGTACCGTGTCAAAGAACTCCACCCCTACACCGAAACTTTAAGGTTGTGGTGAGCATTGAGGGTTACAATTTTATACTCTTAACACCATTCATACCTACTAATTTAGAACATGTAAACTTCTAACTTCTAAACCAATTTGAAACTCTCTGAAGATGTATGCTGTATTTTCATGACAATTGTGTGTGTATTCAAGTATAAATCTACAAGCAACCTGGGATCTATGTCCGTAAGCTTTTATCCTAAACATGAATTCAGTCAATACAAGATTTTTTTTTCCTATATCTTGTGTTCTCGATAACCTAAGACAATGTCTTCATCTTAACTGGCACATAAATTCTTAAAGCCTTAACAAGTTTTTATTTCAGACAACAAGGTTTCTGGAAAAGATGAGAAAGTTCAGCAACATTCTGCCACTCTCTCTCCACAGTCTCCGTTTGAATACCAAGGACATTTTGAACTGGGTCTGGGTCGGAATATGGTATACTTTGTGTCCCTCCAAAGTGTAGTTGAACTGAAAATTTTAAGGAAATCTGATAAGATTTAGTATATACTGGAAATTTATTGTCTTTAATTTAGCTTTATCTACTCTTATTTTTGCAGGCCTGTTCGAATTACCCTTACGTTGATCAGTGCTATGGCCTGTATGCAACTTATGGAGCTCAGGCAACGGTTAGTTTCTCTTATCTCGTTGAAGACTTGGCTATAGTTTTAAGAAACAGATACTTACCTTGATTTGAACTTAACAAATTCACAGCAACTGACTTGAAAGTTAACAAATCTTCCTTATTAATTTATTCGTGTTCTCTTCTCAATGAAGCATGGGAGGATGCTTCTGCCATTGAACATGACAGCCAATGTACCAATATATGTGAACGCGAAGCAATACCATGGAATTGTTCGGCGTAGACAGGCTCGTGCTAAAGCAGAGATGGAGAACAAACTGATCAAAATCAGGAAGGTACTCAGCATCTCTCAGACCTAAATACGTAAGGGTAGATTCACAAAAACCTGGAAGCTTAGAGGCATTTGGCACCAAAACCCCTTAAAATTTTGCTTTACAAAAAAACCTTAAATTTTGTGAATTAGAGAAACCCCTGTAACTTTTTTGAAATTATATAGAAAAATGGTTGTCTTATGGTGACCATCCCTAAATTAGCCTCAATTTCATGTTACCACTCTTAATTACCAAGTTTCAAAATACCACCCCTATATGCCACTCAGTCAGCATAAAGACCTTCTATCCCTACTTTCGTCCGTTTCTCCGTTCATATTAATGAAAAGCCAACTATAATTCTAGTAGAACATGATTTTAGCTGAAAATTGTTTCCTTCCTTTGAATTGAGAGTTCCCTCCATTGACTAACAATTTCCTTCCACTGACTCTTACATCATAACAAATCTTACGGCTTTTTCTGTTAAACAGACGGAAGTGGGCATACGTGTTTATATATTAATGGAATGACACGTAAGAGTGGTATTTTGAAAGTCAGGTAGTTCAGGGTGATAACATGATATGTGGCCTAATTTAGAGGCAATTCTCTAAAAAAACCCTGAAAAAAAATTCTACTTGAACTGGAAATTGTCATAGTAGCATTAACCCGAAGAGTAAAAGGTCTAAACCCTTATTATCAGAAAATTCAGTTCTCAGTAAAGGTAAAAAAGTACACAAGGGCAGAAGCATATCGCATGTGAAGCGCATGACAACTTAAAGTAACGCCACCATTCATCATCGTTTATTAGTGAAACCAGTTCAGAGGTTTTCTCTAATTTATGAAGAGTGTTTTGTGTAAAACGCCCCAGTATTCATGAGGGTTCTGTGAAATTTACCCAATACAAAACTTGTGTCGTCAAATTTCTTAGTATCTATTCCATGTAACTCTTTTATTTTTTCAGCCGTATCTTCATGAGTCCCGCCATCGTCACGCAATGCGTCGGCAAAGGGGAAGTGGGGGCCGCTTCTTGAACACGAAGAAGGATGGCAAAGCGCAATGTGCAAATACCACTGACAGTGGAAATCTCAACTCAACAAGCAGTGGTTCGAGCATCAACGGGTCAGAAGTAACAAGCATTTGCTCTCAAAATGACTCTGATCATTTCAACACTTCGTATCTCGGTATCACAACTAAGTGGGGTTTCCTCAAAGTTTGATACCAGGCTTGGGGGATGACCAGTAATTGTGCTATTTGCCTTTTTTTCTGAGGGCAAATATCATAATTTCCTGGAAATCCTTGAGCCTGGGACAACCAGATGGAGTAATGAGCTATATGCTATCATCTGGTTGTTTGTAAGGCAAATCATTCTTGGCTTATCTGCATTCTGATCTTTTGTCATTGTGATGTTCGAAAGTTCTTTGTGCAGGAAAAAAAACTAGATATCACTAGGTTTTTGACCTGTTAGTGGTGTTATGGGAATAAGAATCAGAACTTGTGATTGTGTATGTAAGAATTGGTGGATTTGGGCTTTGTTTGTTTTTGTGTTAAGTATGCAAGGCTTAGTCCTAAGATAGGTATTGTAATTGTATTTGATGTGAGTTTCTTGTGTGAAAACTTGTGCTGTTTTCTAACAATAACAAGATTGTGAATTTTTAGGGTGTTAAGTCTGTGAAAATTGAAGTCTCTTATCAGGAGTATATGTGCCTTGTTTTCCTTGTTATGATGAATGAATTGTAGTAGCTTATTCTTTCCTTGTATTATTTTAGTTTTGATAGATCATAGCTCTCATAGGGAAGCTAGAGAGATGAAAGCAAGATTGTGGAGAGCTTGTGGTGGAGACAGTGAAGGAAAATGGAGAAGTCCATTTTAATTCAAGTTTGCCGGGTTTTTTTAATAATTATTTTCGCTTTGAATTATATTTGAAGTGGAAAAATGGCATGGTTTAGTCCTTTTGTCTTGGTAGAAAATTATCTGTTTTTTCCATTTTAGCCGAGAGTGTCTTGTGTGCTGGAAACATGTATTTCTAAGTTAGATGTAATTTCCATTTTGTGTTTGGATTTTTGTATAGAGACAACAATACATTGACGGCGCCAATTTGCACTGTCTTTGTATGAGGTGCATCTGTGAACTCTTGCTTGCTGTTGTTTTTGCCTGTAGCCTGGACTATTGTCTTCAAGTGTTATCAAAGTTTGGATTCGTGCAGTAAAACAGTGAAATCTACTTTCCTATTAGTGCCATATTTTTTCATCTGGCGTTCTTGTTTTCGTTGAAGTGAGCACTCTCGCTAGCGGCTGTAAACCTCCGTGTATACTTCAACTTGGAAGTTTGCTGACCCTTTCATGTGTTAAATCTCTTACAAGGTTGAACTGGTAATTTCAATTCTGTCATTTCGATCTCTCTGGAATGATGTTTGAGACTTAGATTTGCTTTCATGCCATGTCTTTATACACTTCATTAAATCTCAATAGTCTGAAACATAATATTGGTTACTTGGTAGGTTGATGGCGGGTTAGAGCATTTTCTACCACTCGTACAACGAAGCGGATATCAGTCATCATCTCATTCATCATAATCTTCCACACGCCTGTTCACCCCGTGGACGCCCTAGAGCTGCCATCACACCTTCCTTTACTCCAGGTAATATGAAACAAAGTAGTTGCCTGATACATTCTACTTGATTTGTTAAGATTTATGCATGACGCTTCCCTTATTTAAGCTACAAGGAGAACAGGGTCATCAATTCTCGGGCCCCCCACTGGCAACGAGCCACCGTCGCATTGAATGCGAGATCAAAGCAATCAATTCTCCATCCCCGAAGATCTTTATGACACATCAGACCATGTCGTCGCCGCGTATCTTTTGTCACTTCACATTGAATGCCATGGTGACCCCCACCACTCACACTTGTAAAGCAAGTGCTGGCTCAGCCGTCAGCCCATACTCGGCCGGAGTTACCAAACTACCCCTCTGTGGCTACTACAAAGAGGGGGACTGTTGTGTGACAGAGGTAAGCAAATTTTTGGCAATTTACCCACTTAGCTAAGGACTCTCAGTTCATTTTACTAACTCCCCCGCTCAGGATCACATACTGACTTGATCGTTGGAGGAACCACCGAAGAACTCAAATCCGCTCTGTTACAAGTTTTTTTTCCTGCGAAGCAAGCATGATGGACATCAGAACTGGACATCCAGAGGAGTTAGTAAATCCTAATCATCCTCAACTCATAACTAATTGAATGTGCGATCCATAGCATCAACATTAGCATCAACATGTCGGATGTTTTAGTCTTGCATACAAAAATGTTCAAGAGATGCTAGCTTATATAGAACTAATTTAGTTAGAAAATGATAACTACACTACACCTCCTTGCGCTACACTTTGCACTACACTCGCAAAGAAGTGGGGTCATGATGACTCACCACCTTGAAAGTTGTAGTGATGAGTCATTATGACCCCACTATTGTGTGAGTGTAGTATAAAATGTAGTGTATGAGCGTAGTGTAGTTATCATGACCCAATACTCTTTTCCAGTTAATTTTTCCTCGTATGTCTTTCTTATCTTTTGAGTAAACGTATATTTAGCCAATTTCTTAACTAACTTCATAATAAGAGGCTACAAGGCTAATTGTTTTCATAATAATGGGAGGTTGTAACTTGTAAATTTACTTTTCTTACATTTTTATGTACTTGCTATTTGTTTCATTTCCAATGAAATGCGAGAAAAGAAAATAGAGTGAAGAAACATCCACAAATGGTTTCTAACCATTTCCTAAAAAAGCTCGGAAATGAGTTTCGTAGAATTTTGATCAAATCAATCAATAGACGAGTGTCACCTCACCCTCTCTCTTGGTTTCCAAGTGGGAACCAAATACAAAAAAGAAAAGCGTTATAGGAAATGGTTTCCCATAATGCAATTTTCTTGTTTTTTCCCCCAACCAAACAGGCCAATGCATATATGGAAATATTATAGAATAGTATCATATAACATATGTCATTCACAAAAATAAACTAAAGAACCAAGAAATTTAAGCTCTTCGCAAGTATGCATGCCACCAGATACGAATATGCACGTACTTTAGCCAACTTTCTTTTGGTATGAATAGTCCGTCCAGACAAATGCTTTTTATGAATATCCTAAATGTGTAGGGTCTGAAGACTGCAACCTAAATATTATAACCAAGTTCAGAATGTGCAAATTCAATTTGTACCTGAAGTTTGTGATCTCTCAGAAGAGGATTGTCAAAGGCTGGCTGTTTGTAGATATCAATACAATCATAAAA
>JBAKGM010000326.1:39547543-39561738 GCA_037177215.1 Asparagus racemosus
TAGCACATGAAATCATGATTTTTGGACTCACTGAAAGTATTTGCCAATGTGTAGAAATGACTAAAAATGGATAAAAGTGAGTCATAGCTCATGAAATTACAATTTTGGACCCTATGAAATTATTTGCTAATGGATAGAAATGACAAAAAAAGGCCAAAAATCATTAGTTATAACTCATCAAATGAAGAATTTTAGAATCTAAGAGGCTATCTGATATTGGGTCGAAATAGATAAAAATGGCAAAAAACTGTGAGTTATAGCTCACAAAATTGTGAATTTTTCCCATCGCGAAATTATTTGCCATCCAGTCGAAATGATTAAAAATGGCCAAAAATCATGGGTTGTAGCTCATGAAATTGTGAATTTTTACCACAGTAGAATTATTTGACAATGGATCAAAATGACTAAAAATGGCAAAATTTCATGGGTTATACCTCACGAAATCTTTAACTTCATCCTTTGCGAAATTATTTGACAACGAGTTAGAACGACAAAAAATAGCCAATATCTTGGTTTGTAGCTCATGAAATCGTGCATTTTGTCCTTAGTGAAATTATTTAACACCAGGTTGAAATGACTAAAAATGGTCAAAAATCAAGGATCATAGCTCATGAAATCATGAATTTTGGCATTTGCGAAATTATTTGGCAACGGGTCAAAACGACTAAAAAAGGCCAAAAATCGTTAGTTATTGCTCTCGAAATCGTGAATTTGGACTCCACGAAATTATTTGCCCCCAAGTCCAAATAACTAAAAATGGTAAAAAATCATGGATTATGGCTCACGAAATTGACAACTTTTTCATCCGTCAAATTATTTGATAACAGGTTGAAACGGCTAAAAATGGCCAAAAATCATGGTTTATAGCTCACAAAATCCATAATTTCGGCATGCACGAAAATATTTACTAATGGGTTGAAATGATTAGAAATGGAAAAAACTTATGGGATATAGCTCAAAAATTTTTGAATTTTGGATATCCCAAAATTAATTGTAAATGGGTCAAAATAACTAAAAATGGTAAAAATTGTGAATTTTGGCCTCTATGAAATTATTTGCCAATGGGTCAAAACAACTAAAATTGACTAAAATTTATGAGTTATATCTCATGAAATTAAAAGTTTTGGCCTCCGTGAAATGATTTCCCAATGGGTCGAAACAACTAAAAATGATCAAAAATCGTGGGTTATAACTCACGAAGTCTTAAATTTTTATCACGATAGAATTATTTGACACATTGTCGAAAGGACTAAGAATGGCCAAAATTCATGGGTTATTATTGATGAAATCTTCAATTTTGGTCTCTATAAATTTTTTTGCTAATGGTTTAAAACAAAAAAGGCCGAAAATTGTGAATTATATCTCACGAAATCATCAATTTTAGCTTCTAGGGAATTATTTTGCGTTCGGTTGAAACGAATAGAAATTGCCAGAAATCAAGGATTATAGGTCACGAAATCTTGAATTTCTACCATAGAGAAATTATTTGACAACAGGTCAAAGCGACGAAAAATAGTAAAGAAAACCATGCGTTTTAGCTTGAGAAATCTTTACTTTTGGCCTCCGTGAAATTATTTGCCAACAGGTCGAAACAGCTAAAATTGTAAAAAAAATAAATTGTGATTTATAGCTCATGAAATCATAAATTTTAGCATCCACATAATTATTTGCCAACAAGTCAAAACAAAAAAATAACCAAAATAATGGATCATAGCTCATGAAATCTTGAATTTTGACCTCCGTAAAATTATTTTTACAACGGGTTGAGAAATGACTAAAAATAGCCAAAAATCATGGATTATTGCTCATAAAATTATAAAATTTTGCCTTTGAGAAATTGTTTGCCAGTGGGCCAAAAAAATAAAAAATGATAAAACATAGTGAATTATAGCGCACGAAATCGTGAATTTTGGATACCGCAAAATTATTTGCCACCAAGTTGGAATGACTACAAATGTCCTAAAATTTTGAGTTATAGCTCATAAAATCATGAATTTTGGCCTCTATAAAATTATATGGCAAAGAGTTGAAACAATTAAAAATGGCCAAAAAATCATGAGTTATAGATCGCAAAATCAAGAATTTTACGTTTGTGCAGTTATTTGACAATCGGTTGAAATGACTAAAAATTGGCCAAAATCATAAGTTCTAGATCCCAAAATCATGAATTTTGAACTCCACGAAATTATTTGGCCACAGGTCTAAATAACTAAAAACGGCCAAAAATTATGGATTATGGCTCACGAAATCGTGAATTTTGTCCTCCATGAAATTATTTGACAACAGATCAAAACTACTAAACATAGCTAATAATCGTGGGTTATAGGTCACAAAATCTTTAATTTTGGCATGCATGAAAAATATTTTTCAATGGGTTGAAATGATTAAAAATGGCAAAAACTTATGAGATATAGCTCACAAAATTGTGTATTTTGGATATCGCAAAATTATTTGTCAACATGTCGAAATGACTAAAAATGGTCAAAATTTATGAATTTAGGCCTCTATGAAATTATTTGCTAATAGGTTGAAACGACTAAAAATGGCTAAAAATCATGGGTTATATCTCATAAAATCAAAAGTTTTAGCCAATGTAAAATGATTTCCCAGCGGGTCGAAACAACTAAAAATAGCTAAAAATTGTGGGTTACGGCTCACGAAGTCATAAATTTTTACCACGGTAGAATTATTTGACAGATGGTCGAAGGACTAAAAATAACCAAAAATTATGGGTTATTGATGATGAAATCTTCAATTTTAGCCTCCATAGATTTATTTGCTAATGGGTTGAAATGAATAAAAATGACCGAAATTCATGAATAATAGCTCATGAAATCAACAATTTTAGCTTCTATGAAATTATTTTCCGATAGGCCGAAACGAATAGTAATTGCCAAAATCGTGGATTATAGCTCACGTAATCGTGAATTTTTACCACAGTGAAATTATTTGACAAAGGGTAAAAATGACTAAAAATAGGTAAAATCATGCATGTTCTCTTTAATTTTTGCCTCCGTGAAATTATTTGACAATGGTCGAAACAGCTAAAAATGGCAAAAAAAGGGGCAAAAATTTCATGTCATAGCTCATGAAATCATGAATTTTCACCTTCCTGAATTTATTTAACAATGAGTTAAAACAACTAAAAATGGCCAAAGATTGTGGGTTATAGCCCACGAAATTGTGAATTTTTGCTACAATGAGATTATTTAATAACAGCTCTAAAACGAATAAAATGACCAAAAATTAAGGGTCATAACTCACGAAATCTTTAATTTTGGCCTCCATGAAACTATTTAACAACGACTCGAAATGATTAAAAATGGCCAAAAATCATGGGTTATATATATAATGAAATCTTGACTTCGAGCTTCCACAAAATTATTTGACAACGAGTCAAAACAAATTTAAAAAAGGCTAAAAATAGTGAGTTACACCTCACGAAATCGTGAAATCTTACCTCTACAAAATTATTTGCCAATGAGTCAAAACAACTAAAACTAGCTAAAAATCATGGGTTAGATAGCTCATGAAATCATTAGCTTTGACCTCTATGAAATTATTTGCAAATGGGTTGAAACGGCTAAAGTGGCAAAATATCTTGGGTTATAACTCACGAAATCATTAAGTTGGGATACCGCGAAATTATTTGACAATGGGATAACACGACTAAAAATGACCAAAAATTTTGCGTTACAGCTCAAAAAATCATGAATTTTTCCCATCATGAAATTATTTGACATCAGGTCAAAATGATTAAGATGGCCAAAAATCGTGGGTTATAGCTAATGAAATCGTGAACTTTTGCCACAATGGAATTATTTGACAATGGGTCGGAATGACTAAAAATGGCCAAAAATCATAGTTTATACCTCATGAAATCGTTAATTTGGCCACCACGAAATTATTTGCCAGCAGGCCTAAATAACTAACAATGGCTGAAAATCATATATTTAAAGTCACGAAATCTTGAATTTTGGCCTCCACAAAATTATTTGAGAATGGGTCGAAACGAGTAAAAATGGCCAAAAATCATGCATGATTGCTCATGGAATCGTTAATTTTTGCCTCCGCAAATTATTTCCAATGTGTCGAAATGACTAAAGGTGGCCAAAACTCGTGGACTATGGCCCACAAATCATGAATTTTGAATGCCACCAAATTATTTGCCAATGGGTCGAAATGACTAAAAGTATGCAAAAATCCTAAGTTATAGCTCACAAAACCGTGAATTTTGATCTCCACAAAATTATTTGATGACAAGCCGAATTGACTAAAATGGCTAAAAATCGTACGTTATAGCTCACGAAATCATGAAATTTTGTCACCACAAAAAAATTATTTGACAAAGGGTCAAAAAGACTAAAAATGGCCAAATATTAAGGGTTATAGCTCATGAAATCTTTAATTTAGGCCACCATAAAATTATTTGATAGCGGGTGAAAATGACAAAAAATGGCTAAATATCGTGAATTATATATCATGAAATCTTGACTTTTGGCCTCCGCGAAATTTTAAAATGACTAATAAAGGCTAAAAATCATGAGTTATAGCTCATGAAATTGTAAAATTTGACCTCTACAAAATTATTTAACAACATGTCAAAAAGATTTAAAAAGGTCAAAATTGTAGTTTATAGCCCATGAAATCTTTAATTTTGGGCTCCTCAAATTATTTACCAACGGGTCGAAATAACAAAAAAATAATTAAAAATCGTGAATTATGGCTCACAGAATCATGAATATTAGCCTCTAAGAAAGTAATTGACATCGGGTCACAAGCACTAAAAATGACAAAAAAATCGATGATAATAGCTCATGAAATCGTAAATTTTAACTTTCGCGAAATTAGCTGCCAACGGGTCAAAATGATTCAAAATGGTAAAATTCATGAGTTATAGCTCATGAAAACATGAGTTTTGAATACCTCAAAATTAATTGTCAATAGCTCAACAACTAAAAATGACCGAAAATCGTGAATTATAGCTCACAAAATCGTGAATTTTGGCCTCTATAAGATTATTTGTCAATGGGTCGAAACGACTAAAAATAATCAAAAATCATAAGTTATATAGCTCATGAAATTGTGACTTTAGCCTCCATGTAACTATTTACCAAAGGGGCAAAATGACTTAAAATAGTAAAAAAATCGTGGGTTATATCTCATAAAATCTTTTAACTTTCACCTCTGCGAAACAATTTGACAACATGTTGAAGCGACTATAAAGGGCCATAAAATCGTGGGTTATAGCTCACGAAATTATGAATTTTAGCCTCCACAAAATAATTTTACAACAAGTCAAAATGACTAAAAATGGCCATAAATCGTGAATAAGAGCTCAAGAAATGATGAATTTTGGCCTACGTAAGATTATTTCTAAGGGGTCAAAATGACTAAAAATGGCCAAAATTCGTGGGTTATAGCCCACTAAATCATGAATTCTAGACACATCAAAATTATCTACCAATGGGTCAAAACAACTAAATTGGACAAAAATCATGAGTTATAGCTCACAAAATCGAGAATTTTTACCTCTGTAAAATTATCTGACAACAAGTTGAAACAACTAAAAATGGCCAAAGATCATGAGTCATAGCTCACGAAATCGTGGATTTTTGTCACAAGAAAATTATTTGACATCGAGTCAAAAAATATGAAAATGTTCAAAATCATGAGGTTATAACTCACAAAATCTCTAATTTTGGCATCCATGAAATTATTTGATAGTTGTTCGAAATGACTAAAGATAGCAAAAAATTATGGGTTATATATATGATAAAACTCTTGACTTTTGGTTTCTGGGAAATTATTTGACAACGGGTCAAAATAATTAGAAAATCATTAAAAATCGTGAGTTATAGCTCATGAAATCATAAAATTTTACCTCTATGAAAATATTTACCAATGAGTCGAAACAATTAAAAACATATGAAAATTGTGGGTTATAGCTCATGAAATTGTTAGTCCTAGCCTCCATAAAGTTATTTGCCAACGGGTTGAAATGATCAAAAATTATCAAAAATCATAGGTTATAGCTAACAAAAAGCATGAATTTTGAGCACAACAAAATTATTTGACAACGCGTCGAAACGACTAAAAACGGCCAAAAATAGTGGGTTATTGCTCAGGAAATCGTGAATTTTTGCCACCGCGAAATTATTTGGCATCAGATCGAAATGACTAAAAATGGCTAACGATCATGAGTTATAGTTCATGAAATATTTAATTTTGGGAATTATTTGGCACGGGTTGAAGAGACTAAAAATGGCCAAAAATGGTGGGCTATAGCTCACAAAATCCTAAATTTTGGCCTGCTCAAAATTATTTTCTAACAGATCGAGACAACTATAAATGACCAAAAATCATGAGTTAGAGCCCAATACATCATTAATGTTGGCCTCCTAAAAATTAACTAACACCGGGTCAAAATGAGTAAAAATGGCCAAAATCGATGGTAATAGCTCATGAAGTCGTGAAATTTAGCATTCGCGAAATTATTTGCTAACAGGCCAAAATAATTTAAAATGTTAAAAATCATGACTTATATATCATGAGATCGTGAAACTTTGCCTCAAGAAAAATATTTGCCGATAAGTTGAAATGACTAAAAAAGGCCAAAAGTCACAGGTTCTAGCTCAAGAAATTGTTAGTTTTGACCTCCACAAAATTATTTGCCAATAGTTTGAAATGACTAAAAATTGTTTAAAATTGGGGGTTATAGCTAACGAAATTGTGAATTTTGGATACCGTAAAATTATTTGACAATGGGTGAAACGACAAAAAAAGGCTAAAAATAGTGGGTTTTAGCTCATGAAATCGTGAATTTTTCCACCGCGAAATTATTTGACAATGGGTCAAAATGACTAGAAATGGCCAAAGATCATGGATTATAGCTTATGAAATCTTTAATTTTTGAATTTATTTGGCACGGGTCGAGAAGACTAAAAATAGCCACAATTGGTGGGTTATAGCCCACAAAATCGTGAATTTTGACCTCCGCAAAATTATTTTCCAACGAATCAAAACAACTAAAAATAGTTTAAAAATCATAAGTTATAGCCCATGAAATCGTGAATTTTGGTCTTCACAGAATTATTTGTGTATGGGTCGAAGCAAAATTAATTGACACCGGGTCGAAATGACTAAAAATGGTCAAAATCGATGGTAATAGCTCACGAAATCGTGAAATTTAGCCTCCGCAAAATTATTTGCCAACAGGCCAAAAGGACTAAAATGGTAAAAATCATGACTTATAGATGATGAAATCGTGAATTTTGGATACCGCAAACTTATTTGGCAATGGGTCGAAAGAAGTAAATATGATTGAAAATCATGAGTTATAACTCACGAAATCGTGAATTTTGGCCTCTACGAAATTCTTTACCAATGGATCAAAACGACTAAAAATGCCCAAAACTCGTGAGTTATAGCTCATGAAATTGTGACTTTGGCCTCCATTAAATTATTTGCTAACAGGTCGAAACAATTTAAATGCCCAAAAGGTGTAGACTATAGCTTATGATATCGTGAATTTTGGCCTCCGCAAAATAAATTTACAAGGGGTCAAAAAGACTATGCATAGCCAAAAATCATGGATAAGAGCTCAAGAAAACAAAAATTTTGGCCTACGTATGATTATTTCTAATGGGTAAAAATGACTAAAATGGACAAATTTCGTGGGTTATAACCCACAAAATCATGAATTTTGAATACTGCAAAATTATTTGCCAATGGGTCAAAACAACTAAAAATAAACAAAAAAATGTGAGTTATAGCTCGTAAAATCATGAATTTTGGCCTCTGTTAGATTATTTGACAATGAGTCGAAAAGACTAAAAATGGCCAAACATCGTGAGTTATAGTTCACGAAATCGTGAATTTTTACCACTGCGAAATTATTTAACACTGTGTCACAACAAATGAAAATGGTCAAAATCATGTGTTATAGCTCATGATATCTTTAATTTTAGCCTCCGTGAAATTATTTGACAACGGCTCGAAGCCGCTAAAAATGGCAAAATATCGTCGGTTATATATCATAAAAATCTTGACTTTTGGTTTCTACGAAATTATTTGACAATGGGTCAAAACAATTAAAAAATGGCCAAAAATTGTGACTTATAGCTCTTGAAATCATGAAATTTTGACTCTATGAAAATATTTGCCAACAAGTCGAAACAACTAAAAACGTCTGAAAATTGTGGGATATAGCTCATCAAATTGTTAGTCCTGGCCTCCATGAAGTTATTTAACAATAGGTTAAAATGAGTAAAAAATATCAAAAATTGTGGGTTATAGCTAACAAAATCGTGAATTTTGAACATAGCAAAATAGTTGACAACGGGTCGAAACGACTAAAAACAGCCAAAAATAGTGGGTTATTGCTCACAAAATCGTGAATTATTGCCACCGTGAAATTATTTGACATCAAGTCGAAATGACTAAAAAAGGACAACGATCATGGGTTATAGCTTATGAAATCTTTAATTTTAGAAATTATTTGGAACGGATGAAAGAGACTAAAAATAGCCCAAAATGGTGGGCTATTGCTCACAAAATCCTGAATTTTGGCCTCCTCTAAATTATTTTTCAACAGGTCGAAACAACTAAAAATGGCCAAAAATCAATGGTAACAGCTCATAAAATCGTGAAATATAGACTCCGCCAAATTATTTGCCAATAGACCAAAACGATTAAAAGTGTTTAAAAACATGACTAGCTCACGAAATCGTGAATTTTGGAAACCACAAACTTATTTGCCAATGGCTCGAAACAACTAAATATAGCCGAAAATCATGAGTTATAGCTCATGAAATTGTGAATTTTGCCAATGAGTCGAAATAAATAAATATGCCAAAAATCATAGCTAATAGATCAAGAAATTGTGACTTTTGAACTCTGTGAAATTATTTGACAAAAGGTCGAAACAATTTAAAATGGCCAAAAATCATAGGTTATAGCTCATGAAAACTTTAATTTTTGCCTCTACGAAATTTTTTGAGAGCGCATCGCAACGGCTATAAATGGTCAAAAATCGTGGTTTATACCTTACGAACTTGGGAATTTTGGCCTCCATGAAATTATTTTCCAATGGGTCGAAACAACTAAAAATGGCCAAATTTTATGGATTAGCTCACAAAAACATAATTTCTGGCCTCCACAAAATTATGTGACAACGGATCAAAATGACTAAAAATGGCCAAAAATCGTGGATAAGAGCTCACGAAATCGTGAATTTTGACCTACGTAAAATTATTTCTAAAGGGTCAGAATGACTAATAATGGCCAAATTTTGTGAATTATAGCCCACGAAATAGTGAATTTTGGATACCGCGAAACTATTTGTCAATGGATTGAAATGACTTCAAATGGACAAAAATTGTGAGTTATAGCTCACGAAATCGTAAAATTTTGCCTCCATGAAATTATTTGACAACGAATTGAAACAACTACAAATGGCCAAAGATCGTGGATCACAACTCACAAAATCGTGAATTTCTGCCACCATTAAATTTTTTGACAACTGATCAAAACGAATAAAAATGGCTAAAAATTATGGGTCATAGCTCATGAAATCTTTAATTTTAGCCTCCGTGAAATTATTTGACAATAGCTCGAAACAATTAAAATGGCAAAAAAATGTGGGCTATATAGATCATGAAATCTTGACTTTAGGCTTTTGCGAAATTATTTGGCAATGGGTTGAAATTATTAAAAAAAGGCTAAAAATTGTGAGTTATATAGCTCATGAAAACGTGAAATTTTACCTGTACGAAATCATTTACCAATGAGTCAAAACGACTAAAATGGCCAAAAAATCTGGGGTTGTAGTTCATGAAATCGTCAGTTCTGGCCTCTACGAAATTATTGGCCAAGGGGTCAAAAAGACTAAAAAGGGTCAAAAATCAAAGGTTATAATTCACGAAAATGTGAATTTTTCGTACCACAAAATTATTTGACAACAGGTCCACACAATTAAAAATAGCCAAAAATCATGAGTTATAGCTCACAAACTCGTGAATTTTTTCCACTGCAAATATATGTAATATTGGGTCAAAATGAGTAAAACGGGCCAAAAATAATGGGTTATTACTGACAAAATCTTTAATTTTGGCTCAAGAAGTTATTTGACAATGGGCCGAAATGACTAAAAGTTATGGGTTATAGCTCTAAACTCATGAATTTCAGCTCATGAATTTTAGCCTTAGCGAAATTATTTGACTACAGGTCTAAACAACTAAAAATAGCCTAAAATCGTGGATTTTAGCCTTGGCAAAATTATTTGACGCTGGGTTGAAACGATTGAAAATGGCCAAAAATCGATGGTTATAGCTCATGAAATCTTAAATTTTAGCCTCCGGGAAATTATTTGCGTACAGGTCAAAACGATTAATTATGGTAAAAATTCGTTGGTCATAGATCACGAAATCGTGAATTTTAGATGCCACAAAATTATTTGTCAATTGGTTTAAACAACTAAAAATGACCAAAAGTCATGCATTATTGCTCACGAAATCGTGAATGTTGGCATCTAAGAAATTATTTACTAACAGATCAAAATAACTAAAAATGACTAAAAATCATGGGTTATAGCTCACAAAGTTGTAAGTTCTAACCTCCGCGAAATTATTTGCCAATGGATCGAAATGACTAAAAATAGCCAAATATCGCGGGTTATAACTCATGAAATCGTGAATTTTAGATCCCGTAAATTTATTTGCTAATGGATCGAAACGACTAAAAATCACTTAAACATATGAGTTATAACTCACAAAATCATGAATTTTGGCGTCCATGAAAATATTTGACAACAAGCCAAAATGACTAAATGGCTACAAATCATGGGTTATAACTCACAAAATCGTAAATTTTTACCATGGTGAAATTATTTGATAATGGGTTAAAACAATTAATAATGGCCAAAAATTGAGGGTTATAGCTCATGGAATCTTTAATTTTGGTCTCCCTGAAGTTATTTTTGGCAAGGGCTCAAAATGACTAAAAATGGAAAACAAATTGTGGATTACGGCTCAGGAACTTGTGAATTCTAGCCTCCATGAAATTATTTGCCAACAGGTCGAAACAACTAAAATGGCCTAGAATCGTGGATTATAGCTCACGAAATTGTAAATTTTAGCCTCCGCGAAGTTATTTGACAACGGGTCAAAGCAACTAAAAATGGCCAATAATCATGGCTAACAGCTTATAAAATCGTGAATTTTGGACTCCACGAAATTATTTTTCAATGGGTCAAAACAACTAAAAATAGTTGAAAATCAAGAGTTCTAGCTTACGAAATTGAGAATTTTGGCCTCTACGAAATTATTTGACAATATATCAAAATGATTAAAAATAGCCAAAAGTCATGTGTAGCTCACTGTTGACGTTGGTTATCAAACAATTAGTTTTATGTTGGTAGGCCGATGAGGGAAGTAGGGTTCTCAATCTTCTTCAGACGGCTGGACCTTGGACCGACAGCTCCATCTTGCACATGAAGAGTACTAAGAGGTCGGAGTTGGGATCTTCGGTAGTTCTTCCGATGGTTAAGTTAGTGGGAAGTTTGAGTGCAGAAGATGAATAATAAGAGAGTTCTCTAGGGCAGAGTTTTTGCTTACCCTAAGCAGCAGACATTGCTTCCCTTTTATAGCAGATCCCGGGGGTAAATGGGTAACTTAGGCCAAGTCCAGGCAGGCAGTTTTGTGAGCTTCTACTTTACAGGTGATGGCTGCTGGGAGGGCTGAGTCACCCAAGCGTTTAATGTGATGATGACTGAGCGGCGGGGTGCTGACAAGGACCAATGTGTCATAAAGACTTTTGGAGTAAGGGTAATGATGACTCTGATCATGCATTTAATGTGATGGTAATCAACTATTAGCGGGGGGCTCGAGAATGCACCACTTTCTAGCTCACCTTACTGGAGGCTGACAAATACTGCCTTTCGAGTCATCTAAGCAAGTTGTCAGCTTGGGGTTGAGTATCGAGTCTGAGGGGTAGGCTAAGTTAGGATGCTTCTTTTCTAGAATTTGTTGACAGGTCGATAAGTACCGCCTTTCTAGTCGGCTTTGTAAGTTGTTGACCTGGCCTAGGATGAAGGAGGGGAGTTTATTCAAATGAGGTCGAGCGAGAGTATGACTCCACTCGGACCTGTTAGGGAAAGGGCGAGTGCTTGTGATGCGGTGTTGCTTTGGCTTAGGGACTAAGCCGATCTGCTTATTGTTGGCATAGGACATGTGTCGCCTTTATAAAGAGGATTAACGCTTTGTCTAATTACCGATGTAACACTCACGAAACCTGAATTATTGCCACCGCGAAATTATTTGACAGCTGGTCAAAACGACTAAAAATAGCCAAAAATCATGAGCTATAGCTCTTGAAATATTAAATTTTAGCCTTCACGAAATTATTTGGCAACATGTCGTAACAACTAAAAAATGACCAAGATCATGGGTTATAGCTCATGAATGAATTTTGGCCTCTAGGAAATTATTCGTTAATGGGTTGAAACGATTAAAAATCGTCAAAATCGTGCATTATAGCTCATGAAATTGGGAGTTTAGGCCTCCGTGAAATTATTTGATAATATATCGAAAACAACTAAAATTGGCAAAATTTGTAGGTTGTAGCTCACGAAATCGTGAATTTTAGCATCCACTGAGTTATTTGTCAATGGATCAAAACAGCTAAAAATGGTAAATAATCGTGGGTTATAGCTCATGAACTCATGAATTTTGACATTTGTGAAATTATTTGACAACGGGTAGAAATAACTAAAAATGATAAAAAAATTATTGTTAATAGCTCAGGAAATCGTGAATTTTGGCCTTCACGAAATTATTTGTCAACGGGTCAAAACTACTAAATAAAAATGACCAAAAATTGTTCATTATAGCTCATCAAATCATGAATTTTGGACTCCACAAAATCTTTTACTATTAGTTAATTTTGGACTCCGCAAAATTAATGGTCTATGAGTCAAAATGAATAAAAATTGTGAAAATTTGTTAGTTATAGCTCATGAAACGTGAATTTTGGTCCCTATGAAATTATTTGGTAATGGATCGAAACAAATTAAAATGGCCAAAAAAGTCTTGAGTTATTAGCCCATTAACCAAAGCAAATAATATAGTTCATTCCAAATTCACGATTTCAAGAGCTACAAACAAAGATTTTATCAAATTTTGTTCGTTTTGACCAAATAGAAAATAATTAACATGAGTTTAAAATTTACGATTTTCATGAGCTAATAACCCACAATTTTTTTATCATTTTTTGATTATTTTAACCAAATGGCAAACTATTATGCGGAGTTCAAACTTCACGATTTATTAACCGATAATCCAAAATTTTTGTCCATTTTCACTTGGTTGGACCCAATAACAAATAATTTTTTGAAAATTAAAATTCAAGATTTCATAAGCGGTAACCCATAATTTCTATCCATTTTTGTTCATTTTAACCTAATGATAGTAAATTATGTGGAGTTTGAAATTCACAATTTCATGAGTTAAAAGCTTCCTTTTGCGATCCAATGGCAAATAATTATGTAGAGTCCAAATTTCAATATTTCTAAGCAATAACTCATGTTTTTTTGCCAATTTTTATATGTTTCGACCCAATGACAAATAATTAAGTGATATTTATAATTTATGATTTTCATTACCTATTATAATATCAAATTAAAAATTCATAATATTTGTTATCTATTTTTATTCATTTCTATCTCATGATAAATAATTATGTGAAATCAAAATTTCAATATTTCATGTGCTAAGCTACAAGTTTTATTTCTATTTCGCCTAAATGGTTAGTAATTTTGTTTAAAAATTTTGTTCATTCAAAACAGACTACGAACGCCAAGATGTTAGAAGTAAGCAGACTTAATAATTATTTGGCCGAAAATAAAAAGGCAAAAGTCATGACTTATAACTCATATATAAAATACATAATTAATTACCATTAGGTCAAAAAATGACAGAATAATGAATTATAGGCCATGAAAATAGAGAATTTTAATGTTCACATACTTAACTTTCATTTGGTCAAAACTGATAAAAATGAATTAAAAAATCGTGAGTAGCTTACGATAATTGTGATTTTTAAGTACCCCTAATTAATTGCCATTAGGTAGCAACGTAAAAAATAATAAAAAATTGTGAATCTTTAAGAATGTGTTTGTAATTACCCAAAGGCCAAAC
>JBAKGM010000326.1:39562765-39600363 GCA_037177215.1 Asparagus racemosus
TTTCATCTTGATAAACGAGAAAGTCATTTCCAGATCAGGTAGCAAATCCTATAAAAGTGAAAGCTATCTGAATCTTTCTGATTCTCGGAGTGAACATTCCACCCTTAGTTTTACCTCTTAAGATTCTTGAAGTGTAGATCCCACTTTTAGTTTCCTTCACACTGGAGATAGAATATAAAATTCTTCATCTTCAGCACCTGGAGATAGGATATAAAATCCTTCCTCTCTAATATTGGGAGACAGAATATAAAATTTTTCCTTTCACACATCAGCACTGGAGATAGAATATAAAATTCTTCCTCTCTAGGAGCAAGAGGTAGAATATAAAAGTCTTCCTCTCTTGTTTAGGGTTTGTCTTTATCCTAGAAAGAAGACCTGGATATAGGATATAAAATCCTTCCTCTCTAGCATCGGGAGACAGAATATAAAATTTTTCCTTTCCCCCCATTAATTTCATCTTTTCAAAATTTCCTTTCCACTAGAGATAGAATATAAAATTCTTCCTTTCCGGCATCAGGAAATAGAATATAAAATTCTTTCTTTCCCACATTAATGTTTTCTAATCCTTCAATTAAGGATTCATCTTGGGAAATTTTATCTCGAAACCTAAATAGGAATAAGCCAACGCCTAACACGCATTACCGGTTTAGTCTTTTACCAATTGAAGAAGACACCAAAATTCTAGTCTAGAGAATTTTATCCCGAAGCCTAAGTAGGGATAAATCAACGCCAAATACGCGTTGTCGGTTTAGTCTTTTGCCGATTGAAGAAGACACCAGAATTTCAGTCTAGGGAATTTTATCCTAAAACCTAAGTAGGGATAAGTCAACGTCTAACACGTGTTACCGGTTAGCTCTTAACCGTAAAAGAATGAAAGCCCACATATTCAGAATTGTGGCAGGTTGTTATTAATAACACCAAAATCTACGCCTCACATGTGTGGGGAATTTTATCTCGAATCCTAAGTAGGGATAAGCCAACGCCTAACACGCGTTGCCGGTTTAGTATTTTTCTGATTGAAGAAGACACTAAGATTCATCTTGGAGAATTTTATCCCGAAGCCTAAGTAGGGATAAGTCTACGTCTAATACGCATTGCCGGTTGGTCTCTTGCTCATAAAAGAGCACGAAGCATATGTATTCGATATTATAGCACCAAGTCTAAAAAGAGTTTCATTCTTTTAGCACAACGTCATGTGCGGACGGGTTTAGATAATCCACACGCTAGCTCCATTCAAACGGTAATTGCTAAAGGCTCATCAAATCCGTTAATGGCTGGGGTTGGCCAATAACCCTAAAGTCGACGCCTAACACGTGTTACCGGTTAGTCTCTTACCTATAAAAGAAAACGAAGCCTATGTATTCAACATCATAGCACTAAGTCTAAAAGAGCTACATTCTTTTAGCATAACGTCACATGCGGAACGGGTTTTAGATAATCCGCATGCTAGTCCGATTCAAACGGTAATCGGTAAAGGCTCATCAAACCCGTTGATGGCTAAGGGCTTGCCAAAAATCCTATGAGTATTGTGGTTGATTATTTCAAAAGAAATAAGAAATCATAATAAGCAACAATAAAAAAGAAAATAGAAATTTATTCAATCAACGAAGAGCCGAGTCCTTCAACAAAGAAATTACAGCTATTCAAACATCAAATCTATGGCAAAAGATTTGTTGTTCTAACTAAGACAACTCATCGTTGTAAGCTTGTTGGAGCTCCTTCTGCAAATCAGCCCTGAAAGACTCCTCACTGGCATTCAGTGTCTTCACAGTTTCTTCTTCAACTTTAGCTAGCTTGTGTTCTGAGAGCTCCAGTTGCTTGGATATGGCGGTTTGAGCTTCCTCTTCGCTGACTCTTGTCAGCTCCAAAATACTTAAGTTCTCTTCCTTCACCTGAAGTTCAGCTGCGCTATCTCGGCCTAACTAGATGCAGTACAGGAATGAATGTTGCTCAGGGATGTCAATTTTCTGGTGAGTGTAGTCTTAACCTGAGCTACCCGGTCCCGCTATATCTGAACCTTGAGTCTAGCAAAAATGCGAGCATTGCGCCATGCTTCCAAACAGGATTCTGCTCGATTAGCTATATAAGAAGAAACACCTGCTGCCTTCAACTCCTGTAATTTCTAAAGCTTGAGCTCCAGACGATCAAGGTCATCAGCAATTACCTTGGCTAACTCTAGGTAACCGACATCCCTTATCAACGCCGTTCTAGGGCCAAGAACCGTCTTGAACTGAGGGAGAGAAAGCCTGCTGTGGAGAATCTTCTCGATCATCATGTTGATGAAAGAAAAGAACGAGCAAACTTCCATACAGATGATAATCCGAGCTAGGTCATCGTCTGACATCAACACCCTTGCCAGATCATGGAGTTGAGATGTAAGCCCTGCAAAAAAAAGGGGCATTTTAGAATCCTAAGTCAAAGGCTGGCGTAAATATCCTTAGCTAGATAACTCATACCTACTTCCATCGGTATAGCTTCATGGTCTAGTAGGACCATCGGAGGGGTAACCATTGTTGATGTACCAACTGCTATAATCGGTCTCACGACGTGTACATCTGGCATGACAGCTATCATGGTAGCTGATTCTGGAGGAGCAGCAAAATGCCAGCAGCAAATGAATTCCTCAGATTCATCAAATTATAGTTGTACTAGTTTAAAATGGCTAGTCCTATGATTAACGGGAGAGAGAAGTCATACCTTTAGAGGAATAAGCCTCAGTATTCTCAAAAATTATTAGCTCAGGAGATATACCACCGGGAAGGTGATCATCTCAGGGCGAGCCATATATCAAGTCATCCATAGGGGTGTCCACAAGCAGGCCATTTTCGTCAAAGTCATCTATAAAAAAATCTGACACAAGAGGACATAAGTGAAAGAAGCAGAATCAAGAACCTGCGATCGGCTAAAATGACTTATCTCCTATAGTGGAGTTAGTTTCTCTAAGCCCCGTGTCCATATTTTCTTCCTGCAATTTCTCTAAAAGAGCAAGAAGCATAGAGGCAATTAGGGGAGGCACGAATTCTGAGTCATTCATTTCCCATATTCGCCGTCTAAATGAGGTATTACCAATGATAGATGTACCTGGATTGGCCAAATCAGGTCCCACATTGGTAATCTTAGGCCTGTCATAGACCCATGCACTTGTTAGGTGAATTTGGGTTCATTCGGAGAGATGGAGTCATGATCAGGAAAATTGAAGCTGGTCTCGCCTTCTCCATATCCTCCTGCACGGAAATGGAGGAATTTGAGCCCTGAGTTCAAAGAATTAGACAATCAAAGGAACTACGTGATGGTTAGTCATTACCCCTTTCGCTGACAAGGTCGTCACCAGTCAAGTCTATATCAAAAGCTCGAGGATCCGCACGTGACTTATGGGCTAACTTCTTTCACTTAACGGCTTGAGTCCCACCACGAGGCTTCACCCCGTAAGAGGGGTGAAGCCCCTCCTCCTCCTCGGCTGACATTCCTGAGAATTTAAATTGCTGTTAGACCCGATAATCCAAGAGAGAGAGAAAAAGATTGGGGGTTTAGGGTTTTTTTTAAATCAGCCCCAAGTCAACCCAAACCAGCCCTGAACTGGATTGAACCAGTCTGAACCAATCCTGAACCAGACTGAACCAATCCTGAACCGGACCGAAGAAGTCCTGAACCAGGCCCTGAATAAAAACTCAAACTAGGGCCAAACCAGGCATCAAAACGGCCCCGAATCAGCCCGCCGATTGATTCCTCCTCACTCCCACACATCTGGAGGGGCCCTGGATATTTATTCAATGGGGTTATCACCCATTAAGGGTTCTTTTTCATCTGGTTTGGTTCATTCGAGCCTCATAATTACTCCAATAGGGTATACGAGTCTAAACGGTTTCCCACTTTTGTCGAGAAGTTTCTAGAGAATATTTTTATGAAATATTCTTAAGGATAACTTAACAACTGCCAATGGAGGGTTATAGCTCACGAGATCGGGAATTTAGCCACAATGAAATTATTTGACAATGGGTCAAAACGACTAAACATGGCCAAAATTTTTTGTTGTAGCTCAAGAAATTATGAATTTTAGCATCTACGAATTTATTTAGTGATGAGTCGAAACAACTAAAAGAGGACAAATTTTGTGGGTAATATCTCACGAAATTGTGAATTTGGGCCTCCGCGAAATTATTTACTAACTGGTCAAAATGATAAAAAAAAGTGGCCATAAATCATGGCTTATAGCTTATGAAACTGTGAATTTTCACCTCCAAAAAGATATTTGACATTAGGTCAAAACAACTAAAAATGGCAAAAAATAATGGGGTTATACTCACGAAATTATGAAGTTTGGCCTCCGAAGAATTATTTGTCAATGGGAAGAAATGAAAAAAATAGCCAAAACTCATAGATTATAAATCATGAAATCATGAATTTTAGCCTCTGTGAAATTTATTACCAACGGGTCAAAATGATTAAAAATAGCTAAAAATCATGGGTTATCGCTCATAAAATCGTGAATTTTAGCCTTCATAAAATTATTTGCCAACAGGTCACAACGACTAAAAATGTCCAACAAACTTGGATAAATATCTCAAGAAATCGTGAGTTTTTATCTCCATAGAATTATTTGCCAAAGGGTCAAAACAACTAAAATTGGCTAAAAATCATAGGTTATATTGTTCATAAAATCATAAAGTTTAGACTTCGCAAAATTATTTACCATTGGTTCAAATTGACTATAAATGCCCAGTAATTATAGATCATAATTCATGAAATGTTAATTTTTCCCTCATCGAAATTGTTTGCCAAGATGCCCAAATGATCAAAAATTGTGGGTCATATCTCATGAATATTTGTCAAGGGTCAAAATGACTAAAAATAACCCAAAATCATGGGTTATAGCTCAAGAAATTGTGAATTTTGGCGAGCATGATGTTATTTCCCAACGGGCCAAAATGACTAAAAATGGTAACAAATTGTGGGTTATAACTCATAAAATCGTGAATTTTAGCAACAGCAAACTTACTTGCAAAGTGATCGAAATGACTAAAACCGACCAAAAATCTCGGGTTATAGCACATGAAATCATGATTTTGGCCTCCACAAAATTTATTATCCACTGGATCGAGACGACAGAAAATGGCAAAAAAATCATGGTTTATAGCTCACAAAATCGTGAATTTTGACCATCACAGTATTATTTGATAATCAGTCGAAACAACTAAAAATGGCTAAAAATTATTTACCGATGGCTCAAAGCGATAAAAATGGCTAATAATCATGGACTATAACTCATGAGATCGTAAATTTTGTCCTCTATGAAGTTATTTGTCAATGGGTGTAAACAACTAAAAAAAATTTTTTTTAAAATCGATGGTTATACCTTATAGAATCGTGAATTTTAGCCTTTGCAAAAATTAATTACCAACACTTGATATGATTAAAATGGCCAAAAATCATGGGTTATATCTCATAAAATCGTAAATTTTTTGCTTCTATGAAATTATTTCTAATCGGTCAAAACAACTAAAAATGGCCAAAAATCATGGGTTATTACTCATTAAATCATGAATTCTAACCTCTACGAAATTAGTGCCAATGTGTCAAAATGATTAAAATGGATAAAAAACGTGAGGCATTGCTCGTGAAATCGTTAAATTTGTCTACTGCAAAATCATTTGCCAATGGGTTGAAATGACTAAAAATGGCTAAAATCGTGGGTTATAGCTCATGAAATTTGGAATGGCCTCTATGAATTATTTATCAATGGGTCGAAACAACGAAAAATAAAGAAAACTTATGGGTTGTAACCCATTAGATTGTAAATTTTGGCTTCCACGAAATTATGTGCCAATAGGTCGAATTGACTAAACATGACCAAAAATCATGAGTTATTAGCTCATGAAATCGTGAATTTTAGCCAACACAGATTTATTTGCCAATGGGTTGAAATGACAAAAAATGGCCCATAATCGTGAGCTGTAGCTCATAAAATCGTGAAAGTTGACTTCTATAAAATTATTTGCCAACAAGTCGAAATGATTAAAAATGGCCAAAAATCATGAGTTATAGTTCATAAAATCGTGAGTATTGGATTAGGTAAAATTATTTACCAACGGATCAAAATAACTAAATATAGTCAAAAATTGTGAGTTATAACTCATGAAATCATGAAGTTTAGACTTTGCAAAACTATTTGCATATAGTTCAAAAGGACTAAAAATACCCACTTATTGTGGGTTATAACTCACAAAATTGTGAATTTTGACCTACGCAAAATTATTTGTCAATGGTCCAAATGACTACAAATAATAAAAAATAGTGGGTTATAACTCACAAAATTGTGAATTTTTGTCTCCTCGAAAATGTTTACCAACAGGTCAAAACGACTATAAATAGCCAAAAATCATGGGTTATGGCTCACAAAAATTATAAATTTTGGCCATCGCAAAATTATTTGCCAACAGGTCAAAACAACTAAAAGTGGCCACAAATTGTAGGTTATATAGCTCACAAATTCGTGAAATTTGGGCCTCCGCAAAATTATTAAAATAGCCAAATCATGGGGTATAGCTCATGAAATCGTGAATTTTGGTCCCCACGAAGTTATTTGACAACAGATCCAAACAACTAAAAATGGCTAAAAACCGTGGGTTATAGCTCATGAATCAGGAATTTTAACCTCTGCGAAATTATTTGCCAATGAGTCGAAACGACTAAAACGAACAAAAAATCGTGGGTTATAGCCCATTAAATTGTAAATTTTGACATTCGCGAAACTATATGCCAATGGGTTGAATTCAATAAAAATTGCCAAAAATCACGAGTCATAACTCATAAAATCATGAATTTTAGCCACCATGAAATTATTTGTCGACGGATCAAAATGACTAAAAATTGCCAAAAATTATGGGTTGGTAGCTCATAAAATCGTGAAATTTGCCCTTTGTGAAATTATTTGCCAACGGGTCGAATCGATTAAAAATGACCAAAAATTATAGGTTATAGCTAATGAAATCGTAAATTTTGGTATCTACAAAATTATTTACTAATAGTTTGAAAAGACTAAAAATAGAAAAAATAGTTGTGGGTTATACCTCATGAAATCTAAGTTTTAGCCTCTACGAAATTATTTGTCAATGTGTCTAAATGACTAAAAATAGAAAAAAAATCATGAGTTATAACTCATGAAAGCATGAATTTTAGTATCCGTGAAATTATATGTTAATAGATCGAAACGACTAAAAATGATCAATGATCGTAAGTTATAGCCCACAAAATCGTGAATTTTGGCCACCACGAAATTATTTGCTAATGGTTCGCAATGACTAAATATGGAGAAAAGTAATGGATTATAACTCATAAATTCATGATTTTTAACCTCTGCGAAATTATTTGCCAATGGGTCTAAATGATTAAAAATAGAAAAAAAATCCATAAGATAGCTCATGAAATCATAAATTTTGAGGGTTAATACAAACTACTTCAACACCATACAAGATATTAGGAGTGCAAATAGTTCATTTTGAAAGAATTTATTGTCAGCCTCTTTCAAGTATCCATTTGTCCCAAAACTAGAGCAGAACTTGCATTAATATCTCAGTTTCAGTTCAAAAATGGTTTAATCCCCTCTGATACAAAAAATTCTTAACAGTTAATAGCTGATACGAAAATTTCTTAACAGTTAATAGCACCAAGAAGTAGACATACAATCTTTAGGCCCTCATATCACATTTCAGTTATGATAAAATCATCCCTCTGTTGTCCTTGCATCTAATTTACATGGCAAGCCTCTACTAAATGTTTTGTGGACTTTCTTTCCCACAAAACTGACGCTAGATGTACATTAAATACAAGATATTTTCCAAAATGAGACACCCGTATAAGGTAACAGCTTCGAAATAGAATGTGAATACAAGCCTCGAAGATCGAGCGCAAGCTAACAAAGACTTCTCGTGGAAAAAAGAAGAGGACCAAGAGGAACGTACATTACATACAAGCGCCAAGAAGCTATCATAAAAAATGCATCAGTTAACATTCACCAACTGCAAACAGCATGATGATTGATTATGACTTGCTAAAGTTGGCTAGGCATCTGAACCGTTGTCGATTTAAACTGAGTTTGAGATATTAATTTTTTTCGATTTCATAAAAGCATCATGTTTGTAACACGAGGAGAAAGTATCTCATGGGTCAGGTCTATGTATGAATGCTAGACTCATGGGATCTCAACCATTGGATTGCTTGCATTTTAAGATTTGTGTCCAGATTCAATGGGATCTAATGGTTGAGATCTCATGGGTCTACCATTTATCCATGAACCTGACCCGTGGAATACTTTCTCAACCATGAGACCCTCCACTTTGATCATCAACCAAGCAATCGACTGCAAGCTTCTTAGAAATTCATGAACCCATTATTATTATTATTATTCGTTTTCTTTTTCTTTTTTTTTATTGGCGGTGCCAGGGGGTGTAATGAGGAAATAAATTTGGATTATAAGCATTTAATAACTCATGATTGATTTGTATGTAAAGTTTTATTGTTTCCAAACGGCTGGCATGCAAAAGATCCTCCCTTTTTTCCTCATATAATAGTACTTACAAACCTCCTTTTAAGTTGGCAAAATTGCTTGTCAGTAAATTTTAAATCATTTTGTGAGGCATGAGTCATGACCGCATGTCAAAAAATTTTCAAATATACCAAAAGAATAGTTTCAAGCAATAAAGCCATTCAATTGTACAGCAACATAGATCTCAACATGTAGTTTCAGCTAAATTCAGATAACATAAAGGTCTTCAAGAGAAGCTATTGCAGCTGAAACATCTTAAAGATCATCGCTAGATTCACTACAATGCATGAATCTATGAAGAACTCAACTCATGAAGGTTACGATAAGTCTTGAAAGACAAAAACTTGAAACTGCAGACTTGGTAAAGAGAAGAAACTGTTGATCTTTTATTTGACACTAGAATGTCAGATTAGGCATTACAATCACTAAGGAGTGGTGCTGAGCGAAATCATCAAGGTAAGTGTTCCTCAGCGATCAGAATTATTAGTCAAGAACAAAAGAAGGCATAACAAAGATTTCATTCTTGTAGATTAGAAATTTTGTATTTGGTCTAGTTTTTTTATGAGAGAAAAATGGAAATCCAAATTCACCATAAATTTAAATGATACTGCACTTCCTAATATTCTACAAACTCTTACAGGCTGTGCTATGACTTTCTTAGGTGCATTGGCATCAGTTAGTTCAATTGCTTGCATATCATTAGGACATGCGCTTGGTAGAAGAATATTTTATGCATGACTAATTGGAACAGAGCAATTGACTTCTATACGATTCAATGTTACAGTAACCTTTACAAAAGTACTTTCTGCTATCATAATTCTCCTGCAATCTGCACAATCAGGGTACAGTTACATACTTAGGGTCGTCGATACCTTATGGTTTAAGAACTCGTACAAATCAAACTACATTCCCTAACCGTGAATCAGTTTAGATGTCAACTAGGCTAAAGCCTGCCTACAAATCCAACCTACAGCAGTACAACAAGAATCTAATAGGTGAGGATGATAACTTCCCACATTCACTAACAAAGTTAATAGATAAGTGTTATGGGCTTACCTCTCGAAAGCAAAAACATCCGTGAACAGATAAAAATTCCAAATAAGACTCCATTTATTTTTCTGAAAATTTCCACGCAGTCCCACTAGATTCTGGTCTATCAGATAAGCATGTGTAAAATGATCACAAGATCCTCATATTTTTCCAAGAAGTATAAGTTTGCTCTTTTAATGAAGATTTCCACTCTCATACTAATCCAAAGTCCAAACTTGAATAAAAAGCATAATTCTATTTGAGGAAGTTATCCCTAATTTTAAATCTACTGTGATTGCAAACAAACTCAAAAAACGAGTCAGTCTTAGGTTTAGCATAAGAAATAGGTAAAATGAGTTCACGATGTTTCTCAGAAGACCATGTTATTAAGGTTCTACATGATCCTTAAATATATGTTGTTATGGACTCCAGGTACCTAATTTTCTATGTCATGAAAGAAAAGACCGATCATGTTAAACTCATGGAACATTTCAGTTCTCAATTCAATGATGTCCAGCTTTCATATGAAATCAGTTTTCAGCAATAAAATATTTGTTACGTGTTTAAATACTCATGTTTATTTTTCTATCACAAGTGCATGTTCTCGTATCCATTATTTAGATTGGGTATTAGCCTGGAAATTTTCCCCAAAAAAACTGATTTAGGAACGATATAAGGACAAAAAAATAGAATCTCGACAAAGATATGGCAAGAACAGAATTGTTTGTTCTGATGTATATCAGAAGGTGATGTGAAAATCGTGGCTACGTAGATACCTAAATAGTAATGAGGAAGCTGTACTAATACCAAGACATAATTCACCCGAGCCAATAGTTTGTGAGTAGCCGTTTCTTTGATTATCATAGAAATATTCCATCCTTTCAACAATAAGGGAAATTCAACAACTTCATCGCCAATCATGCTAGCAATTTGTATTTGGTATCTACTAGAAGGGCAAATCTATTGCGTTAATAGTAAAAGAAGCTATCCTTTTAACAAAAATGACAACAAAATGAAGCATTCAAGACATAAAGACCCACATAATAACAACAATACAATCCAATAGCCACAATACTCATAAATCCAATCAAATTGCCTGTATAATTATCAAAATTTTCAGTGTAAAACAGATGAATTCACTTCCCCTACTCATCCTTCAAGTTATTCCCATAACAAAAAATTAAGAGAAAACCTCAAGATCTCTCATGAAGTTACCTTCTTCCGGCGTTGGACCCTAACTCCGCGACTCATCAACAACAATCTCCACCGTCCTCTCCTCGCTCTTCGCCTCCTCCCCCTTCTTCGCTTCCTCCTCGGCTTTCTCCTTCTCAACCTCATTCGCCATCGCCTTCTCCGCACTCAAAATCGGCTCATAGTAATCGGCATGAGCATCCATGCACTGCTTCAGCTTCGACGTCACCTCGAAGCATTTCTCGGCGATGTCGCCTCCGTCCTTCTCGGCGTCCTCGACGCACTTCTCCCAAGCGACGAACGCATCCTTGCATCCTCCCGATTTCATGAACGAACAGAATCCACACTCCGCCTCCTCCTCTTCTTCTCCCTCCCGAACTTCTCCTTCTCCTTCAACTTCTTGCTTCGGATCCTCGGTTGATTTCTCGGATTTCTCCGATCCGGCGTCGGATGAAGGGGGTTCTCCGATCTCCGTCGAGGTCGGTGGCGGTGGAGACGGGTCGGGATTCGAACCTAGGGTTTCGGGATCTGGGGAAGAGAGCAGAGAGCCCATGGAGCTGGAATTTGGGGAATTAGGGTTTTGATCCATTGGCGGCTTTTGAGAATTTGCAAGATTAAAAACCACGCCTTGGACCGCAAGAAAGGAAGAAAGAGAGCAAAGCGTTGTGATCAGCCGCCGACTCTGTTGTCGTCGTTGCTGAGAGCCTTAAACCCTGGACCCTTTGAATAATCTAATCGGGTTCGGGTCCAGCTCATTGGATCCGGTTGGAATCGGGTATTATCCGTTTAGGCTAATTAGCACTTAAATACCTTATAGTTTTCCCACTTTGCACTCATACGCCCTCACTTGTTTTTCTCGGCATTTCCACGTCCCAAAGTTTTTAAAAGTTTTGGGACCTAAATATCTCATGTCATGCCAACGTGAAAATTTTTCTACAATTTTTCTGGCAAGCTAATTTTAGACTTTTCTATTGTTACAGCAGGTTTAGATACAAAAAGATGGTAGAGGAAGGAAATAATTCAAGTAAATCCTAGGAGGGAGAATGATAAGGGAACAGATAAACTGAATTTAATTGTGTTTTCATGGACAATTAAAAAAAAAGAGGGCACGCTACAATGTGTGTTTATTTAGAGCAGAAAATGAAAGGGAAAGAGAAGCAATATGATCAATATATCTGCAATAATACGTAAGATTGATATTTTTTTTGGAAGTCTCATGCTAGGGGTAGCAGTCATACATAACTAAAAAGAAAGGGGTTTTTGCATATATATACCCCATATTTGCAAAATTGCCTTTCAATTCTCTCATATTGATTTCTTCTACCTCTTTCATATAACAATTTTAGTTTTTAAACTAGAAATTGTTACAAATCTATGGGAAATTATTAGAAATTTTGACATTGCCTTTTTTTAAGTCAACATTCTTAAGTTAGAGCTAGTTTTCAGGGGTACGTCTGCAAATACCAAAATGTGAGGGGTACTGCTAATATTGAAAATGTGCGGGGGGTATATATGCAAAACCCCAAGAAGAAACTTTGAGTTACAGTCACCGGAGAGGAGGTGAGCAGATCCACTGGTACAGATAAGAAGCCTAATCCAAAAAAACCAATTAAAAAAAAAGTCTCACGTGAAGAAGAGAGCAATGGCGGTCGCTGCTGCTTCACTCCGCTCTCTACTCCACGCTCTCCCAGGCATCAACACAAACAGCAACAGCAAGCTCATCAGAGTCAACCCTCACTCTTCTCTTCTCCTCAATCCCTTGGAACCCAAAACCCTCAATTTGAATGTAACTCTAAAACCCCCTTTTGCTTCTCTCAGCTCTCGAGTCTTCTCTTCTTCATCTTTCTCTGCGAACGCAGAGACTGATGAAGAAAATTTTGATGATGAAGATAGAGAGCAAGAAAAGGAGGAAGACGAAGAGGAGGGAGAAATTGAATTGGGGAAATTGAGAGAGGTTTCGTCGTCGAACAAGGAAGAGGGGAGATTGTATGTTGGTAATTTGCCTTATTCAATGACTTCGTCCGAGCTTGCAGAGATTTTTGGGCAAGCTGGTACAGTAGAATCCGCTGAGGTATTGGAAAAAACAAACCCTAAAAAAATTTTGTCTTTTTTGTTGTCTAATTGTAGCGTGTGTTTGTTGTTGATGTAATTGATTATTTAGCTTGATTTGTGGTTTGGTTGTTTGGAGTTAAATTTAGTGTGAAATTAGTGCACATTCTTAGACTAAATGGTCCAGAGATACATAGGTAGTTTCAGAATTATAGCCTTATTCTTGATGGATGTTGCTTTTAAGGTCAATGGTTTTTAGCACAAGATTTTTGGGATATGAGGGAAACCTCGGGAATGGCAAGGCACGATGATCCTCGGGCCAAAGCCCGAGTTCAATCTGCGGCCCCTACCGGGTAATCCCGGGTGTGTGGGTTCCACCTCCCATTCCCACACTTTAGGTTAGGCAGGTGGGATTCGAACCAGAGCCGACGGTTGTTGGCAATATGACCACTGCATCCCCAGGGCACCTGGGTGAGCCGCTGTGGGTATTTATTTTCAGCAAAAGTTTGGTACCAGTTTATTTGGGTTAGATTCAAGTTGATAAAAGCTTATAAAATGCTGTTAACTTAATCTTTTTGGATAACTTTGCTCCATAGACCATCAACAACTTCAATACAGAAAGGCCTAAGGTGATCTTGATGTATGTTGCAAACAAAAGACCCCTACTTTGACATTGAAATTTTCTTCCCTAAGACAATATTAATGTATGATAAAGACAATAGAGACCCTATTTCCGCCTAAAAAGTTTTTGGTTGTTTTAGTATTCAATCAAAACACAGTTCCATTCCTAACAATTTTACAATTTGCACTGATTACAAAAAAATTATTATATGTGGCTGAATAAATCGTTGCAAAGGACCATAGTCACACGGAATGCAGTATGTAGTGGGTCATGGTATGAATACGGGTACGCAATTCGCCACCTGGAAAATTTGGATTCGAGAGTACGCAAGTTTGATACGTGATATGTTGTAAAAATAATTTGGGTGCAGTTGCCATATTCAAAGTATAATAGAAAACTAGAAATTAAAAAGTTAATTATGCATTTCAATATTTTTGCATACAAAATACTTCAATGGTTCATTTTCAAACTTTCTGAATACCTAAGACAAACGACATATAAATTATAGACTGAGGCCCTTAATAATCTTTTCTCCTTTCCAACTATCTTTCCCTTAGCATCAAGTGCATCTTCAGTTGATTCTGAATTTAAACAGTTCTGAGTGAAAACTCATAAATATGTTTCTTCATGGTTGTTTGTCTATTATGTACTGCACGCTTCCCTTGATTGCGCAGAGCCCATTGCACCTTTTTCATGTCCACGTAAAGGGACTTTGCACCCGTACACTTGTAAGCGGTACCCCAATTCTGGTGAACCAATTCATGTACCGGAGGGAATCAGTTTGCAAATGTACCAAGAATCGGTTTGCATGAACTGTATGGAGATTCAAGGGGGGTCGAGGAAATTACACAACCATGTGAAGGACTCCCTAATGCTTTCTTATTTTCTACTACAAATAATATATTTATCATTCTTTTTATTTTTTATTTTTTGTAAAATGAAAATTATTTTAGAGGGTTTACTATTCAAATAAAGAAGACAAGGAACATGATTAATAAAATTGTTACATGCCATGCATAAAACATGTTCTCTAACAGGTATGAAGGTTATTTTTCTTAAAACTTGCATGTAAGTTTAGGGTGATTCCTCAACGAAAAATTCTATTATGTTTTTTCAACAGAGCCTGAATGTTCACGACATTTTTTTCAAAATTAAGCCTATATTAATATCAAACAATTTGCAGATAGTCTACGATCGAGTCACGGACCGTAGCCGAGGCTTTGCATTCGTCACCATGGCAAGCAACGACGATGCGAAGGCAGCTATCAGAATGTTCAATGGAACACAAGTAGGAGGTCGAACAGTGAAGGTAAACTTCCCAGAAGTGCCACGTGGCGGTGAGCGAGAGGTGATGGGTCCACGAGCCAGGTCCAACTCTCGCGGATACATGGACAGCCCGTACAAAATTTACGCAGGCAATCTTGGGTGGTCAGTGACCTCAGATTCTCTAAAGGAAGCTTTTTCTGATCAGCCTGGAGTTCTTGGAGCCAAGGTTATTTATGAGCAGTTTTCTGGTAGGTCGAGAGGGTTTGGATTTGTGACGTTTGTTTCTGAAGAGGATGTGCAAAATGCGATGGAGGCGATGAATGGAAAGGTAATTCTTTGGTCGTTTGCACTTTGATCCTCCCAAAGTTAGTTTGATACCCAGAAGTCTAAAATAAATAACAATTTTGTTCAAATATATTGACAAAGAAAAGTTAGTGAGAAAACAGTTTTGTCGTCAAATTTAGTTTGGAGTTTTGAAAAAGCGAGGAGCAAAGTTTAGTTTCTGGGGTATCAAATTGTAGAACTAATTTCAATTTGAAAACTTTGGGGTATCGAACTGGCAAAATAGAACTTTAGAGTATAAATACTGCAAATAGCCCGTAAAATTTTGAACATTAGTGAGTGTGGTGAATTGAAAATAAATTGTGACCTGTGTTTTTTGCTTCTCAGGAAGTTGAAGGGAGGCCTTTGCGCTTGAATCTTGCTTCACAGAGAGCCTCGAATACTGCTGCTACTGTGTAAGGATTTTGTGATATAGGATGGATGGGAGAGAGAATTATTAGTTTGATTCTAATGACTAAATAGAGAATATGGATCTTTGGCCCTCAACTGCTATCAAATTATCTGGTGAAATTTGTGTGGTCAGAGGCATGAAAGTAAGAATATTTCGGAGAGTTGAATGAGCAAGTTAACTATGGTTTTGGGGGTTGTCTAGATTTGTAGTATGTGTTCAATAAACTCTAAGTTGCTTATAATACAATGCCAAGTTCCCTGGAACTGAGATCATATTTTCTTCCTATTCATACTTCGTACATGTTCATATGTACAAGTTTATTTTGCTTCTTTAAGTTCTCTTATCATCTCCACCATGATCAACAGCACTTTCAGATGGCTTTCCATTGAATTTGAGTCCTCAGAGCAGGGCTTATCTGTAATGCTGTCTGTAAGGGATCATTACAAGAAAATTAGAGATGGGTGTACTTTGGCATAATTCAAAAAATCGTGTCCAGGTTGGTATATTTGGAAATTATCCATTGCCTTTCGCATTATGCGGCGTTTAAGGAGCAAGCAATCTAGAATCAAAATGATAAATAAGCTCGATAATGCTGATTATGATGATGTTTAAATAGTTGATTGTGAAATGTATCACAGCCATTATTTTCCATAGAAATTCCACAGTTTCGAGTGAAGTAGATAAACTACGTTTCCCTGGAAAAGGGGATAATGAGTGTAAATCATCACCGTAACAACAAAAACCTCCCCAAGTCTTCAGATCAAATACAAAGCAATTTAACAACAAAACTAACACCCTCCAGTTAACATTAACTCAAACCATAGTTGTTTTCCACTCAAAACTTACATCGTATACAACAGCACCACAGAAAATTACAACCGAAAATGTGCTGAAGGTAGGAATATCTATGATACATAACATCCATATATAAGATTGTAGAACTCATCACCGCTACCCCTGACCCCATATATCATCTACACAAGGAAAAGCATCTAAAAGTAACCAACCCCCCAATAAAGGAAATTAAAAAGAAAAGAATAACCTAATATAATAACCACATAATGGGTAATGCCGATAACTACATCACAAACCTATCTGCCAGTGGTTGAATATACAGAGGCCAACTCGTGAGGGCACTAATCAGGTGAATTTGACAGAAGGAATTCTGTTCTCAAATCTCATAATAACAAAAAAATCGAACTTCTTCCGCCGAGACTCACTGCAGGTTAAATTTGCATGCAGTTAATACTCAATCTGCTTCCAGTGACCAGCTTTTTCATATGATGGGAAACTTTTGCAGCCTCAAATGATATCCATTTAATGGCTCGTTGCAGGACTTATAACCTCAGATCATATACATCTTCATCCTCGAGTATAAGATTCCTTATGCTCTCAAGAGAAAGGACGCCAAGAAAAGCCAGCTGGAGCCTCAGACCATTTGCAAATGAAATTTGATATAATAAACATCCAATAGGAAAAGGTTGCTATATCCAAGCAAGAGATCCTCGATCATTTGCTACTTGAGGGCGACCTCTTGTTGGGGTTGGTGGTCTGTTGGCATTAAGCTCCTGATGGCACAAAAACAAGGAAAACAGATGAAGTAGGAATTAAGGATTAGAAAAATAAAAATAAAACCACCATCAGAAAGTTTGGTCTCACAATCAATAACTTGTGCGTAAAACACTTGAAGACGTTTTCATGGAAGACATTTACCTGCATCCATGTATCATCAATGTGACCATCAGGTGACGCTTCAGGTGAACTAATGGCTGGGGGTAAAGGATGAATTAGTTTTGGAACAACGACAAGGTCCCTTCCCAAAACTAAAATAGCACCTGCATTATTCGCAGTACCTACATGCAGAACCACAACATAAGGCACATGTAAAAGAAAAAGAAATGGAAAAAAAAAATCATTACTTATGTGACTATTTCCAAAAGAAAAACCTACCACAATAGTTAGTGGCAGAGAAAAGAGTAATTAGATGCCCTTGAGCAAATCGCTCAAACCCATCCATCACGCATTCATGTGCACGTACTATCAACTGGAGATCATTGTTGTTGCAGAACTCCATGACTCGGTCAGGCTGCATTAAAGCAAACACGATCGGAAAGCCAAGAAATAGTGATACATATAATTAGAACAATAAGGTTGTAATAATACAAGAGAAATTGAATAGTAAAACCATTGGCACCATGAATAGATGAGATGCCCACAGGGCAAGGAAGAGAACCAAGAAGCAGACAAGTAACATGATTAGGGAATACCCATGACAGATAGAGCAGGTGGCCTGGGGACACAGTAGTAAACCTGCCAAACCCCCAGTCCCTGGTTTGAATCTCATTAGCCTAACCTGGAGGGTGGGAATGGGAGGTGGGACCCACACAGATCCACATACATGGCGTTTAATTGGTAGGGGTCGGGGATTGAACTCAGGCTTCAGCCCGGGGATCCTCGTCCTTCCAAGGTGTCCCTCATATCCCAAAAAAGCATATGATTAGAGATCGATACACTTCAATTTACAAATAACGTATGTAGCCTAGCCAAGACTGCATGTAGAGAGATGACACTGAAGACGCAATTCCGTAGTTTCACATGTTTCTAACCCCTCTGAGCAGCACCATTTCAAGACTTTTCATCAAGCATGTCTAGTAAAATCCACCATCCAACCAATGGTATTTTTTCTGTCAGATTCTTTCCACAAGTTTAGAGAGAACCTCAAGAGAAGTATGTGCTGGGAGACTAAAGCGCCATGATATTCATATTGATGCTAACATAACTACGGGCATATTAATCAGATCGTCTATGAAATTACAAATGGCCTTAATCCTTCTCTTAAACAAAAGATAATATAGTGGAAGGATGTGTTGACATTATATTTATAGTGATCTCGAACCTCTACTAATTTGTTAATAAAGAATTCACCCCTATATCTCTTTCTGATCCTAGCTAATTGATAAATATCCCATTAACATAATCTGAGCTCAATTACAGCGAGTTTCTATAACTTAAGCAATATTTGATGTTGTGCTGAATTAGGATGTAGATTCAGGCAGAAAAAACAAAGCCAATAATAAAATGTAGAAGAGAGGAAGAGGGGGAAGAAGACTGACCCCAAAGGTAACCAAGCCTGGACCTCTTGCATTTGGTCTTAAGCCTTCGACACTGTCATTCTCTGTTGGATCAGACCTGCACAAAGAAGAAAGAGTTAAAAAGGAAAACATGACAAATTAATGAGAAAGACAGCATTGCCAAAGTACTATGAGTTGAAGAGGTACTGACCATAATAGATCCATAAGAACAACTGAGCCGGCTTCCATTGTAATTGGACGTTGTAGGTTCTCTATCTGTTCTATATGATTTATAGACCGCCCAATACCTCCATGCATGCAAATGATTTTCTTCTCAATAAGTGCAGCCAAAGGAAGCCAGTTAAATAGTCGATTTATGCGATGCCAAGCCCAAATTCCATCTCGCTCTCCCTGCCCCCAAGTGCAAAATATCAACAAACTTGCAGTGAATGGTAAAAAAAAACATAAATAAAACAGAATAGAACCTACCATTCGCTCTATGCATTCAATTCGGAATCCAAATAAGGCATTGATGTCTGCTGCTTCATGGTTTCCACGAATTAAATGTACATTATGAGGGTACTCAACCTGACAATCAAAAACAGTAGCAGATAACTCATCAGCCTGCTGCGCATGATTAGGTGGGATAGTTGATAAACATATTAAGCAGAAGTTATGAATGCAGGCCAAAGTAGTACCTTCAATGCAAGGAGAAGAGATATTGTTTCCAGACTATGCTGACCACGATCAACATAATCTCCCAAGAAGAGATAATCAATATAACTGGAAAAATACAAAATTATATGAGATCAGGATGTGCAAAATCCCAATAAGAAAATATGCCAGTGTCAGATTCAATAATGATAAACAAAGCTCTAAGCCTCTCTGTACGGCCAAGACACTCTGCTGACGCGGGAAAAAAGATACACAAAGCTCCAAGGCATCATGTATGGAACCAATGAAACTTTTTAATGCAGTTTTAAAATGCCTTTGGAATAAAACTCCTACTTTCCTCATGTCTCCAAATATGGAATCAAATAACAGAAATGAGCTTTTCTGAAGATTGTTAAACTATTTAATGAAACATACAAATTTGAGTAACTTTTCACCAACTAACAAAATCCAGGTTCAATTTTACAATTTTATGAAAAGTTCAAATGCATAGAAGAAAAAGATCTTCCGAAGCCATTAGCTTCTTCAATTAATATGGAAAAAAAAATCTGCATTGGATGCACAACCATGCACATTAATCACAATAAAGTGCGTGTTTGCTTTTAGAATAGCTATCACAAATTACGCAACAGGATATGTGCAGAACCGTGTTCTTGTGCCAAAGGGCAAACATATTGGCTATATCTATTTCATGACAAACCAACAATAGAAACCTCCATAGAAGAAGATAGGAAATACTGTAAATAAATTTAAACTAGAATTCAAGTTGAGTGATTATAATTTTCTTTAACCATCTTGCTGGAGTATCACAGGAGTAGAATCAATATTTCCAAGCATAGGATGAAGAAAGAAATCTAGAGTTTCCAGATATCTGCTTGGAATACTTACGCTATGTCCCCAGCTGTTGACGGAGCACCATACTCATCAAATAAACGCATGAGATCTCCAAATTGACCATGTAGATCACCAAATATTTTGACAGGGGCTCTGATTTGCAAAACACTCGGCTCAGTAGAAAATATTCTTTCTGCATTGTCACACAGATCTGCTAATTCATTGCAATCTAAGAAGAATTGTCTGCGAACAGGGGGCTTCCAACCACGTGGCTTTAAAAGATGTGCAATGACCTGATAAGACATTGGAAATGCTAAATATGAGATGACCACACCGAATTTGCAAAAACAGAAAAGGACACCAGAAGGAAAGAATCTTAGCATAAATTTTTTTCTTAAACAAGGTTGTAGATATTATCCACATGAAGAAGCTTCATGATAGAACCTCACAATCATATGCTAATCAAAGTATCATACTATGAGAACAGAGAAAATTTCAATGCCAAATACTAAGAGCAGGGATTTTCACCTGGTTATGATTTATGAGACCTTCACAATCCTATGACGGCACCAAAATTTCAATGCAAGATATGGGTCAAAAGACCATATCAAAATATTACAGGTTTGCTGTCATCCTCAAGATCTAAGTAGAAATAAAGCTGACCCTAACCTAATCTAAAGCTCAAAATGGGAGCTAATTCCCATTCCATGACAACACCACAACAGCAAACTAACTTATACAATATAACACTAAATACTAAATGATAACAAGCAATGATAAAGCTTAAACCAAATTAAGTTTGCAACTTACATGATTCCTATTTCATGATATTAACACAATAGAAAACTGCTCCTTAAATGTGCATCTACCTCCAAATAAAGATAAGGCGAGCCACACTTTCATCTTTCATAGAGTAATTATAGCATATCAATATTTGAAAACTAGTGTAGAATAGTTGATCGAGAAAACATGAATAACCAGAAAGCTTGGCATTTCATATGACATATCCATTTGGTTTTGGTAGGGAACAGAGAAAATGAGGATCTGCTGATTTCAGTGTACATAAAGATTACAGGAAGAAAAATTCATGCCTAAAGACCAACATGAAAAGCTATAACTGCACATAGTCAACGATGTAGGATTACACCTTAAAATAGTGATTAGAACAACCAACCTTTTTGGGCACACTGTTGATTGACATTTGCCGGTCTAATAACTTCCTAGCTGCAGTTGCACTTTCGGGTGTACCATAACTCACTCTCCTTCCTTCATTCTCAAATTGGTCAATGGAGAGCTGCCGTACCATTCCTCCTAAAGCACCCCCTGTTTCTGCAGCTACAACCACCTGCATAAATCATTAGAGGCTCATTGATTAAACATTTTGTGTAAGTGATGTTAGGTGTGACTTTAAGCTGGTAAATAAAGTAATAAAAGAGAATAGAGTCAGATCCTATTCCACCATATAACAGGATGCAGAAAGGGATCAAATCATTTTGATAGTAGTACACTAACCGCTCTATGATGTAGCCGAACCCCAGGTGGCATAGTGCTATTGGATAAAGAAGTCTCTGGCACTTTCATTAGGGGTGGGGTCTGTTTTGAGGTAGGACTAGCCTCTGCACCACCATCTCGATCAGGCAATTGTTCAGACTCCCCATTAACTTGTCGGGCCTTGGCAGCAGCTAAAGCAGCACTGATGGCCTCCGCTTCTGCTGCTGAAGCTTCAACCAGGTACTCGACACCTTTACTCAATCTCCTGTGCCAAGAGTAATCCTAAGTTGTATTTTCAAAAAAATTCCCATAACTACCATTGACTAAGCAAATTAGGTGGGAAAGGTAGCATCAGGATTTTACTGTTAAAATAGAAGGCTAAGATATAAAGCATGAAAATCACGCAAATTCATCATCAATATGATACAAGTATTTTGCCTGTGGTCGCACGGGTGAGTCACACATGGTGAATGTTTTAGAAACCCACCCGCCTCAACTATTTTAATTTGAGAAAATCCCCCTCAAGTTTAGAAATATTATAGATAACTCCAGTCTACTTTCAATATTAGAGAAACTCCCCACAACTATGGGTTGTCTCACAAAATTCCCTAATCTTTCACACTTCTCCCCAAACCCCTCTGACATCATTTCAAAATGTAAAATAACTGAAATACCCTTTCGAAAATCAACCAATTCAGTTACTAAGAAACCCCTAAATGGTAAGAAAGATCTTGATTAATTTACAATGTTTTCCCCTCTTTTTAATCTCTTTTATCCTAAAAAATTCAGAGTAATTTTTTTATGATTGAGGTGTATTTACGCCTTTTTCAGTCACCTACTTGTCATATGACATGCTAGACCTAACGATGTTAGATTTCAAAGCTTAAAGTGAGAAGAGTTCATGGGGGTTTCTTGAACTTTTAAACTTGAGGGGGCTATCTACAATATGCTCAAACTTGAGGGGGTTTCTCAAATTAAAATAGTTGAGGGATTTTCTCACACACCTCATATTTGAGGGGGAAGTGAGAAAAGTTCAGAGGGTTATCCCAAATTTTCATAATTGAAGGGGTTTTCTCAAATTAAAATAGTTGAGAGCGGTTTTCTAAAATTAACCCATGATTTTACGTAGGGAGGCTCTCTACATGAGTTTTCTTTAATTCCCATATTTAAAGATTGACTATGAGAATTTTTTTTTTCTTTTAATATAGTTATAATCTGATAAGTATAACAAAATATTTGATTAGTAGAATTTTCTATTTATGGATAGTTTTAATTTGATGAGGATTCCTAAGTGAATATATTTCTATATTTAAATATATGATTATGAAAAAAAATTAAAATGGATAGTTATAATCTAATATGGATTACAAAATATTTTATTAGTAGAATTTTCTAATTATGAGTGGTTTTAATTTGATGAGGATTCTTAGGTGAATATAGGCCACTTATCATATTCTAATTAGGTGTACTTATGATATGGCACATGTCAGCTTTTTGTGACTTCATAATATGACACGTCTTTAAGGTATTTAGGAGTTCCACCAATTTCTCTTTACATATAAAGAAGGGATATTACCTTGGACCCTGAAGCATTGCATTTTCACTGCTTATATCAGTATGCATATCCCCATTAATAGGAGGAGCAACTGGTGTTCCAAGAACAACTGCACCATCAGCAACTGCTTCAGGACTTTGCCTATTTCTCTCATCATTGGTTGTGAACCGTCCAGGTGATCTTCCAGGTTGTATACTGGATGCTGCTGCTGCAGCTGCGTGGGATGCTGCACTTGTTGTTTCAGCAGCAGCCAGATCTTCAGCTACAAGTAGATCACCAAGAAGCACACCTGTAGTAGAAATCACTTTCATAATTAGCAACAACTGGAAGACAAGATGTTAGTTACCTTCACCAAATTAGCTAAGCATTGAAAGACATCTGCAATAAAACAAGCAGGACTCAAGAAGAAATCTAGGTTTACTGTCGGTCTGAAAACCCACTCGCGAATATGGCCATGAAAAACAAGAGAACCAAAACAGAAACAAATTCCCTGAGAACATAATAAATAGGCTAGGTGGTCAAAGGCAGACTATCTGATGTTAGTCTATACAGCCATGGATAGTTCATAGCACCTTCCTTTTCATTCATTCTTTCTATTTTATTTTATTTGGTGGGGGCCAGAAAGATTATGAACAGAAAGATAAGGAGGCACAAAAAAACCCAAAGACTGAACAAGGGGCTTCGTTAAAAGGAAAACGAACTTGACTGGGAAACATGTTGATCCTGCGCTGGGTGCATAGACAATGACAAACCTCCACGAGCCAGTGAATCCACTAGCAAACTTCAAGCACAATTAACTCAAGTTGTTGGGTGACAAGCCTTCAAAAAATGGCTTCTAAATTAGTTCAACACTCTCCTTGCCAGCTGTAGATAGGGAGAGTTGAACTCACAACTTCCCATAGGAGAAGTGTCATCACTCAGGCACCCTTCTCCATTTAATGTTCTCATCATGCCCTTTGACTAATTTCTGGGAATTCCCACTCATCATAATTCGCTAATCTGTTCTTAACAGAATTAAAAATCCACATGGTAAGGATTCCAATGTCGCCCATCTATATCTTATCATTTTTGGAGGAAGCATGTGCGTGCTCATAGGCCCTTTAGAATAAACCTACATCAATATTCTGAAGGTACCACCAATATAACCCAAAATTGATGACTGGTTAATACTTCTATGAAGGCTGCCATATTTTTTTTTACCTAAGATGCTACGTTTGAAAACCCTTAGCAATCAATTTAACTTTTACTCTACTGTTCACCACCAGTTTCGGCTTCCAGCATGCTTACAATCCCTTACCAGAACTTTATTTCGTGAAAAAGATAAACTGTGTCTCCTGTAAACCTAAGGAGTAAGGAGGCTCTGCCCATTGATCCCCCTCTACAAAGGAGGGGGAAAAAACACCCACCCGTCAAACCACCCACCTCAGCCAAAAGGAGAAAAGAAAGAAATTCAAACCAAACCACCCCCCCCCCCCCAAAAAAACAAAAACAAAAAACACCAGCCCCAAAAAGTTCTAGAGGGTTTCTCACTTCACTTTATGGGGTTATATTCAAGTGCATATGAAATAAAATATTGCCGATACAGACATTGCTGATTGGAGGGCCTACAAGAGCAGAATATGGGAACAAGGATGAAGGGGAATAATCAACCCTATTGCACCTAACACCAACTATAAGTCATAATGGAATGTCAAGTAGTTTATTATTGCCAAGTTCAACTAATAGTGTCAATACATTTGTAGCCAGATCAATGATGAAAAAAATGATTATTCACAACTTCATATTATGATGTTAGGTGTCCTAAAAGGTTGCATCTGCAAGAACCAGCCAGGATAAAATAATGAATGCATCGTAAGAATTATAAGAAGTGTCAGGTATAAATAACTGAACAGAAAATAGACAGAGAGGAGTAGCACGATGATTTTGAAACTCCACACAATGAACAGCCTGAAAAAGTTGATGTGGATGGACCATCTTTATGGCATAGATCGGCATGCATATCTATAGATTTAGAATAGAAGTCCGATTCAAATCTTACCACCACGTAGTCCTCCATAAATGAAAATCAAGTCACCAACTGCAGCTGCGGCATGCCTACAACGCCGTGTTAGTTCAACAGATGCATCACCACCAGCTGCATCAGCACTGTATCTCCCTGTCCTGGGACTAGTAACCACTGATTTTGTATCACACCAAACTCCAGCAGCAGTATCCAATACTGCACAAGAATACAAATAATTATAACATCTATCTGCATATCCGATTATGTTAACTAGAAAAGAGAGCATAAGACTCTGTTATCTGATATTTATTTCATGTTTCACATTTTGAGTTCGGATCAGCCACTGGCAAAATGAAACAACTCATGCAGAATTATTGATGCATATTGTAACGATTTCAAAAAGCAAATCTCGATGAATGCATGTCACATAAGCATGTAACATCTTCATTGAAAATGAGAAAAGAAAAGCTCAAGCAACCAAAAGGTACAAATCATAAGAAGGCCAGAGTCATAAATCGCAGTGGACAACAAGCTCATTCTTTGAATTATCAAATCAATCACAGCCCTGCCTGTTACAATAGCAGCTATTATTTCACCCATAGGGTCAGCCTCTGCCTCTTCAAAACTAGTGTGACCACCCTTGCCCATTTTTATTATCAATTCACTGTCTAAATCCTTTCCAAAACTTATTGCTCCTCAAGTACACATAGATTTATCTTTCTAGTAAAAGATCTCAAAAACTTTTTCTTTAATTTTATATGTAGTAGTACGGTAAGGTCCGAAATCTAATTCCAACATTTATACATATCAAGTTTGTAAAGCATGTCTCTTAACATCAAGATATGACACTAACTGTCATAGATATTTACAAATTTGAAGTGTGTCAAAAATAAATTCTTTAATTTTATACATAGTAGTACGCTAAGGTCCGAAATCTAATTCCAGTATTTATACATATCAAGTTTGTAAATCGTGTGTCTCTTAACATCAAGATATGACACTAACTGACCAATTCCTTTTTCTTCCCAATCAGCACCTTTAACGACCTTTCTCGATTAAATTAACAATGAAATTTTTGTTCCATATAAAAGAAAGGAATGCTACTTGAAAGTGCAATTTCAGATAGAAATGAGCTTCAGATATTTGAAGCATCATATTAAGGAATAATTAGGTTTGAAAAGAACTTAACCATAAAAGATTCCCTCTGGCTATCAGAATCAGAAGATAAATGATCGATATCTATGTGAAGTTGCAGTTCATGTTTACCCTATATCAGGTAGCCAAAATCAATGTCCTTGTCCTGATACTCTAATGATGGGATGATAATCCTGAGGTAACACACTAGGACGATTTTCCCTCTATTACACTTATGATACATGAGAACCACAAAAAGCAATATAGACTAAAACAGAACAGCAAGAATTTTGATGCACCCTTTCACATTGTCTGACCTACAACATGCATCAAAAAATGAAGAACCTGAACATAAATGCAACCTGCAATGCTTGATGAATCTTCTACCATGCGACCACCACCAAGAGCCCCTCCAGATACATGAAGTCGTGCATTTACAAAAACCTGCAGTCATTGTAATAAGTAATGATAGGAAATCATGCACTCAAGTAAGAAGGAAAGAAAGAAAGATCTTTAGTGTTTGTCTCACAGCAGCATGTTGGTATCTAGGAGATGGAGAGACGCCAGGAGCGATTGCCCATTCCCAACGCCCATCCCTGTGTTTAGCAAGACCATAGGCACTTGCCAGCGGCTACATGCAAAAAAGCAGAAAAAATAACGCGTGTATCATCAACCTGAACATGAAACCATAGGAGATAGTATCTCCACGATTTATAGTAAAGGTGAAACATGGACTATATACAACATTTTAATTATTAAACCAGATGAAAAATCATATACATCTCGTAAGTTGATAAGAAGCAAGAAGCTCACAATCATACACAAAGACACATGCAAGTGGTTCATCAGTATATATATTATGTGTTCAACAGTACACACTGTTAGATTGTTACAACAGTAGCAGCCCAAAACTTTCAGGCATTCACACTGGAATTGATATGCATATGTACATAGGGGTGCTAAGATGGCACAAACATTGAATTATTAGCTTAGAAAATTCCTACAATGTTCATAAGCCATAAAATAGACTAGCAGTTATTCCACCTGGAGAATAAAAATTTTAGTCAAACCAAGAACATTAGCACCGATATTCTACAAAATTATGTACAGCAAGAGATGCTAAAATGTACCAAAGATCATTTAATAGAATATCTTGTTCCAAAATTTCCTCCCATGCCCAACTTCATGAAAAGATTTTTGTACACATTCCACAATTAGAGAACTAGATAACAGTATCAACCCTTCAAAGCCTATCTGAGTTACTCTCTTTCAAATTCCTAGATCCCAGCCCTTTACTTGAAAGCAAAAAATGCTTGAACTTGGTGCTGTCTATCATTAGGATTTGTCCATTACAAGCTTTTCATGGAATACTGCTTACAAAATGTTAATTGGCAGAAATCAATGCAGCAGCTGAAATGGTAAGGTTTGACTGATTCTGAGGAATTTAGAAGATAAGGTGAAGATGTAAATTAATAGAAGATGGATAAGAGGCTTGTGATCAAGCTTCAAAGCCTGGAGAGATTCCCAAGATTTACAAACAAATACAGAGGGGAAAAGGAAAAAGTAGAAGAAGACAAATAAAATAAGAAAGTATATGTCATTTGTCAATATTATCATTTCTGCTGGTGCAGCCCAGAACAAAAGCAACACAAAAGGGAAGGTTAAACAGGATTAGCCATAGCAGGGAGAGAGTAGCCGCTAAAATTGATTTCTTTTACTGGAGTATTGAACATCATGTGAAAGAAAGTATGGGTGAGGCATTTATAGTCAGTGTTATATGGATACATGACAGGGTGTCAAATGATCACTCTATACATAGGCAGGACAATGTGTCCGAGGGTAACCAGTTTTCAGTGATGACACCATACCATCCGAAAAATATGGGAAACCTTTCCCACATGATAAGAGCACCATATTTATAATATTAATATCAAGACATTTTTACCAAAAGTTAACTAGTACTCAACACTATAGGAAACTCACATGAAACAAGTTTTTTTTTAATTATTATTTATGATAAACTTAAGAAGAAACGTACAACGGAAGGTTAATTTATATTGATAGGATAAGAAGTTTTGAAGAACCAGAAAACAACTTTGAGAAGTTATTTACATATAAGTTAACATAGATGTTATGAAAACAACTACTGAAATAAACATATACATATATCAGAATTACAGAGTAAAGTTTGAAAAACTTTGTCTAAGTTGTTTCCAAATTTTTTAACTGTTTCTGTTTGTAATACTTAATTTTGAATCTTCTAGAGAAATTGCCGAATTACATTTAAGACTTCGTTCTAATTTCAACTTTGATGATATGGAATTGAGGATATTATGTTCCACATGGGAAATTAGAACAAACTTGTCAAGCTAATTTGGATATTCACATAGAAGACTCAACAATAAGTAGCATTACAATAGTCATCTCTGCCAGCATATAGTTAAACATTATAGACGATTCAATATTACCAAAATTATATGAAGGAGGTTACTATTATACTATCTATATATAAAAGCTATTTTACCTGGGTACTTCTATTATGGAGCCGTACCCAACACGTGTGGTACCCGTATCCGTGCCGGACACTTCTTGGACACTCCTTAAATATATATACATATACTTATTCAGACTTGTACTGAATTATACAATACATGTTTAATTTAAAACACTCGTCGTACACTTTTTAGATATATACCCTACACTTCACATCTATTTTTGTAACTTATTGAATAAGAGACGAGTTTGTTTCAGCCTTAAGAGCTACAATTTAAAAGGGTCGTTTACATATATAGCTCAAAACTATGATTATATCCCATGAGTTTCAGTTGTGCTCCCGTGTCCTACCTTTTACAAATTTGTTGTGTTGTACCTGTACCCACATTTGTAACCCGTACCCGTGCAACTTAGTATAAAAGTAAGCATTATAGCTGAAGTATTGATACATGTCTGATACATCAAGAAATTATATAAGAATATAGACTATAGAGCAAAGAAGATTCTGCCGCGCAAGTATTAGCAATATACTATGGATATCATGCAAATATGACCAACGGTCTGCCGCAATATACAAAGGTTGCACGGCAGTCAGTCCAATCATTACAAAAGATGTCATATCTATTTGGTTCTGTGAAAACAGTAAGTGTAACAGTTTAAGAGGCTGTTCGGTTGGATGGAAATAGAGTTGCTAGAGTAAATAGAGCAACCAGATTTGTAAATACATTGTTTGCTTTGCAACTTTGCAATTAGGAAAGATAAATCGACTTGCATTTTGTAGGGGGGAAAACTTGCAACAGATGCTACGACCAATTCAGTGGGAAGAAAAGCTACTAGATTCAAAAAAAGGAAACTAAGAAATAAATACAAATTCCACCTCATCAAAAAGATCTCATCAACAAGATCTATCTAAATCCAAATAGAAAACCACTACACCAAAGTTTCCTTATATGGAAAAATTATGTAACTTTTGCACTAATTATTTTCAACCAAACACTGAATTTGCATTGGAAATACATTTCCTAGAATATAACTGCAAATATCCAAACAATGAATTAGAATTGATTTGCTGCAACATTATGCAACACTTGCTGCAATTTATTTTTGCAGCAGACCAAACAGCCCCTAAGATTATCAGTGGTCAGAGCAATTTTTGACATACCACACTGTTTGCATCCCTTCCTCCACAAAGCAAAAGCAGACCATCAGAACGTGCACTTGCTGTTGCATACCTATTCAATAACAAAATAAAGGAAGTTAACCATGATTTTGATGAACTGCACGCAAAAGCAAAAAGGGAAAGGAAACAAAGAAAGGAATGAAACCCCTAAAAGTAGCACCATGTTTAATTAGGTTAGCCCGGTATTACTAGTGGCACACTTCGGTTGTACAATAAGAGTATGATACCTAGTCAAAGAACGTAACCATGGTGGGAAAGCTTTTTGGTCAGGATAATTTGTGAACCTTCACCAGGTCATTTTAAGAATCATGTCTTATGCATGAGTATGTATGAAGACAACTAAAATCAAAGCTTGATAACAGTAGTAGTTTCAGGTTCATAATATATGTAAAGCCGAAGTTTGATACTTTTTTAAGAAAGAAGAAACTCTTTTCAAGTAAAAAGAGCGTGATGCAAAATCTAATTAAGTTAAATAGTCAGTATCCACCAGTCCACAGTTTGAAGCATAAGTCCCCAAGTTTCAAAGCCATGAAGAAGGAATATTAACTACTAAACCAAATTGAATATGAAATAGAATGGATTAGCCTCTTATTCTTCATCATTTACTTATTGACCAGTTTTTGCAATCCAATTCGGATTGCACCATGAACGGGATAACACAGTCCAATTCAGATTCACATTGGGATAGTATGAATAAGGTAACACTTAACAAAAAATGTCACTGCAGAAAATGCTCAAAAAAGAATGTGAAATTAACAAAAATAATAAATTTGTCAAGAAATCATTGGATATTGGAATACATCACACAGTAAGATTTTTAGGAAAACATTACACATCACAGCAAAGTTACTCATTTTGCTCCTCTCTTTAAACATTAAACGTCAAGCAAATATAGAGGCAAGATTGAGTTTATCTAAATGCTGCTCTAGAAAATGCTCAAGAAACATATGAAAATACTAAATCTAATAAAATTGTCAAGAAATCCTCAGATGCTGGAATGAAGTACATCACATAATAAGATTCTTAGGAAAACATTAAATGTGAAAGCAAAATTTACGCATTCTTTCTTTTCTTTTTTTTTTCCCTTTACCCAAACGTCACTACAGGAAATGCTCAAGAAAGTATGGGAGTTACCAAATAGGATATGGCTGATACAAAATACCCTAAGAAAACATTAATGCTGGAATAAAGTTTACCTGATAATTTATATTTAATTTAGGCAGGTGAACAGGATATCAATTAAATAGCTGGGAAACAATCAAAATTATCTCATGCCAGACATACGACGACAATGCATGTAGTGATGTAACTAAGTGATAATTTTTGAAGGATGTGCTGCAAATATACTGCAGTTTTAGGAACTTATTGACATGACACTCCAAACAACTAGAAGAGCCACACACACACACACAAAAGCAAAGTATGATGAATTGAAGGTTTAAACACCACCCAGCAAATACATTTATGAACTTCAAGAGTTTGTTGAACACAAAAAGAAGGAGGGGAGGGAGTTGGGGGAACTGACATTATTCCATAGATTAGCACATATCTTACACCTACATGATATATAACACCTACATTAAAAGTGATGTTATTGATCAAAACAATCCTCTTGCCTTTTTTTTCTCTTTTTTTAATGTCTTGTTAGTCATGCACTGGTTAGGCAATCATCAAGTAAGAAGTTTTTTGAAAAACAGAAACAAGAAACAAAAGTAATATTTTCTGTTGTTGAAAGGTCTGCTAAAAATTAAGCAGACCTTGCAATAAAGTATGATATCGCGGTTATTGAAATCCTTTATAAAAAATGGAAGGCAAGGAAAAAAATTTGATAATGGAGTGTGAGATAGAAGACTGGCAAAGAAACATCAATATCTCTAAAAAGGGTTTTTTCACTTTAATACTCCAAAATTTTCACCCAGTTTTTACTTTAATACTCCAAAGTTTCACAGTTAAACTTATTGGAAGTTCTGCTGGCCGGTCAATAAGAAGATGCAATGTAAGGGATACAGGCACGATAGTAAAAAGTGGCTCAAAGATTATTTTCCGTTACTTTCAAGAAATAAAGGAAGCTCATACGATCCAAGATATCACCTGTACCAATGCAGATCCCTAGCACTTTCTGATCTTGACAGCATTGATGGAATTAATTTCACTGGTAGGTATTAGATAGGAACCATTGATGAACCATTATAAATATGACAGGATTATGGAAGTTTTCAGGTATTATGCTTGATGGTATGTCCTGAGGGATACTTTGTTGTCTGTTGATAGGTCAGATTGACTTATTAAGCTAGCATCATCAATTTATTATCTCCTAATATTATGTCATACAAAGGCAAAGAACTGGCCAATTACAAATTTGGCAGATGATTGAACCCAAAAGAAAAGTTGATTTGTCTTATACCAAGTTGAGACTGATAACCTAGCACGTCTTAAGGGCCAGGTGTCAAGAAGTCCTGGTGGTAACTTTAATACAGGTTAGGAATCATTATTACTTAAATGTACGTAAAGTGTCTAGAGATTAACTATATTACATTATCCTTATTCCTTCTACTCTTCCAAGCAAGTTACCTTTCCATTCAGTCTCCCATGTGGTCCACGCAAGGAGGAACACCCACGTGGTTCATTTGAGGTTAAACGATAACGATTTGGCATGCAACCTGACAGGTTTAGCCTTTTATTTTGCTTGTTTTTTCTGGACAGATGCTTAGCTTAGACTCATTAATGAGATAATTTGGTAAGATGCTTGAATTTAATAATCATATGCTTATAATGCATTATTCTTCCAAGCTGCCCAACTCACACTAAAAATAATGTCTTTTTTGCCCCAAGAAAAAGAAAGAGAAGAAAACACTTTTAAGCAGAAAACACTTTTAAGCAAGCAGACAACATAATTATCAATATAAGGGCAAGTGAACGAAAGAATAAATATCATGGTACCTCCATAAAAGACTACACGACATAGATTATACAACTAAATGGCACTGTATAAAACTCGTGTTTATGGGCAGGGAAAGAAATTCAACAAAGATTACTCACATGCATGGAGGGGGGCCTTCACCTTCAGGTTCCAACTTCCTCCACTCGTATGGTTTGGCAGCAGTATCTAGAGCCCAGACATCAGCTAAAGGCCTCTTTCCTGAAAACAAAACTCAACCTTACATTCCTATAACATAGCGAGTGAGCTAAAATGCGACTAGTGATTGCTTTAGTTTAGATGTTGTTATATGCATTCATCCATGTACCATCATTTCCACCAATTGTTAATAGAAACCTTTGGCCCACCAAAGCCATCACATGACCATACCGGGGTCCAGGACCAGGTCCTTGAACAACCACCCTTCAATCACGAATACAATAGTCAGTAGCATGCAACTTTAACATGCTTAAACTCACAGGAATTACTACGATGTAGTCCAAACCTGTGCCAACGTGGTCTTTGTTGTGTCAAGTCTAGAACATGCAAATCCTCTGCAGACAAACCAGCTGGACCGATTCCACCCTAAATTTCATCAATTTGGTGATAATTAATTACGAAAAAGCCCCCATATTTCAAATCTAAATGTTTCCATAAATAACTTAGCACGATACACAAGACAATTAATAACTTCCGATGTACCTGAATTACAACCATTGTTCCCACAGCTGTTGCCACATGAGCAGCTCTCGGAGATGGAGGCTCTCCAAGAGGAGTGAGCCTGAAATCATCACACGGTAACAAAATCAGTAATCACTACTTACACATTCCATCTCCAACACATTAACCTAATTCATTACAGAGAACACACTTATTCTAAAAACCTTACCTTGACCACTTATTTGTTAGCACATCATAACAATGAACATCAGCTGTAGCTCCTGCTAAACCTGCAAAATCCAATAAAAACAACAATACAACAAAGTTTTCAACTTTTCTCAATTCAGAGATCTAGGTTTCATCTTCATATCAGAATCTAGAGTTTGAACTTACGGATTCCAGCGCTCCCCGCCGATGAAGGCGGTGCTGCGTTATTCCCTTCAAGAGCAGTTGCTCCGCCAAACAAAATAAGCCGAGGGCCAACATAAGCAGCGGTCCCCTCCTCCCCGACGGCAGCAACGGCCGTTAACGTGTGCCCGCACCTCGACCCGGGCCCGTCCTCCTTCTTCTCGATAACCGCGTTCACCACCGAGTAACTCGGCGCCGGCCTCGGCCCCGCGACGGCGGCCGGCTGCGCCAGCGGGCTAACCTGCACCGGCGGAGCATCAGATGCCGGCGGCGAAGTCGACGGTGAGGATTCCATGGCGGGATCGTGGTTGTTGGGGACAGCGACCTGATCGTGATCGGATTCGGTCGACATCGATGAGTCCACGTCCATGGATTCGAGATCGGAGAATTTTTGGATTTTCTTCAAGATTCGAGAGCATTCTCAGTCCGGTGCTCCGCGGTCGACATAACGAAACCCTCACCGCCTCCCCGACCCGATGCTGACGTGTCGGATCGGCGATTCGATCGGTTCGAATTTCGATTTCCCCTCCGCTCGATGCGAATAGAATTGAGACTGAAATTAATGGAAAATTTTTTGGAATTAAATTAGGAAATGAAGAAGATAATCCTCTTTTTTTTTTTTTCCTACTTAAATCTCTTTCGCTTTTTATGGCTTCAACGCTTTCTCTCTCTCTTTCAACGAAGAGGCCGAGGAACAAACGGGGCTGGAGAAAATCACAAAGGAAAAGGGGCAAGGAGAGCAGCGACAAAAATCACGGTCCGCTGTTTGCTGGATCTACCCAAGAGCGGATCGATCGCTGGATCGATTTTTTTATCCTTTTTTTAATGGTTTTTTTTACCGGTTTGGCCGGTCATCTGCTTGCCTAGCTGGCGACGGCGCCAGAGAGTGCTGACGGGGCCCGCAAAGGGATGGAGATGCTCTTGACAGGTTCATGGGTATTTTTCTATAGTAGTCCCCGAATGCTCTGATATTTTGGAATTAGTCACCAAATCTTGATTCTTTAAAATTAGTTTCCCAAATCTTTAAGTGTTCCAAAATTAGCCCCCGAAGTCTTCATTTTTCGAAATTAGTCATCCAAATCTTATACGTGTTTTGAAATTAGTCCCCCATAATTGTCAATCAGATGTATAACTAGAAAGACTAATTATACTTAAAATATTTTGGGAAACTAATTTCAAAATATAAAAATTTGGGGGACTCCTTCATACCACTTAAAGATTTAGTGACTAGTTTAAAATGTCAATATGTGGAGCTAGCTTCAAAATATGAAGGATTTGAGACTAAAATAGAACAACACCTAGATTCATTGTAGACAGAGGGGGCTCGTGAGGAGACTTAGCTTGACTTGTTCTCATAGGTGCAAATTTTGACATTTTGACTGTAGACCTGCCAAAATTTGTTGCATGGTCTTATTTTATTTTTAACTTAATTTAATTTAATAGAGTCCCGGTGGTTTGGAGTTGAAAGAGGGAGTCAAAGACACAAAAGAGGACATTAGAATATAGGGTGCTTCTTTTTGTCTGTGGTAAAGATGGTTATCAATGTATGAGAAACTATTTGGTAATACCAAGCATAAATATTGCATTGTTTTGAGCTAACAATTAATTTCCTCCATTGTGATTTTGTTCATGATTATTGTTTTTTCATTCTTTATTTATGCTTCCTGTGAAATTCAGGTTGGTCAGATCTATAAGCTTATATACAATGTAAATTTATGTCGTAAAATATCTAAAGAAGTTATAATTCCATTGTTATTGTACCCTTTCATAGCTCTTTTAAGCTTTGCCCGTGCTTTGCACAAGCCTTAATACTATTCTGTCAAACTTAAGACCTGAACAGTGTGAGACCCGTGCTTTGCACGGGCCTGAATACAAGTTGGTATATGAGATGCTTCCTCTTGCCTGTGGTAAAGATGGTTATCAGTGTATGAGGAACAATTTTGTGATGTCAATGTATGAGTATGTGGTAAGTTCTTGAATATACAAAATGTTATTTTGGGAGAGAAAGTACATGGTAAGTTCTTAAACAAAGTACATGGAAAAGTCCAACAATATTCTAGTCTCGTGTCATGATCTTTTGATTTTATCACTTTCGTATCCTGACGTATTATCTTGTTTATTTCATAATTAAATGCAGACTACTTTTTTTAATCTACGTTATTTCCTTCTTCTGTTTTCTGATTGTGTTGGATATGTAATGACATTTAAATGGATAAACTTGGATTATGCCATTAATTATGTTTATGTTAAACAATAAATTAGATGAAAATTTTGAGACGCCAAGTTATCTTGCAAGTATCAAAGTAACCATGAAACGCAGTCTGAAAGAGACCTAGCGTTCTCAAGCTAACAATGTTGGTCGAGCTATTAGGTTCAACGATAATGCACTGACTACTGAAGGGCGTGTAGAAACAAAGTTAATCACGATATCTTTACAGAATATCTCATTCACGGTTGGAAGACAGTACTTAACTAAGTATCAATACTTTGCTCAGAGCAAAATTTAGAAATAATAAATGGTTAAGAAAATAATAAGTTTGTAAAGAATAATATGTATGTGTATCTGTGCAACATAAAATTTCACTCCACTTATATATATATTCGAGATTTTGCCCGTGTATACAAGCTTCTAGACTAAGTTCTTAAGTGACGAGAAAGTGCTATATCTTTTTTATATAGCGAAAAGTGAAAGAACGAAAAATGGAATGGAAAGTGAAAGAAAAAAGAGAAAATTTAATTAACTTATGTTTCAAGTTTTAACGCATGTAGAAAAATTTTGAAAGAAAAAGAGACGTACAAAAATCTAAAAGTTAAAACTAATTTGACCTGAAGATTTCAAACCACGTCAGAGAGTTCAATTGAACAAGACAATGTTTCAATAACTTTCACTTGGCCCCTCTAGATTTCTTTCTTATTAGTTATTTTCTTTGTCCAATTTCGTATGATAATTATACAGCTATTATTTTCACTTACCAAGCTGTGTAAGGATTATGGAAAAAACAATTCCATGTATAACAAATGTGTTATAAAGAAAGAGTCTTCTTGCAACATGTAAAGTATTAAAATTTAAAAGTTTTGCATTGATTACCTATCGATATGGGATTCTATTTGCGGAGATTTAATTCATTATGGGGGTGCTTATTTGGTTATAACTGAGAAGTGAAAGTGTGAAAGTGAAACGCTTTTGACACTTGATGTGTTTGTTTTATTGAAAGTGATAGTGAAAGTGAGATATAAAAAAATAGTCTACATTAGATTTATTGCAAGTTTAACTTCCTCGGCCCTGTTTGGTTGATCTAAAGTATCAGAAGTAAGAAGTAAATCAAATCTATTACTTTTAAAATTATGAAGTAGAAAGTAGCGAAAATACTTGTAACACCCGTGATTTTCGATACGTATTTTTATATATTCGATACGTATTTTATATTAAAATACTTTGATACGTGTACTTTTCTAATACGTATTTTTTATATTAAAATATTAGATGATATTTTACACATTTTGTAATACCCGTAATTTTAATACAAAATTGAGCAAATATTTTGGTGTTTAAAATATTAAATATCCCATTTCTAAGAGAGTATTTTACCATCCGATATTTTCTATGATTTTTATTAGCTCAGTTATAATTATCTTAATAATTGTAAGTATAAATCTCAATTATTGAATAACATAATATTAATATTATATTGTCATTTTGAGGCTCAAACTGTTTAAAATTTTTACTGTTATCATTCTTGTGCTATTTC
>JBAKGM010000326.1:39630332-39649565 GCA_037177215.1 Asparagus racemosus
AGCTCACATAAGCTCGCTATGTGTGATATGTATATCAGACAGACATCTGGAGTGGAAATAAATAAACAAACAAATAAAGACAATATTATTTTTTTTTTGGAGATTTTTAATAGAATTTCTTTTCTTTAGTATGCTTTTTCCCCCCTCCTTCAATCGAAGCTCCTTTGAGATGCTACGTGCATATCTATACTACCATGTAAAAAATATAGTGAGGGTAGGAAAACATTGAAGGACGTGAGAAAGTTGTCTTTCATCTGGCTAATTTCATCTGGCTAAAGACATGATGACAATTTAGTCATTTCACACAAACTTTTTATATTCCTTTTCTTTTCTCTGTATTTATGTCTATAACTTTCTAAAACATATCATAGAGGTCACTAATTAAATATTATTAAATTATGTATTATAAAAAGATATATATGTGAAATGATAAAGTTCTTTTCCATGTAAATAAATATAATAAAAACAACAATTATAAGTTTAATATAGTCCACTATAAATATTATCAAAAGGTATATCTAAATACTTAGTTAAAAGTCATTAAATAAAAAACATGAAGATATAATATGACAAAGACCTCTTTTTAATGGCATGTCTAGAAAAATTATGTCATTACTCGAATTGAAATATATGTCAGCCAATTTCAAATAAGGTAAAATAAAATATTGCATATGAAATAAATAAATATCATAAAATGATCTAAGAAATATCTACGATACTTTAGGATATTAAAATAACCCATTTACATAAAATTTAAAATAAGTAAGTTTTTATGTTAATTGCACGTGCACCTTCACATGCCATAATGCTATGGTTTCAGCCTCTACTTGTCCCCCAACGGATCCAAACTATTGACTTTTCCCTTGATATTCTTTGAACTACATTTTATCTCACTTTGCCAACTCAAGTACTATTACATTAGGTTTATGCTTACCTCCTAAACTATTTTCGGTCCCACCTTATCCTCCTAAACTATTAAGTTTGTCCATGCTTACTTCCTAAACTATCAAATTCAATAACTAATTATCACATAGGATTTATTACTTTATGGGTGTTTTCAATAAAATTATGAGAAGTGAGAACTTAGGAGGCAATGTAGGACCAAAATAAGTTGTGGGGCAAGCACGGAACGAATTTAATAATTCAGAAGATAAGAAGAGGCAAATCTAATAGTTTAGGGAGTAAGTAGGAACTCAGGCCTATTTGTATTTGTCATTATTTTATTATTAATTGATTGGATGAACAACAGCTTATACAAATTAAGGGTTTTCTCAACAAAAAAAGGTAGATTTTTTTTAAAAAAAAGATAGGGTAAGCAAGCAACTGATTACTGTAGATCAAATGAAGTTGGGTTATAAAAAATAAAACAAGTGACGGAATAATTTCTGCTTACTTCCGTTTTGTCAAATATGGAAATTATTTAATTCAGTGGCAGGCGGATGCTTGACTAAGTCTGGTCAAACATAAATCAACAACTTGTTTCTTAGGATCATTCACAACAAAAACAATTATTTTTTTGAGAAAAGAAATAATAATAATAATTTTTTTTTCAAATTAAGATTGATTCTCTTGGTGCATAATTGAAAGCGGACCCTTTCTTTGTCACGGGGAAAGGATAGACAATAGAGAGGAGGTTTCAAGTGATGCCGTGCTTCTGGAACGCAAGTTGGCAAGATAATAAACAAAGTGTTTGGGGGAGAAAATTATTAGACTTGTGAAAAGGAGTGGAAACTTCTATATGTTGCTAATTTCATCATCAATTTACTCAGTTTTCAATATCCTAAGCTTCTTTGTTTGGTGATCCACCTCAATGATATGCCCGAAGTTTGAACACTTTTTTTTTTTCCTCCTGGTTTTTTAAGTGGGTTGATTGCAAATATTTTAGATGTACTATGATGATGTAGCCACTTATATCATGTAAAACTTTTTGTTAGAATCTGTATTTTCTAAATCTCAAACAATCTTCTTTTTACCCTAAATTTAGAGGGCAACTCAGTATTTTTTTAGCAAAGCACAAATTAATTTATAACTACGTGATTCCCACATGATAACTCTAACTTACGTTGTAAAATAATATTGTTTGGAGTTGAAGAGTGTAAATATTAATAAAATACTTTGGAGTGAATAAATAGGTATAACTGTAGTAAAGAAGATGCCTTTGCAATTAACTCTTTTAAATTAGACACGTTTTATATTTAGAATTTTCCTAATCTAAAATTTTTTTTTCTTGTGAAAATTTCCGCTTTCAGTAACTTTCTAATGTAAAATCATTGACCACTATCTTTCCTTCTAGTTTCTACGTGATGAGAACAGCATAATTTGTGGAAACTTATCATGGTGTAACAAAAAGATCTAGACTTACTCTTTTACCACTAAAATCCAGGATCGGTAACTTTCCCTCCTTACAAAGAGAAAAAAAAAATAGCATAGTTTCAAAAAGACTCTCCTTTAAAAAATATTCTCGTGATCCATATGTACCGCAGAAGAAATACCTAGATTTCCATACTTTTATTTATAACATGGAGGCTCTTGTTACTTTCTTTGGGGTGACACACCCTATCTACTCTCCATGTGGTGTGAACTTAAGAGAGTTATAGTTGAACAATTATATATACTTGTAATTGTATTAAGATTCCATCTTGTTATTTTATATTTTGCTGTAAACGTTGACTTCATCATCTTCATAATTGCAATTAGAGATTGCTTGTCCGCTCGAAATTCACTCACAAAACGTGTGAATCTCATTTCTATAATTTTGCTTGAACGAGACAAAGACATGTCGACGCAACTCGCGGACTTTATTTCATTTCATGGATTCGTAAAAGCGAATGAAATTTCAATAATAAGCAGCCCTACAAACTTCAGAGCTTTTTTCTCAAAGTAGTATTTATATCCAATGTTCGACTTTCCTGGCCACTGTTGCAGAAGCTCATATGGGTCACGGCTGGAAAATGGCAATAGTACAAAAAAATCAACAGTGCTTACAGAAAAGTAGAGGAGCACATTCTAGCAACAATCATGAGTTCATTATCAGAGGAAGAGAATTTGCAGCGAATAAGAAAGAAAAAGAAAATAAATTATATAGATGATGAAGTCAAACGGAAAAGAATGGAAGAATATGCATCCCTATTCCCTAGTGACATTAAGTAATGAATTATATATATATATATATATGAATAAAGTAAACGAGAACAAATGGAAGATTACTGATAATGGAAAACAGTTAACGGCAAACAGTCTGCATTATTAACTGATAAGAGTGGGAAAATAGTTTGAATTTCGCAAAGATAATACTGTACAGAGGCAGCAGTCGAAATAACAAAACAAAACAAAAGACACATTTTCTTTCCAAATGAAATGTGAAGGGTGAATTAAGATCAGAAAGGGGAAAAATATTAGAAAGACCACTAAAAAACAGTGCTTTCTGTATCTCCTCCAGCCTCCTTTCTGCTTAGCGTTTCCCTGTAAATCTTATACAACATACATAGCAATGAGACTTGGAGAGGGACAAAGATCGACATGAACCTTGAACCCTAAACCGTTCTTCAAACGATAAAAACCATGACCCATGAGCTTAGGGTAGTAATATTCTTGTTCTCCAAGCTATAAAACAGAGGAAGATGATGATGAAGGAATCCTTCGAGAAGTTGAAGGACTTTCATGGCTACCAGAGGATTTATTTGATAGCCGGCGTTTGTATCTTTTGAGCACAGAAGCCAAGTTTTCTTTCCCTTTGGGAAACGCAACATCTCCTGCTGCAGTGCCAGTTCGTCCTTTTCGTCCTGAAACTGCAATCTCCACATCTTTGATGATTTCAAGGACCATGCTTGCGCTGGTTAAGGGTTTAGTTGGGGGTTTCTCTGTGGATCTTAGAAACTCATTTTGTGAAGATGCAGTGAAATTTCTTGTTGCTTCTGTTGATTTTTCAACACAGAAACAGGGGGGTAGAGGTTGTCGAAGCTTGGAAAATGCAGGTTCGATTATTCCCTGTAATGGATGAGACATCTCAATGAGGAGAAAAGTTTTAAATGTGACGTGAACATGAAAAGTCTCGTAATAATCAAATGTATACAGAAGATTGTAACTAAAAGGAAAAATATCACATAAACCGTCAAATGCATAAAAGGTCAGATCTCCTAGATGCTGGCTACAAAGAAAATACAAGGCCGAAGAAAATACAACGCCATGTGGTGATTAGCATGATGCTTCATGTTGCAATGGAGACACATGAAAATCATATTAATTGGCAACATACGCAGATTGCACTATCAAGTGCCTCAAGCACAAACAAGAATTTGCCACGGATAAAATGAAGGGCAAAGCAAACTTTGTCAGCCAGATGTGTTCACAAGTACTAAATCAAGCCATCATAATCTTCTATGTTTTCCCCCTGCCCAGCTGAAGGAGCCGTCACTAGTATGATCAAGATGAACACTCATGTAGTAATAAGGGAATAAGTATTTAATTGAATAAGATTAAGGAGATGAAAGAAATGCATTATAGAACAGACTGTAGATGGATTCTAAGGTTAGGGAGACAAAAGCATTGTAGAAATAACTACAGGGAAAGAAAGTTGAGAGTTTCCTCCAGAGATCAAGATTCAGATGTTTGAAAGCATAATATTCCTCGAATAGAAAGAGATTTCGAGGAATATAATTATTTATCCTCGTTTTCAACAGTGGAATTACTATAGCCTTCCTTGGGGACGTGAACATTTACCAGAGTATGTAAATTGATTGCGTCTCCCTTTGCTTCTTTTTCATATTTCATTTCAATCTTCCAATATCATATGCATGTGGTTTCATGAATGAATAAAACCCAAATCCAACCAACAGTCACTGAGGTTTGAACAGGATGTGGTATTTAAATGCTAGAACTAGGCTTGAATTCTTTCAACCTTGTTTTTTTTTCTCAGTACAGTAAGAAAACATATCTCAGTCGAGAGCAGGTGAGGTGCAATGTAGCTAGAGCCACATGCAATAAGCTCAGCCTTATTAGCCCGCCCCTAAATTCCATTGTTGGTTAAGCTTCAAACTGAAACAGGAACCGGATCATGCACTCTTAAGCTTGTACGAGTGATAAAATTTCCACTTACTCGTCATATTCTCTTTTAGTGGTCGTTACCAAACATGAGTGTTTAGAGATAATTAGAGGCAGCTCTCAGATCTTGTTCATAGAAGTCTCACACATTTCAGATGCTCCGTTCTACAAACGGTTAACGAGCTTGTTCGTACCATGTGCTGTATTCTAAATTCAACCAAAACCCCTGATTGTATCACTGCCATATCCATGTGTTATTAAGCCATACTTATTATCTGAGTTGGCATTGCATATGTCCAACACTAATTATGCATAAGCAAAAAATAAATATAGTGTGATGAGTAAATTGTACCTGAAGACGGTTTAGAACGTATGTGTATTTTCCCCATAACTCTGGCCGACTCTCTACAAGCGATAATTCTAAAATACGGCGAATGCACCACACACCAAAGCTTACAATTAGGGCCACTTGCCATACACAAGCATCTCCACAATTAGGAATAGATTGGAAGCAAGAGATATCTACATCTTCTTTATCTGCTCTGTATTTCTCCGAAGAAGCAATCTGATCAATTAGCTCCTCGTCAAACCCACCATTCTGTTTAAATAACCACTCTGAGCCTTCCAATTTCAGCAGCTTCATGATGCAAACCCTTAGAGATAGAAGCAGCTTGGCACCAGATTCTGCATAAGGAAAGGTCTCTTTGGGAGGAATACCGGATCTTCCAAAAGCTCCATCACTTCCCATCTGACTTTTACCTGCCACACCAAAATATTGCTCGAAAGGTTGCCTAGACCAAAGCGATTTGGCGTCTGGATTTAAACCAAAAATATCTCTATGCATCTTGGGCGGAGAAAGCTGATCAAATGCTAAAGGAACTCCAGCTCTTGAGGCAGTATTCAAATATTGTGATTGATCGGATGCCCACCTACCTGAGAATGGGCGAGGGCCAATTGGAGCACCTCTTTTTGCTTCATTCAAATATGCATTTCTTCCTAAAGCAATAATAGCTGAAATGTCAGGTGAACTATGATATTTCTTTGTATAGGCAGGAGAATTAACGCTGTCACTAGCTTCACCAAATGATGATTCATAATAAGTCGCTGCAGTCTGCAATCTGTTCATGCTAGACAAAACTGGATTTTGTAAACTAGAAGTTCCCAATGCACCAAGTTCATTTTGTGCACGGTTATACAAAATTTGATCCCTTAAAGATGACATAGAAGATGCAGAGTTGGGAGTTGGTGGCAGATTTTGTGAGATGGTTGAGGAATAAGGAGCTCTTGTTGCACCAAGTTCTCTGAGATAAGAGGCCATCTGATAACCATGTATTGTAGCCGGTTGATGATCCTTGTTATCGGAATATTGTGGCAGCCGCAAACCAGAATAAAGCCTTTCACTAGGATCAATCAAGTTGTTAGATGAGCTTTGCACATGTGAATTCAATGGCTGCATGTTCTGAGACCACGACGAGGAACCCATCTGAACTCCAAAAGGTAAGTCTACATTATGATTCTTCATTTGTATCTGGGAACCATAATCTCTTGTGGTTGTAGGAAAAGTGGATCCCATATCAGTATCTGGAAAGAAATTATTGGAGGCTTCTGTCCCAATGGCATCTGACTTTACAGCTGAACCAACTGTTCTTAGATCTGATCCCAATCCAAGGAGGACATCCAGCCTGTTCGTCACTGCTTCTTGTGTTAGTTTCCCATGAAAATCAAATAAATTACCCCAGAACTCATCTAGAAAGGAAGCTAATTGGCGTCGTGCTGCTCGCCCCAACCCTGACAACCTTGACAAGCTCCCACTACCATTCGAACCATCCAGACCTTTTGACTTGACACTATTGAAAGATTCAAGGACCTCCGGAGTTGAAGAAAGTGGAAATCCTTTAAAGGACTCCTCTGAGTCCACAGTAACCCCTTCACTCTCTCTATCTGTGGGGATGTATGTCAGTGATCCTTCATCTTTCAGGCTTGGTTCCCTATAATCAATCCTTTCATAACTGTTAGCACTCAACAAGCATCCAACAGATGCCTTATCTGCAGTGTCTAACAAGTCATCTTCAACTGCAGACTTTAGTTCTTCTTGGTCGCTCTTCGGGGGCATAGAAGCCACAGTCATACTGGAACTCTGAGTAGACTGGTGAGAATCATGGTCAGAATCAATAGCTGAATCAGGGAGATCAGGGTTGGAGTCCAGCTTTGATTTCCCAGAATGACTCTCCACAGACTTCTCGAAGGCATCTTCTACAATAGACTCCTGATTTTCATCATATTTATCCACATCGACATTATTATCTTCTGCATCTTCAAGCAGCCCTGGCTGATCTCTTTGCAAAGTACCGGTCCAAATATGTGCTTCTGGTCTATTGCTTGCTGATTTCAGTGGTGTAACAGCAAGATGTAATGTGAATGCTATGGATGCACAAGCAATGAGAAGAACAGAGTAGGAAATTATCAGATTGTTCTCTGTGCTTCCCATCAGATTTATCATCCAACTGTTGTTTCCAAATAACATTTCTATTACAACGAAAATGTTAGACGCAAACATCACAAGGAATGCAACCAGAGACAGGATTTCCAGATGCCAAGAAATTTTGAAAGCACGCATGACAAATCTTGATGATGCCACGCGAAAAAGGGGAATCACTGAAGATGGAAGAAGCATCGCCAGAATAACCTGACATAAAATTAGCAATTGATATATCCCTTCGGCACCAGCACTCTTGGCACAGTAAAGAGCTGGAATGATCGTGATGATCTTAACTATTGCATGATGGACCCCAGATAGGTTAATACCAAAGAAACACGGCAAAATCACTTCTCTACCAATATTCCGAGTTAGAGCAGTAATCTGACTAGAGAAGAAAAGGACCAGAAAAAATGCAAGAGGTGCAACTGGACTTCTAAATATCTGCAAAAGGATAAGGAACAATGTGTTAGCTATATGCATTTACAGTTAGATCGTGCATGCAGGAAAATATATGAGATATTACCAGACAGATAAGATAAAACCAATACTCCTAAAAGCATACTAAAATAGAAGAAGGAATGGTGTTATAATAGGCTGGAAATACAACTAGAATTTCCAAATGTTTCAAATAAGACAAGATGGCAGCACATTTCCTAAGTGAGAAACTGAAACTCAATAAACTTCAGACTGCCCTGGAAGATGTCTGGCAAAGGTTGTACAATCACAGCAGGGATTACCACACAACTTCATGCACTTCTATTCTTGTTGGGTAGATAGGCCAGAATGTGCCTGTTTCACTAGATGAAACAAGTTGTCTGTGAACATCCACCAACAAAACTGAAGCAGAAGCTAAAATTTGCATCGGTAGGTGATTGGAAAACACGGGTATACACTTAACAGAACTTCTGAACAGTGGATCAACTCTTGATCATTTGCTTAAACGCAAAATAACAGAGTAATACCAAGTTAACTGCAAAAACAGGACTTTTCTCCACACCGTCTATATGTCCAGTTATAGATAGAAAAGAAGAGACCCCCTCCCCCATGCCCACCACCCAAGAAGCAAAAGAATCCCTTCTTTCTTCTCGCAATCCATCCTTTTGTGCTGAGGTAGTTACCAGTAATTATTTCTAAATGCACATATTTCAGTGTTTGGGAAAGTAAGTGGTTGGGTCCAAAACTTGTTATTCACTCAGAATGAAGTGTCCCGGTTTACGTTGCCTTTCTTCCCGCTTTCATTATACACGTTGATTTGAAGCCTATACAATATCCTGATTACATTCTGGGGCACTAATATAGAAAAAATGTCTTATAGTTGATTTCTACTGTCCATGCTGCTTTTGTCAAAATTATCTTATACCCATCAAAAGTATTCATCCTATTGAAAGGCATTTCAACATCGGAGTGGCAATAGCTGTGAAGATTGAACAACTTCTATATGAAGGATCCCATTTTCAATCAAACAAGACAACACATCAACTGAAACAAGGTTATCAGTAACATATGAGAAGCACAAACGTCCATAGGATAAAAAGACAAAATCAGAGTGGGTACTAACAACCATTAGTAAAGATTTAGGAAGGATGGCCTATCAGTATACAGGACAGATTAATGCAGTCTTTAGCTTAATACAAGACACCTGGACCAGTCAGGCAACATATGTTAGAAGTAAAAGGCAATCAAGTAAAAGAAAACCATATGACAAGCAAACACAAAACATAAATATATGCCAGAGCCTGATTCAAAAAGAAGAGAATAATACAAACCTGGTCCATTAACATGGAAACATCTAGGAAGTTGAAGGCAACATCTGTACTACCAAGCACTGCTGCTGCTGAGTTCATCAGCACGTAATTTACCAAGAAAATGCCAGTAAAGATGAAGAGGATAGCAAAAAAATGGTCATGAAATAAGGCACCAATAGCAACATTTTGTTGCCTCTTCTGCTGCAGCATAAAAATGAAAGTAACTCGTTACAAATAAATTGGCATAGAAACAAGGCCGTTGTGCATAAGATGAGAGATGAATGCATGAAAAAAATAGTTTGCACCCACGATTAAGAAACTATGCATTGAAAAACTCGAAAAGAGACAAACAAGATCTAGGGGATATACTCCAGGATGAGATGGCTAGTAGTAAGCTAATGAATAACAGGTCCATCTTGAAAACTACATAGTACTGGTAAGCATAAAAACTATGAATTAGAAAATTGCAAACATGTGCTAAGGATTGTTGTGAAAGGGGAGACAATACCTTGCAGCATGCAATCAATTCGATTCGTTGTATTAAATGCCAACATGACATCCCAGAACGATTTACATATAAAGCTAACTTCATTTCAAAGGTCGCGATTAGCACTATGCTAAGGAAATTTCCATAATTAAGTCCTTTAGAACCTCATTAAGGAAGATATTTCATATTATTTTTTAGAAAAATTAGTCTGTGAACAATTCAGTTCCACACAATCCCATTTTTAATTTGGTCATGACCATTGCAATTCAAACCAAAAAAGGAGAAGAGCAGTTGGGTGAAATCAAATCTTTGATGAGAATGGAACTGTTTCATGTCATGTGCACTGAAAATTGAGATGATTACAGATTTATTAAAACAGATTGCAGGTCGCATAAGCTTACAAGGTAACCAAATTCATATTCAAAGATCAGCCAGCAACAAGTACCGTCAATGATGAAACAGTTGACAGGTTAAAAGGTAAACAAGTAATAAATGTTACAGGAAAATATAACCAGATTACCTTTACAATAGAAGAGTGAATATAAAAGTTATGCACCATTATGTTTGCGCCTAGAAGGGCCATCAATGAATATGCACTCTCACCACCCAACTTAGGAAAAATGCCACTAGTCATAAGTGGAACCTCTGGTTGACTAATTAAAACCCCAAGCACATAAAAGAGAAGCGTGAAGGCAGCTATCCCTATATACAGTGCTTCTGTCTTGAAATTGTCCTGCAATCCAATTAGAATTGGCATTGTACTTGGCGTATTTCTGGTAACATACAAGTATTGACGGAAAAAACAAAATGAATGAAACTTTACCAAGAGTGTGAGAAATGAGGGAAGTAGGACAATGCCAATTGTGGCATAGAAGATAGATGCATATAAATCCATCCCAAAAAGAAGACCAAGCCCATGCCCTATTCCCAGAATCTGGAGTTTCCAACACAAGAACAATTCAATCCTTGGCATTTATTAGAACAAGTACAGTTCTGCCTCTCTGCACTTTTCATTTCACATTTGCATTCATGTGAAAATGCAAAGCTGCAGTTATATGACCATAATGTTAAATGAAGCATACCGTGGTTACATCTGATATAATCATAGATAGTTCTGCTTGCACTCCCAGTGATATGCATGTGAACCTGCAATACTCCTCACTGCAAATCTTTTGAACAAATGATATACAAATTTAGCGTAGAGTCATATATTGAACATTCATAGGGCCCATGATACTTGAGCTATCAAAGAATAAATGCTAAAATATGTTGGGAGTAATTTGAATCACGAAGTACTGAAATGTGCAAAAGAAAATATTAGAATAACGATAAACAATAAATATTTGTTTCTTTCCAATTAAGCTTGTAGATAATTGGTCTTTGTTGGGTATTACAGAAAAATGTTATATTTAATCCTTGGCGGATTTACTGAAGCTTTTAGGTAAAATTGGTCATCATCATGGCTGTTGCTATTAAAACACCATGAGTGAAAAAGATTATGTATTCAAACCTTATAATCGAGAATTATGTCCTTTCAGTATATCTCATCATCCATGTGAAAGAAATATGTATTATTTTCATGTGAGAAGAGAATATTGAATGTTAGAAGTATGTATACAGTGGTTTCACCATCATCACAAAAAATATTTGTTTTTTGGGTAGCATGATATGTTTGACCATCCTAGGAGCTCGGCCTGTAGGATGAATTCTAGATTTGACAGCAATTTGACGATGTCATTAGCATAACATGCTAACTAAATCACCCTCTACATCCTTCCCACACCCATCCAAATCATAATTCAACAACCATTAGGATGCATCTGATGTTTCTTCTAGAACAACCAACAAATAGCTTGGAGAAGTACTCTTTCAGTCCTTACAGCCTAAAAGTTAAACTGGGCATCTGGGCAACGTTAGTAGTTGTTCAATCTGTGAGATAACCATTGTGCCCAAATTGATGGTTGTGCTGAACCATTCATAAAATGCTACTCAACCCAGACTTAGAGCCACAAGGAAGGCCACCAACACGTAGCTTAAACTGACGAAGAGAATCAATCAACAATGCATTTGAGAAATAGTCATAGATGGATTAAATCTTAAACCGTGTAGAATTTCAGTTTATCATCCACATGAGGTTATAACAAAATTATGGGGCATGTCTTCAACATCCTTGAGTGTGCTTCAGAGGGCTCGCTGATGTGCAGGATAGCGTCTTTTCACTTAACAGTATACCACCATTTCAAGCATGTTTAAGAGAATTTGCATGCACCAACCAACCAATTTAGACATTTACTATACCACAAACGAAATTTAACAATATTGTCAATTATCATGCTGAACAAGTGTAACTGCACATTCAAAAGAATCAGTTACATCTAGTCCAATCCAGAATTTCTCCTTATCTATACATGGAAGTTCAGATCATTGGAAATGCAATCAGCTAGAAGTAAATGCTCCATTAAGAAACAGTAAGAGTTCCAGGATTCCAGCACAGAATAAAAACTAAACATTAGTAATGATTGTAAATTAACAAATAATAATAATACCTCGGCGAGATTCTTTCCAGTAGCTGTACCAATACAAGTTGAGAGGTATTGACACAGGATGGCAAAGCAATTGAAGAGAATAACCATGAACACAAGGTCAAAGCCAAAACGTGCCCCACCCTCAACCGCTGCCACCCACTTCCCAAGATCAATATACCCCATAGAAATCATAAGTGCAGGTCCAAGTGATGGAAAAAGATGACTCATCATGCCTCCAGAGGCCTGAGATGCCATTGCTAGGATCTTAATTGCAGTATCTTGGTAAAAGCTAGTATAAAGACGGTTCTGATGAAGCCTATGAACTGATGCCAACTGATTAAATAATATCTGATGTACAGCTAACAGTGACAACTGCTCTATTTACTGGTCATTTACCATCTCGAGGCTTCCAATGTTAACTATCGACTGTCTTCCAGAAATAGCACATAGCCAAAAATCTTGACATCAAAGTCACTGACCAGTTCCAAATCTAGAGGACTTGATCCTAGAAGCTTAATTTAGTAACAGGGTTGTCCAAATATATATCTGTCGGCGTGGAAGAGAAATAATTTGCAACTGCTAATTCCTCTAGCAATCTGTTAGATACTCTTTTTTCTCCTTGATATGAAGCAAGCAAGACTCTGAGGTTCAACAATAATTACTCCTAAAAAGAACAAAAAAAACAGCCTTGTATCCTGCTGATAAATCTCCCAGATATTCACAGTACTAATTTAGCTCCAGTTTCAAGCAATCACCTGCAACAAACAAATCCACCACAAAATTTTTAAAAGGAAATAGAAGTTAATAAGAAGTTATTTTCACATTAATCACTGCCTAGCTCAGCAAGTATTCTATTCAATAATCTTGATAAATGTCCCTATCTGAAATAAAGCAATATGATTAATAATTAACAAGTTATTCTAGCATTTATCTCTAGTCAATTATCTCTGCAACTTTCCTTATATCATTTAAATCGAAATAATACATGATTAACCATACAAAAATCTCAACAACAAATTACAACTACAGATCGCTCAAATTGATCCCAAAAGGAACTAGATCCAGTGAGCTCAGTCAAGTCAACCCCAAACCCTTACCTCAACTAGTCTCTCCCATAATTCACCACTAAATTCTCAAATCAAGAACTCAAACTACAACAAAAAGGAAAAAGGATTCAAATAATACCTCGCTCGTTCCCGCCACCGAAAACTTCGCCGGAGAGAGGGACGAAAGAGATCGGAGATCGCCGATTCAACCGCCGCCAGCTCAGCCGCAGGATTCCTCGAGCGAAAGAGATCCCAAAAGTTACTTTTTTCCTCGTTTTTAACTCTTTTTCTCTCCTTTTTCGAGAAGCTTCAACGAGAAGAAGCAGCAGCAGCAGCAAGCTAAGCAATTGCCCTTCGCCTTTTTCTCCCTTTATTTAGGGGATATTTTTTCTTTTTTAATACAGTTTCGGGTTTTTTGTATTAGTTCCTTACATCTTTAATATTTTGAAATAGCCCCTCAAATCATCGAAATTGTTTTAGCGACCAATTTTGTATGTTTGGTTTAAAAAAATGAATGCTTATTGAAACAGCTTCTATTTTTAAAAGACTTCTTTTAGAAGCAACTTGATTACTTGGGGATGGTTCTGATAGCAGCTTATGTTTTTAATAGTTTTTTCATTATATATGCTTTGGCATTTTAATAATATTATCTTATATGTCCTAAAATTATCTCGTCTATTGATAGCTAAAGTTATATCTATTTTGGTTATTTTCACATATAATGATCTTTACGCATAATTTTATTGAATGTCTTAACTATTTTTTAAAACAATTTATGATATATGATTACCAATCCATTATTTTTAGTAGCAAGCAATTCATTTGTAAGTTCCAGATACATATATCTTGCTATTGCCATGTAGGAATTGGGGGATATAATACCAATTTCAGTGATTTGACTGGCTAAGCTATAGAATTGGAGAACTTAATGCCAACTTCAATGATTTGAAGGACTGCTTCAAAACTTTAAAGGTTTCAGGGAATAATATAAAAAAAACCATACATTTTTTTACTTTTAATTTTGAAAGAAGCAGACTCCATCGATTGGGCAGCGAAGGGCTGCTGATCGACGTGACTCGTCGCATAAATATTTGGCGATCGCCTGTATAATAATATATATCTGTGATTTTTGTGGTGGACTCACATGGGAGAGGAGAATATTTATGCATATTTTGTTAATTTATTGTTGTTAATTAAAGTTTGATTTGGTTTTAATTAATGAGAGGATGAAGTGTGCAGTTGGGAAAAGTTGTGTAAACTAATAAAAGTCCCGTGAATTTTATTTTTTTATTTTTTGTGGAAAAGCGACAGTTTACAAGTGAGATTAAAGGATTGTTTTGGATTTAAATGGATAGTAGAGCTCACCAATGTGGTAATTGTGAAGGGTGATTTTTTTTAATCCAAATATGCATATAAATTAAATAACGTTTTGAGACTCATCTGAAAAAGGTAGGTATGTGACTTTTACCAACTTAATAAGTGACAGTTTGACTGGACATTGAAAATGGAAATTTTGCTATAGATGCTCCACTACTTTAGGAGTGTTGAAAGGAATGAAATATAATATTGTGTTTTTCTACTTTTATTCAGATTATTTATCAATTTTGTAATTTAACAGTAGTTTCAATGAGATGTGCAGAATTTAAATTAATATCCGTGTATGTATATTAGACTTTTAGGGAAAGAGAGAAGACAAAAATAAGATTTTTTTAGAAAGAGAGAACAAAATCAATAATTTATAGGAAATTGAAGGGCAAAAAATAGACATTTCCACGATGTAGGTGATATGGATTAATAAGAGATTGTGGAAAAAGAGATTATGTGTCGTTAAATATTAAAACTCTTAGGGTTTGCCAAGCGCCAAAAACACGCAACCAGATTTTTACTTTATTGGTATAGTATTGATTGATTGATAGTGTTGATTGATGATTTTTAAACAAAGTGGTCAAATATATTAATATAATAACTCGATTGAAATTCTTCAAATCAGGTAAATAATATTTAAATAGGAGAAATAGCTTCACAAAAGGGCACTCCTATGAAGGAAAATTTTGGTTTGTAAGTTGATAATTTATTTGGGATTTCTTGGTGACTCGAGGATACAAGAGCGAATTAATATGTTATGATTAATGTTCGTTATTAATTTGATATTTATAACTTAAATTTGTTATTATTAAAAGAATGAAAGTAATATGGTATGATTACTGATTGTTATAACTATATAAAATTGCTATTTATAACTTAAATTTTTAAATTTAGCTACAGTTAATTGTGGATTGATTAATTTTCAACTACTGATATATTTTATACTTGGAATAAATTAGCAAAAACTAAAGAAATTTTGACAAAAATGCATGATTCAATTATAGATAATAGTACCCTTCGCTGTTCGAGCATCAACTGCGAAAAAGGAAGACAAAAAGATAATCGGGATAACTTTATACTATGATATGATATTATACATTATTTTATAACGGAATATACAATCAAATTTTCCACATAGGCATACTAAGTTGAGCTAGCCATTTCATTTTTTTTTTAATGAACAAAAGGAAAGACAATTAAGTAACTCTACAAATATTCATGTCTAACATAAGGAAATGTTGCAGAAACAAGGGAGGATATTCAATCCACACCATATACCCAAAGTCGTTCGAATATTCTTGAGCGTTGCATACCAGGCAATGAGCCACCACGTTACCTTAATGCCTCATTGCCTCGAATTTTTATGTTGAAAGTTGCTTACATTGCCTATACACGTCCTCGACAAGATGACAATACAGAGATAAGAGGTTCTTTCCATGTTGGATATTAATGATAACTCCCTCAGTATCTCCTTCAAAAATCACTGCTCCAAACCCAGGTCCACTGCAAAATGAACCGCCTCCCATGCTGCTTTATACTCCTCATGTTTAGCACCGCCAGGAAAGGGAATTAACTTGGATACAGCTGCATAAAACACCCCTCGATGGTCCCTATCCACTACCCCCACTCCAATTGCACCTTGATCTGTGAATACGGCCCCTTCAAAGTTTATTTTCATTACATCAGAAGGAAGAGGCCTCTATTCCCTAGGAATCAATGATCTTTGAACCATAACGGGAGCCTCATGTGCATTATTAAAGTCACGAGGGTATTCTCGCGCGACCTGTACTAGCTTCTCCCCACCAATCGCCTTACCCCTAGTGCTTAACTTCATTTCGGTTTTTCTATAATAGCCAGCATACCACCATGCCTAATTGAAAAATCTAGTCTTCAAATTTTCCAACTTGATCGTGCTAGCCACTATCATTCCTTCCTTCATCGAGCTTGCGAAGTTAATATATGAAATGCTTCACGCTAGCTAAGCAAATGGGCAACCTCAAAGAACATGGCTAGTTGACTCCTCACTCCCACACACCCAACACCCATTATCAACTACCATATGTCGATGACGCAAGACATCTTGAACCGGTAATGTGTCATGATATGCCCTCCAAGTAAAGTGTTTTATCTTGTTTGGGAGTCACATTTGCCATATGAATATCTAGTCTAACATTGAACTTGAGCTCGTGTCTCCTCGCGATGTTATCAAATGGTAGGAACTTTGCACTGTGAATAATCCCTTACTTGTGTAATGCCAAATCAATCAGTCCGCTTTAATTCCCGAACTCAACGGGATTGATTTCAGTAACTTGGCTTCATGCGGCCTTAAAATCAAATCAACCAACTCAATGTTCCATCTTTGGCTACCTTGATGAAAACGTTGTTTAATAGTCGCCTCTGGATGGACCAAATTCGTCGGTGTTTGCACTCGGAAGGTCCATGACATAGGTATCCATCTATCTTTCCAAATCCTAAATGTACTTCCATCCCCTATTCTCCATCTGGTCCTAGCCTCTATCACCTCGATAGCCGAATAAATGCTTCTCCAAGTAAATGATGCCCTCGCTCCCAACCTTGCTGTGAGAACATCACCGTCCTCAGAAAATTTTGAGCTGAATACTTAAAATTCCAAAGAGTTTCAATTCGTCAGTAACCTCTATCCTTTGTGCAAATGATATTTATCTAATTAGTTTAAATAGTCAGTTGTTTTCCTTGAAAAAGAAAACAATTAAATTTTTTATTAAATTTCTTTTTTCTTTTTTCTGTTTTTCAAACCAGCGACCCGCTTATTATTTGGGACACCCCGATCCTATGCGGGTTTAATCAAACCAAGCCAAGCGGGGTACATTCAATTATCTGTGGCTACAATACTATGCAGTCTCATCTGCATAAAAAAAACAAAATTTGGTATTTGATTGTCTGGAGTTGGATCTCTATCATGTCCTGGCAACAACACTCAAAACAAACAGAGCGTTACAACACCTAGGAACGGTGTAAACATTGTCAACTCAATCGTTTAGATAATAATACAATAATATGATGTTGAATGATTTAAGCATATTAAAAGTTGTTAAGTACTGCAGTACTTTAATGATTTGAAGATATAGCTGAAGAGACAATTTATACTCGTTACATCCTAAAACTTACCGCCTCGTTTGTCAATGGGTCTAGAAAGATTAATATAGTTAGCACATACAATAATTTAAATGACTAAATTATTAACTTGTTATATGAGTTTTATATTGGTCATTGTGATTATTTTTAGTGTTTGGGAATAATAAGAATTTTGATTATTTTGTTTATACTTAAAGGGATTAACTCTTAGTCATTTTAAATAATAGCATTAGTAAACCTCTCATTTTGAGGGGTTAACTCATTTTAATCCCTCTAGAGATGTTAGTTTAACACTTCTCTATTTTTTACGTTAAGCATATTATGGAGGGTTAACTCACTTTAACCACTATATAGATTTTTTTGTGTTTGGCGGGTTAAGAAAGGGCTAAGTCTCCTTAACCCCTCACTTAACCCTTTGCAAAACGACACCTACAAGTTTGATAAACCCGGGTGCCTTTTGGTAAGGATTTTAAGAGCGAGGTGTTAATGAGAAGGGTAAACTTAGTTTACCCATCATAATGGGCTAAAAATAATTTGGTTTCGTTTGGATTATATAGTTGACTTAAAGGTTTTACTCTTTTGTATTTGGCAAACAAAAAAGGTTAAATGGGTCAATTCCTCTATTTTAAAAAAAATAATTAACTTTTACCACATTAAAAGTAGGAAAATTTACTCATATTTATTATTGTTGTGCCATAGAAATAAGCAAGTGTTAATCACATTCAATTAGCTGACATGTGTCTCAAGCAGACTGCACACCGACTTCTCGTCTCCCTTGAAGTCCGAGATGAAAGACGTCTCTTCTCGTCTCTCTCGAGGGTCGAGACGAAAGACATCTTTTCTTAGCCCTCTCGCATAGTCGAGACAGAAGGCGGTCATTCTCGAATCCCTCACCGATAGCCAATCACTATCACATGAAATATACGGTCGGAGTTATCATTACATCCCCGCTGAAAGTCTTAATAACACATCAGACCTTGTCAGCACCTTCCTCCCTCTATCGCCACCACAATAAACATAGGGTGACTCGAACCCCTCAATGCCAATGATGTAGAACGCACTGCGAGTATATTTATGGAGAAACATGATCAACACAAGCCCAAACGCGAGCCCGGTCGAGGAAAATAACTCACAACGAAGAACAGATCGTATCTCCCAAACTGTACGTCAGAATCAAATTATATATGTAAATCGCGTATTTTTTCGAGACGGAGTCAACCAAACCACTGTTGATCAGTTTTCCGCCGTCCGTTTCACCAAATTCCCTCCGGGTTGAAAGATATCAGAGTTTTTGTCAGTTTTTTACTATTTTAGGTAATGTCTTAGGAGTCTGTTTTGATTAGGAAGCAAATCTAGTTTGATTCTAAATTTGACCGATTTACTTCTCTAATCATAGGGAGTCTTTTAAGAAGAGTTTTCCTATTTCTATTTT
>JBAKGM010000326.1:39651558-39664142 GCA_037177215.1 Asparagus racemosus
GTGTCGGGTGTCTTTTTCCATTTGTCGTAATTATGTTGATGAGGTATTGTGTGACATAGTTGAGATGGATGCTTGTCATATGCTGTTGGGCAGGACATGGCAGTTTGATGTTGATGCCACGCATAGGGGGAAGGATAATGTTTATATCATTAAGAAGGATAGTCGCTAATTTGTACACATGCCTCTTATAGAGAAGGGGCCAATCAAGGTAGATGTTGCTAAAAAGAAGATTAATATTTTGGTTAACAATGAAGATTTTATGAAATTTTTTTGACACAGTCTGACGAAATTTATACTCTTGTTGTATCAGGAAAAGAGGATTCTATCCCCACCAAAATTTCACCTGAAGTGCAGACCCTTTTGCAACAATTTAATGTAGTTATGCCTGACGAACTTCCTTCAGAATTATCATTGCTTCGAGACATCCAACATCAGATCGATTTCATCCCTAGATCGTGCTTACCAAACTTGTCACACTGTCGAATGAGCCCGAAAGAAGGGAGATCTTACAGAAACAGGTGAACCAACTCATCTAGAAAGGCTTTATTAGAGCTAGCATGAGTCTGTGTGTCGTGCCGACGTTGCTCGCCCCGAAGAAGAACGGAGAATGACGCATGTGTGTGGATAGTAGGGCTATCAATAAAATTACAGTGAAGTATCGATTTCCTATCCCTCGCCTAGAAGACATGCTGGATATGTTGTCTGGATTAAAAGTATTCTCTAAAATTGACCTTAGGAGTGGTTATCATCAGATTTAGATCAGAGAGAGATGAGTGGAAGACTGCCTTCAAGACAAAAGAAGGCCTGTATGAATGGTTGGTCATGCCTTTTGGCATTTCCAACGCTCCTAGCACTTTCATGCGGCTGATGAATCAAGTATAAAATCCTTTATCGGCAAGTTCATATTTCGATGATATCTCGATTTATAACTAGAACGAGTTCGTGCATCTGTCCCACTTACGGGAGGTACTAGTGATTTTGCAGCAGAACAAGTTGTACATCAATCTGAAGAAGTGCAACTTCATGACCAGTAGCCTATTACTCTTGGGCTTTGTAGTCAGTGCAGAGGGCATCCATGTTGATGAAGAAAAAGTGCGTGTTATTCACGATTGGCCTAAACCAAAGAATGTCAGCGAAGTTTGTAGCTTTCATGGTCTAGCGACTTTCTGTAGGAGATTTATCAGAAACTTCAGTAGCATCGTTGTGCCCATCACTGAGTATATGAAGAAAGGTAAGTTCAATTGGGGAGAAGAAGCAGATCATAGCTTTGTACTAATCAAGGAGAAGTTGTCCACAGCACCAGTGCTCGCACTTCCAGATTTTTAAAAGATATTTGAAGTTAATTGTGATACGTCTATCGTAGGCATTGGTGGTGTCCTATCCCAAGAAGGGCGTCCAGTTGCTTTCTATAATGAGAAACTCAGTGAAGCTCGACAGAAGTGGACCACATATGAGCTAGAATTGTATGCCATCATCCAATCCTTAAAGCATTGGGAGCACTATTTGATCTCGCGAGAGTTTTTGCTTAATACTGATCATCAGGCCTTGTAGTCTATCAATAGTCAGACTACTTTCAATCGTATGAATGCTCGTTGGATCGCATTTCTGTAGCATTTCACCTTTGTTTTGAAACACAAGTCTGGACACACAATAAGGTTGCTGACGCACTCAGTCGGAGAGCTGTTTTGTTGGTGACTTTGCAGGCAGAAGTTATTGGATTTGAATACCTAAAGGAGCTTTAGGCAGAAGACGAAGACTTTAAGGAGACTTGGAACGACTGCTTACAGAATCAACCAACCAGAGGTTTTCATATCCAGGATGGTTATTTATTTCATGGAACTCAGTTGTGCATACCCCAAAGTTCTTTGAGAGAGTAGATAATGTGAGACATTCATGCTGGAGGGTTAGGAGGACATCTAGGACGTGATAAGACGATTGCTTCCATTGAAGAGAGGTATTACTGGCCTCAACTGAAGAAGGGAACGGAAAAGCATGTGCAACGTTGTCCAGTTTGTCAAGTTGCCAAGAGACAGTCCTAAAATACCGGATTGCATACACTCTTACCTGTTCCTGATACACCATGGCATGATATTTCGATGGATTTTGTGTTGGGACGCCCTAGAACCCAACGGGGCATGGATTCTATTTTTGTTGTGGTTGACAGATTTTTAAAGATGTCACATTTTATTCCATGCAAGAGACAGCAGATGCTAGTAATATTGCCAACCTTTTCTTTCGGGAGATAGTGCGCCTTCATGGGCTGCCAAAGTCCATTAGTTCTGATCATGATTTCAAGTTCTTATCCCACTTTTGGAAGACATTGTGGCAACGATTTAATACTTCACTCTAATTCAGTACTGCTTACCACCCTCAAACAGATGGCCAAATTGAAGTGGTAAATCATACTCTCGGTAATCTTCTCAGATCTATCTCTAGTGATCGTCCAAAGCATTGGGATCTTGCTCTGACACATGCTGAATTTGTTTATAACTATATGGAGAGTCGAAATGCAGGCCAGGCTCCGTTTGTGATAATATATGGAAGGCTTCCAAACCATTATCTTGATCTAGTTCTACTACCTAAGCTTCCAGGACAGAGTATTGTTGCAGATCATATGACTGAAAAGATACGTGCTATTCAACAGAAAGTGAAAGAGAAGATAGAGAAGTCTAATGCTAAATATAAGGCGGATGCTGGCCAACACAGGAGGAAGAATGTATTTGAGGAGGGAGGCATGATGATGGTGTTTCTGCGAAAAGAGCGTTTCCCAGTGGGCACCTACAACAAGCTGAAGAATAAAAAGTATGCAAAATAGTGAAGAAGATTAGTGACAATGCTTATGTTATTGACCTTCCTACAGATTTGGCTATTTCTCCTACTTTCAATGTTGTAGATTTGTTTGAGTATTACCCGCCAGATGGAACAACTCTTCATGTGACTATAAGCTCGGGGTCGAGCTCTTTTCAAGTAGGCGAGACTGATGTAGAACACACTATGAATATATTTATAGGAGAAATAGGACAGACACAAGCCCAAATACGGGCCCGGTCAAGGAAAATAACTCGCAACGAAGAACAGGTCGTATCTCCCAAACCGTACGTCGGAATTGGACGAATTATATATGTAAATCAAGTATTTTTTCGAGACGGAGTCAATCAAACCACCGTTGTTCTATTTTCCGCTGTCCGTTTTGCTAAATTCCCTCCGGATTGAAAGATATTAGAGTTTTTATCAGTTTTTTTACTATTTTAGGTAATGTCTTAGGAGTCTGTTTTGATTAGGAAGCAAATCCGGTTTGATTCTAAATTTGACCGATTTACTTCTCTAATCATAGGGAGTTTTTTAAGAAGAGTTTTCCTATTTCTATTTTTAGCAAAGTTCGGGTCATAGTAGGAGTCTATTTCTATTTTTGGTAAAGTTCAGGTTATAGTAGGAGTCTATTTCTATTTTTGGTAAAGTTCGGGTCATAGTAGAAGTCTGGTTTGTTTTTCTATTTAAGAAGAGTCTTATAAACCCTAGAGGCATATCACTTTTATCAATAAAATTCCTCTTTAGTATTTTCTTCGTGGATTCGAAGTTCTTCGTGGATTCAGAGATCGTTCTTTGTGGATTCAGAGAACACTTCTTGGTGGATTCCGGGGTTTATCACTTCTGCGCTGCGTCAGCTAAAATCTGTAAAGGTATCAGCTGATTAAGTCAATTGCATGGACTCGGCCAAGATTACATAAATACCCTCGTCAGCTCGGTAAAAAGAGGCACATCACCTACTGATCAAAGGTATGTAATTTCTGCATACTTAGAAAGAACTATATCAGTTCCTTTCTCCCCTTCAAATCATAACTAACTTGATCATCGGAGGAATCACGGGAGAACCTAATTCCGGTCTTCTAATGTGTTGCATATGTGCATGATTTTCTTCCTATCAGGGGATTAGCCATTAAAGGGGATTAATGGACTCTAAGCTTTTCAAAATCAGCCCTAAATCCCACTATTAAGCATCTGACATCAACAATTTTATTAAGAAAAATTAAACTAGAGTTTACATTCACCTAAACTATGAAAATATTGTCATTTCTATATTATTTAATAAATGATTGTTGGATGGCAAAGAAAAAATCAATTTAAATCAGAAAAAATTAATGAAGTGTACATTGTCAATTTACTACTCAAATATAACTTAGATTTATATAGGAATTTTTTAAACAAGACGCGAAATTTTGATAACAAGCTTGGTTTATTAGTTATCTTTTCATGAATCTCCATAAACGAGAGCATGTGCAGTACCTGTTAGCTAGAACTTAACTAATCGTATAATATTTCACATGGATTCATTATTTATATTTTCTTATATGGTTACTGTTGGTGTGTACCAGAAGTGCCTTTGTTGGCATATGGTTACTGCAGATAACCGAATGATCTTGTTTCTGTGGATATATATGTATGTCAAAATTACTCCTCCTGCCCAGCAGGTAGTCCCACTCCTCAAGCGCAATAGTTAACCCGTCTTAACTAGGACTTAACCGTCCTGCCTGAATTTTTCTTAGCCCAAATACAATTTTTAGTGTTTGGAAGATTAATGATAGGTTAAACCCTCTTAACCCCTTATTTAACCCATTGCCAAAAAGAGCCTAAGAATTGGCCACGTGTCAATCGAATGGGTCGGATCATGTGACCAAGAGGCCCCGACCCGCATATAGACACAGCCCAAGTAACCAAGCCAACCCCTCGAACAGTCCAAGTTTGAGTCGAAATGCGTTTTCAAGTTGGACTCTACCAGAGAATATTAGTCATACTTTTAGCACGTGTAAAATAGAAGTAAAATTTCAACTTTGCCAGTTGAGTTAGACTACCGATTTGCCCCCACACTCTGTTTTAAATAGATGCTACTTCCACCATTCTAAGGTTTGAACTATCTAAACCCTAAATTAGAATTAGCATTTTTCTTCATATTGTTTTTATCAGTTATTGACTTGAGCGTCGGAGGGCACGCTGAGGAAAACACCCTCTGGAGCATCTAACATCTGCTACATGTGCAAGGATCTGCTTCTCAGAGTTTATTAGCCATTAGAGGAGATCAAGGACCCCAAATCTTCTCCCAATATTACCCTACTCACAAATTATCTTTCAGACATAAACAATATTGTCACCCTTTTTATGCACTGACGTAGACTCATGCAGCAGTACTGAATTTTTTTAGAAAATTCTAGATTATTGTGATACCAAGAAAATGACTCTGACACTATATTCTATAGACCAAAATTATGGTGAAGATTGAGTGGTTAAATTTTTATATTCTAATATAAAAACATATGTGTTATAGTTTCAATTACATATATTTGAAACAAATATAGTTGAAAATGGAATGTACTTGCATGTATCTGAAACAAGTTTATAATTGAAAATGGCATGTACTTCCAACTATAGGGTCTATTTGGCAACTCCTTAAAATGAGACTAGGTCTGATCCTAGTCCTATTTTGAGGAGAAATGTGTTTGAGAAAATCCGAGCTGATATTGACCTAGTTTTTCCTAAGCCAAAAAATATCCTCTAAATTGATTCTTTTGTGGACTGAGGAGGGGTTGGTTTACGATATAACCAGTTTAGAATAAAAATGGGCGAGGATTGATTTTTGCCTAGTTTTGTAAGGGTTGCCAAACACGCCCAAGAAACCAAACTTGATAAACATAGTTTAACATAAAACCACTAATCTCTTGTTTGGTATGCGAAAATGACGTGGAATAGAATGTTGTTCATTCTCACTTTTTCTATTCAGGGGTACCAAGCACAACTTGTTTTTGAAGTTAGAATCACCTTTCTCAAGGAATGCTCATTCCTACATCTGATGAGAATAAGCATTCACGTAGAATTGCTGAGGAATGAGGGTTACCACTTTAGTAGAAATCAATATAAAATTGAAAAATACACTGATTTCCTAGTGGCACCCAATCATGAAAATGAGAATGAATATCTCATTCCCACATTTATTCCATGTTGCTTCTTAATGTATTCCACTCTCATTTGACTCGGTCCACTCTTACACAAGACAAGTAAAGATATGTTTCGGTGTTTTGTGAAAATCGAGAAATTTATAATACAATACGAACACTATATATCCACATTATCTTTTTCTTACTAAGAGATTTTTAATTTTCTATCAGATTCTTCTCCTTTGAGAGAGACTTTGATTTGAGAAGTTGTAATTATCATGTGAGTATTTTCTTTCAAGCTTGCAACATACGTAAAAAAGTTAAAAAATTAACTATAAAGCCCATGGTTTAGTAACTTCCCAAACTTTTCAATGAAAATCCAGTTTGATGTGGATCCGGGTCTACAACCCGAATCCGCTATAAATTCACCCAAAGGGCTGCTCCTCGCTCTCTCGTCCACTCTTCAGCCCACAGCATGTGGAGGGAGCGCGCGAAGACGAAGGCGGCGGCGTTGCTGGCGGCAAAACGATGGCCACGTCAGCCTTCGAAAACCCTAATCACAACGCCGGCGGCGATCAGAACTCTCTCATCGTTCACCGCCTCTTCTCGAAACTTCCCAAAGACGCCAACTTTCTCATCGCATCGCATCTCTCTCAAACCATTCTCTTCTATCAACCTCGACAGCCGTCGAGAAAGAGAAGAAATTGGTAATTTTTGGAAAGTTTTGTATCTATGTGTATATTTTTGGGTTACTAAAGTTGCTTCAATTTGCAGTGGAAACTGAAGAGGAGGAAGAGGAGAGCGACGATTGGGAAGAGGAGGAAGAGGCTGATGAGCCCGAGGTACTGAATTCTTATTATTATTATTTTTAAAAACCCAAACTTTTTAACTGATTTAGCTTAAATACCTTATAGTTTCACTCACTTTGCAGTTATATACCCTCACTTGTTTTTCATGGCATTTATATACCCTAAGTTGTTAAGAATTGACACATTAGTACCCTCTATTCTGCAATCGTGAAAATTTTCACTGAATGTTCCAATATGGCACTCACATGCTACTTGATTCTAAATGTCATATGAGAATATTCGGGTGCCAATTTTTAACAACTTAGGTTATATAAATGCCACAAAAAACAAGTGAGGGTATGTAAGTGCAAAGTGAGTGAACTATCTGATTTATTTTTAAATCCACCTACTTGCAGAATCAGTCTTAAGCTCAAATTTTCATTGTTACTGTTTTCTACACTTTTTCTTCTTCTTCTAATTTTCTATATTTATGTTTAAGTTGCAATATTATATCTTTTTTAATATCATATACAGAATTGATGAATAGCACAATGCGAGTTCAAAAATAATTCAGTGTGGTATTTTGGATTTAAGAGTGATTTTGGGAGTGGGTGGATTTAAAAATAAATGAGGATAATCCTTTGATTTATTTTTAAAAACTCCTTGCTTTCTTAACGAAGTTTTACGGGTTTTATTTTGGTTGAAAATTTTGGATTTGGTTTGATGGACTCAAGTGTTGATGATTGTTAAAATGAATTTAGATTGGAGATGGAGGAGATGGAGGCGGAATTGTGCTGAGAGATGTGCCATGGGGTGAAAGGGTACTTTCTGTTGCTCGTGAGGTTGTGCTTCAATTGGGTGAAGATATTGATTTGCACGCATTTAAGGTTTCGCCAAAAGGGTACATTTACTTGCGATTAGACAAGCTCACTCACAAGTAAGATTCATTCAGGTTGATCCTACTGAAGCATCTGATTCTTTCTCATATTACAATGAGTACTAATCTAATGAATATTATTTCTCTTTAGCTCACAAAGCTAGCTCGGCTTACCTTACATTAGAGAACAACTATTGTGATATCACCGTATAAGTTGGCAACCTGGTACAGCTGAAATGCTGTATAATGTTAATTTTGGCACCTTCTTGAATTAAGAATTTGATGGTTATTACGTATTAGTTATGTAACTAGAGCTATTTTTGTTCAAATACCAGCATAGCTTTTTGCAGCGGAAACTAATATAAAGTGCGTAGTTCAGATAGCGAGTTAGATGCTCGGATATTGTTTCGGTCTTCTCTATCTAAGCTGGCATATATGTAATCACCTGTTTTTCTTTCCCTCTAGGTAATAATCATAGTCCTTGTATAGGTTACATGTCTAATGTGGAGATAGAATTTCCTGTTACAGCTAATTGACAAGAAATCACACAGAGACTGCAATTGAATGAACACAGCTTCCTCCTGAAATTTATCGCTGGGAGTGGGTAGGTTGAAAATATTGGTTAATGTTTATCTTGGGTCATTCTTTTGTGAGTTCTATCGAGACAATTAAGAATAAGAAATTGAGAATCAAAACAGTAGAACATTTGGATGAAGAATCTCTTCTACTGTAACACGCATATATCTTCTACTGTAACACGCATATGGGCAGTGAACCTAGCTATGCTGATTCTTTGACATGGCTAGTCATTTCATTAAGAAAGCCACTATAGAAGTCTGCTGGACCCTTTACCTCCCTAGTTCGTAATTCTCCGCATAACCTTAATCTCTTTGTAGAGATCAGGCAGAGCAAGATTGTTATCAATACCCCCTACCCCCTCCCTCTTGCAAGGAATATCTGTTGAATGTTTGCGGCCCTTCTTTTACAACCTTCTACTTCCATGTTGTTAGTGTATCAGATGAGCAAAGATCTGCTTTGTTCTTGAAACTGAAGTCTTGACATATTTCGGCAGGTGTGAACTTAGTAAGTATATTAAGAGATATGGTCCTATTTTTGTATTTTAGGCGGAATTGAAGGGAAGTTTCCTATCATAGCATGCTGTTCTTTATTAACCTCCTTATGGTTGTCAAGGGGCTATCCCATTTGTTACTATAGGATTGCTGTAACTTCGATTGGAGGCCCAAATTCTTGCCTGGTTAAAAGCCACAGGAGGATTTAAATTATTTGCACGCCCAATTTTGGTTTGAGGGGGCATTAAAACATTTATTGAAAATTTGAAGTAGTTGTACGAAGGTAAAGAAAGAGCTTGTGCTGGTGTGGTGCCATAATTAGTGCCCCATTTGTTGCAAGCTGCATATAGCTCTTGCTGCAGTGAATTTTGTCAGCATCAAGTAAGTAATATCCTGCAAATTGCCGAGCAACTTCGGGAAGTGGGAACTTAGCTGTAGCAAATGTGGTCTTTATCATTAAATTTGTGCAAACAGACTTTCCCTAAAGAAATTTATTTAGTCTTGCCGTGAAAAGGAAAACAGTTACCGAGTTCCTAAACTTTTTGTTGATTAACTTCTTGTGTCCACTCAGCGGTTATGGTTTTCTCGTTCGGCAACTCAACCTACTGTCATCTTGACTCTATTATGTCTAGGGTAAAGTTTCACTATGATCAATGATGATTGAATCACATTTTGTTCTTACAGCTTAACTTGAGTTGAAGAATTATGTTCTTTGATTTCTTCTATTAATTATGTTAACAGCTAAACTATGCTGAATTATTGCAACAGACAGAGCAAGATGATCAGTATACTTATGTTATAGCCCCATTTCTTCACTGGGTAAATACCATTAATTACAGCAATCAGAACCCCTCACATTTGGTATGCCTTTTTCTCCACTTCTCAAGATACCTAGTCCCTCATATGACTTCTTGCTCAATATCTCTTCCTCTAACCTTGTCACTCAATCGAAAGAACGGGAAATTGGTAAATTTGTACCAAGTGCGTACTTTTCCCTTGATATTGTTAGTTTTAGTGGGTCTAAAGATGTTGAACTGAGGAGGAAGAAGAGGAAGGTCAACTAGTGGAAGAAGATGATAATTGATCCCAAATAATTGTCTCAAAAGTTCCTCCATTTTGTCGTTGCAAAACTATAGTATTGGTTCTGTTAAACTAATGATGTTAACTTGATGGACATAGTTAAACTGAGGATGAAGTGAATGGGGTTTGAAATTGTTCGCAAGATCTATTGTAGGGAGTGAACCAACACTTGGTGTTGCTAGTCAAGTTTGCAAGGTTGTGCTTCAATTTGGCACCGATACAAGTTTGCATGCATTGTAGATGCATGTTCTTTTGGTAATTGTCTCCATTGGAGGAGGCTAGAGTATGTTTCATGTGGACCAGACCACCCTTGCTGCTTTAATTTGCATTTCAATCAACTTTTCTTAAAGTTAACTAGAATGTGGTATATAAGTATATAAGGAGTCAAGAGCATTTATTATTATCAGAGCCATGAAGCCTAGCAGATTTGTCGATTGGCTATTATTGATGTATATGGTTAACTCGTTAATCTATGTGGCTAATTGTTGTTTATTATATAATAGTATGCAATATGCGTGTTGCACGTGATGCATGTTAAGAAACATATGAAATCAAATATTCAAAAGCCCAAGTAATATTACACTCATGAATTTTATAGCTATTAATGAACCACATACTTCACATAAAGCAAATGCAAACTACATAGTAACAATAGCAACACTTTATTTGATCAAGAGTAACAGTTATCAACATAGTATTCATTCTAGCATGCCCCTTCCACCTCTTTAAGGGCAATTACAAGTTTCAAACATTTTCAAATTATCAAAATTAATAAGCAGCAACAAGTATTCTTTTCTCTTGTCTTGGTAAGTAAGCAAGTGAATCTTATTAGTAAATAACAATATGAGCTACCAGTTTATGTGCATAAGGCTGCACTCAACAAACATGGAGCATCCAACACCATAACTGGGCAAGATACCCACGTCTCAAACACTAAAAATATAAAAATATATAAATAAATAAATAAAGTAAAAAAAAGGCTCGGGTGGAATATAAATCACAAGCTACAACATATTCATTACTAACATTTAGTCCTTTAACAACTGTGGCTTCAATAGAGATAGCAGCACACCTCTGCTTTTTACTTTGTATATCTTCAAGCTTAGCAACTCCGGAGCATTAATTTTTGATATCAAATGTTATATGCTGCAAATAATCCTCAAGCTTAAACTTCCTTCCTTGAAACACGAGAATTTCTAGCAACCCAAATGTAGTAAACACAAGCCGCCTAAAAATCTCTTGATGTTATTAACAAAAGAACTTCTCCACCGTTTGCTCTCCATCCAACTTATAGAATCAACCCAATTTCTAGGAGCATGCTTCTCTTAGATAAACTTCGCAATAACACTCCACAATTGGAAGTGAAATCACAAACAAAACATAAATGATCTTTATTCTCAAGATGCAAATTGCAGAAAGGAGATAAATTGCAGAATCATTATCCAGAATGCCAAATTGCATCATCTTCTCTCCTGTAGGTTGTAGGTAACTTATTCAAGCAACAACTTAACTGTAACATCATGATGATACTAAAAACTTACCTTCACACTTTTAGTCTATTATGAACAAAAGGTTAAAAGGAATTTGAAGTGGTGACAAAAATGAGAGGGGGAGCTATATGCAGTGAAAGAATTGATTGCTTATGAACAGTCAACCTTCTATTTTAACATTAATCTCTACTAATGATTACAACCGGGCAATTTAATAAGAAAACATGGTATATTTGAATATGTATAAGAAAAGATAAAACGTCACATTTAATCCATCCTATAACCAACAACTGTGTACAATTAAATAATTAAATACATATTTCTTCATGAATCATTCTTCTTAATAAAATAAATATTACAAATTATCAAACTTGGGATGGAAAATATTAAATACATATTTCTTCATGAATCATATTTCTTAATAAAATAAATATTGCAAATTATCAAACATGGGATGGAAAACATAAATATTGAGAAGGGTAAAAAAGGAAGTCAAAAGTTTTGACACTCATATCCTCTTTTATAAGTAGTATAAACCAACAATTGTGTACAATTAAATAATTAAATACATATTTCTTCATGAATCTTTCTTCTTAATAAAATAAATATTGCACATTAACAATTGTGCCCTCTTTTATAAGTAGTATAAATATAGATGGTGATTAATGAGGTTGCATCTCTTAGGAATTGTCAGTCCATTTCAGGTTTAACTCCTACAGCATTGTAGCATATGAGAGCATGACAGCATAGATAGCTAGGGTTTTTCTTAAGCTGATGATGTGCAAACAATACATTAGTGGTGAGAAAAAAAGGCAGTATATATCAAAGAATTGTGGCTTAAAAATATATTAAAGGATATGGAGAGATAGAGCACCCTGGAGTGGAATAGCACAAGGATCAAAAGGAGTAGAAATACAAAAATGAAATATTGACTTAAATAAATTCAATAGTGATTCACTTTTTCTTCATGTTCAGAGAACAAAGGTTATGAAAATGCTAAATTATTACATTTTTCACTAAAATAGTAACCAATAACAGAAAGATCAACTAATTTAATAACAGAAAGTTATCTAGCAATCAATATTCAAGCATAAGTATAAAACTCCATTTCATCCAAAAATTCGGTTCAACATTGCTGCTAAACAAATCCCAGCTTCAGCTAGCCTCAAGCTCACCACAGCCACTCTACTTTCAAAATACTCATCTACAATATAAATTTGATTTAATTCACATATAAAAATAGAGAACTATACTATTAGTTAAGATTATTGTTCAGGGTTTCTATGCCCATGTTTATGTAATGTAACTGTTTCTTTTCGGTGTTTTTACTCCTGCCACTACTCTGCCACTTA
>JBAKGM010000326.1:39664242-39674551 GCA_037177215.1 Asparagus racemosus
TTATCATAAACTTAAGAGGGTAAAAGAGGAATTCAAAAGTTTTAGCAACCCAATCCTCTTTTTTATGTAGTATAGATATAGATATAGATTGAGAAGGGTAAAATAAGAAGTCAAAAGTTTTGACACTCATATCCTCTTTTATAAATAGTATAGATTAAAGAAAACATTGGTATATGCCCCCTCCTTCCTTGGTTGTTTTGATTATGTTAATGATGAAACAGTAGAAATCTATTCTCGTTCAAGGACAGAGACTTAAACCATATTATTCCATCCGCGATGATCTCATTGTTCATGGTCACTGAGAATTACAAACACAGCTAGGTGGTTTTTTTAAATTTATTTAATGAAGACAAATCGAGTATTGCTGGTGCTGTTTCTGCTATTTTCTTTTATATAGTCATTCAGGTAAAACTCTGATTAGTTGAATGGAGAAATGCAGGTTATCAGTGCATCCGAATTACGATAAGAGTGATAATGACATTTTCTTTCTAGTAGGCACTGGTAGTAGTTTATTGGTTGATTGATTTCCTTTCAGATATGGGTGCCCTAGCATGGACGAAATTGAGAGCTTCAGCCGTACTTACAAGAGGAGACTGGATGAGATCGGAGAGCTCGGAGAGATACCAGATGATTTGGGTCTACAGGCATCATCTTGCATTCTATATTTTCCTGTTATTTAGTTATTTCTCAGTTCCTTATTGCAGTCATCGATAATTGACTTGTGTTTTCCTAACGCAGGTTTCATCTCCGGGAGCAGAGCGACTACTGAGGATACCTGATGATCTTGATCGCTTCAAAGATATGCCAATGTTGGTTTCATATATCGAAGACAATACCGACACCAAGAACCAAAACCACACCGAAAAGGTTTTACTACTCGACTCAATTGACATTGAGCCGCAACAATGTACTTGGAAGCTCGCAAATGTAAGAGAAAACAGAGACGCTCAGAATAAAGGAAGACCGTTGAGCAGGAAACAGAAAGACTGGAGACTGACACTCTCCTTTGAGTCCATAAAGAGAGTAAATTTGTACTTAGATTCCAAAGCAAAGTAACAAATTACATGTACTTCATAACACCAGTCTTATTACGGCTAATCGCAGATGCATTCCCTGTGTATTATAGGGATGTAACTATTTGTCGTCCATGTTCTATCTTATTAGCACGTACATAATTGATCATGCGAGGATCATATGATGATCGTACTTTCATCAGCATTTCCTGTGATATTTCTGCGAAAACTTGAAAAGCTAATGGAAAAGTAGCATTGTCATCGTCCCCATCCACAACTAGTGGGAAACCCTCTATTTTCTAGTGCGAAGCCGAAGAAATCTCGAGGGGCTGAACGGGGCCAAGTCGACGATACTCGACTTGCCATCCAAAACAAGTTCAGCCAGCGCAGCACCAGTTGCAGGTCCATTCAATATCCCCCAACAGCTATGCCCGGTCCCGACAAAGCACCCCTCAACCCCAGGAACCTCTCCGATCACGGGCACTCCGTCCTCCGTGCACGGCAAGAAGCAAGCCTGCTCCGCCACCACCTCCGCCCCTCCCTCCGTCCTCAAATGGCTCGAAACCCTCCCCGCAATCTTATGCAACATCTCAATCGAACTCCTATCGCCCACAATCTCTTCTGGATCGTTCGGCACCTGAGCCTCACATGACATTCCACAAACATACACCTCTCCGGTCGGCCGAGGGTAAACTTCCGGGTCGAGTGCTTTCGCCACCGGCGAGTCCTGGTAAGAGAGAAACAATGCGTGAGGGGTGATCGCGTCCGGCTGGGGCGGCCGCAGCACGATGCTGTGGGCCTTCAGCCCGGAGACAGCGAACAGGGAAGAAAGTATCGAGATCCGCGCCGACCACGGCCCGAGCGCGAGCACCACCGCGTCGGCCTCAACGAACTTATCCTTCATTTCGACGCCGGTGACCCTGCCATCCTCAACCTGCACATTCATCACCTCCCCGATCACGACGTCGAGGTCGTATTCTTTCACCGCGGCGTCAATCAGTGTTCTGGTGAACAGCTGTGGATGGACCTGGGCCGTCGTCTCGACGGTCCCGATGGTTCTCGGACCGCCGGCGGTGGGCCCATCGATCCAAGATGGAAGGGAGGTTGATGACGATGGCGAAGACGAGTAGGCTTTTATAGAGAGGGAGAGAGCGGTGAGGGGGCGATAGCCGTAGTTTTGGGGGCCGTCGAGGGATTGAGAAAGAGAGCGGTGCAGGTTGAAGCTGGTGCGGGCGAGGGAGGAGAGGGGCCCGCCGTCGCACCAGTCGAGAGCGAGGAAGCCGCCGGCTTTTCCGGAGGCGGCGCAGCCGACGGAGGATTTCTCGATGAGGGTGATTTGGGCGTGTTGGGATTTTTGGGAGAGGAAGTAGGCGGTGCAGGCTCCGATGACTCCGCCACCGATGACTAGGATTCTTTGCTTCGGTTGCGGATTTGATGCGGATGAGGTTGCCATGATTGAGAGAGAGATTGAGGGGCAAGAGGTGGAAGGCCTTGGGAGCTTGCGGAAATGGTCAAATTTTCAAAACATACCATTTCAGAATTTATTTGTGTATAAAACGACCACTTTTAGATTTAATTCCTATTTTCGACCAAGTTTCAGCCAATTGGCTAAAACTGGGTCGAAAATAGCAATTAAAATTCGAAAATTTTACGGGATTTAAAATTCCGTGGAGTTTAGTGCCGAACTAATCATGCTAAAAGATGATTAGGTTGGATGGTTAGGCACTAAACTTCACCGTGAAATTTTATTCACAATTTTCGAACTGGTTTCAACAATCAGGTCGAAAATGTTGAATAAATTGTAAATGGATCATTTTTTTACAAATAAATTTCTAAAATAGTCTATTTTGAAAATTTGTCCTTGCGGAAATGGAAAGAGGAGGGGAGTGAGAGCGCAAGCATCTGGTCTTTTCTTCGCTTCTGGATATTTCTTATGTTTTTGGGCTTAAACACAAATCCATATCCAAACCCCACTGTTCCCTTACATCTATCTATCCATTACATTTTGCGAGAGCTCAAACTTGAGGAATGGCCCACCGCGGGTGAACCAACCAATCGGTTGAGAGGTTTTAATATAGCACTCATGATTTTAGATTCAATCTAGAATGTATTATCAAATAATTTAAAATAAAAAAAACTTGAGTGAAGCTGGGTTGAAAGTGTATGGGATACAGATCGGATATAATCATTTATGTACGTGCTTACATCGTAGATAAGAACACAAATATCACTTGTATCCATTTTCGTCAAAATCAAATACAAATACAAACAAAATAAATGAAGATATTTATGGATGGAAACCAGATATGAGGGAAAACAAATAAAAACTGCTTGTAAAATGCATAGGTCATATGATACGAGAGAGTTCATTAACATGTCTTGCATATCAGAAAAACTAAGATTAGATGTATGGATCATATGAACTATATCCATATCTAAATATGTATCTTGACGATTACTAACAAACCCATTAATCTAATGGTCAAAACAATTGTAAATATATAGTTTTTTCAGATACGGATCAAATGTTCCATTATCTATCCATATGCATATCCTATTAGGCATACATGTTAATATCCATACTCGTAATGTGCGGATATGGATGCTTTTCTTTGCACCCAACAGTATTCGCAAAATCATTTGGACTCGTTTCCAAGTGAAGACGCGGGAAAATTAAACTCAAAGACCAGTACGAAATCAACGACCATATTCATTATTCATCCACGAACAAGCACGCTCTAAAATAGATGCTTTTGGCTCCACTATCTAGCCTTTGTTGAGCAAAATAAGGAAATAAGTAAGAAGGGAAAGGTATATAAAGTGGCATAAAAACTATTTCACAGACGATTGTGATTTAGAATCATAAAACTTGTGCTTGTAATTTCCACTGGCTCTTCTTCATAATCTTAGCAGATGTTACTTTCACAAATTTGGCGACAATTTCCTTTACAGAACAAGAACAAAGTCCTACTAATTTACAATTTAGAATGTCTCTCAAAGGAACAAAAAAGAAAGGAGGCTGAAGCTACCCTGTACATTGGATGTTGTTAAGACTTAAAGAGTGACCTATCTAATACAGAAAAAGCTCACTTGGGCTCAAGAGCTCAAGCCAAATAGTTATATATCTGCGGATTGTTCTTGTCTCGCTCAAGGTATTCTCTATCTATGAGGCTCTCTATCCTTTTCTTCAAGTCTGTCGGCTTTATCGGAAATTTGAGCTGAATGAAACAAAAAATTCCATGAAAGTGAATACCAAACAATCATATACTAACATTCGCTAACTGATTTATGTATTTACCTGTTGAAAAAGCTCGGTTATTAAAAGTGTGTGGCTTAGTATTTTCCTGGTCTTCATTATTCGAACAATAGCTGCATCAACCTGCAACAAAACATATCATGTACATGTCAGAAACAAACAGTTCAAACAAAATAAGTCTATAATTATATTGCTTTCCTTTTTGAAACAGCAAGTTTATCCAAACAACCCCCCACCCCAAAAAAAAATAAAATAAAATAAAATAAAATAAACTAATTCGCCCTTTTTAAATGGACTATGTTGATACTTACCAAATTAGGAAAGCACTATTTGAAACAAGCCTCTATGGACCAACAAGCACACATACTTTCTTTTGTTTTACAGAAACCACAAGATTTAACAATTGGTTAGTAGCACAAAATCTATCATAAGAAAAGAATATATTCAAACACTTGCATATTGTTATATTCTAATATTTTAATCCTGCATGCTTTAGGCAAATCACTTAATAAAGACTTGTAAATTGTAATGCTGCCAACAAATTGTGCAGTAACAATAACATACATACCTGATATTGACGATCCTGGAATACCCTTTCCGTGGTGCTTGTGTTCTCTTCTACTGTCTCCTTCATCTGAATTGCATTTACCTGAAAATGCAAAATGTTAGCTTGAATTGCAAGTTGACAAGCCCAAACTGGCATCAACTAGAACATTTACCTTGATGCGGTACAAAGGAGCACTGAACTCTTCATTGAACGTAAATGTATCTTCATCCACTACTTCTCTTCCCTTTGGAAACTATTGAATACCAGTATATCATGATAATAATTCGACTTCTGCAAGAAAATTCAGAAGCTATGAGAATTAGCAAACCTTTTGGAGCACACGAACTTTGCCACATGCAAGAGATTGCAAAGTCCTCCTCAGCTCTTTATCTTCGATACTCGTGGAATCCTTAATATCTTGAAAGCTGAGGTTTTGGGTATCATTGAACAGCATCAAGACAACAGTCTGACAACATAAAGGACCCAAGGAAACTATCAAGACTGAGTAAAATGTGAACGTATCTGTATAAAGAAAGATTATGGATCCGCTCACCTGGAACAATGACACTGCCAATTCTTTTTTACCTTTGGGGAAGTTTGCTTTTAGAACACATTGACCTAATGAATTATGCCACATTAACCGTCTCCCACTGTACTTGCTTAAGTAGAACTCCTTAAATATATCCTATTGTATGCAAGCAGAGATTAGAAAGTTCCATAATAAGGATAACACAGATTCACACAGAAATAGAATTTAGATAGCTCTAATGATCTAACCTGATAAACATTCAACTCATGAGGAAGCTTAACATCCATGGGTGGGTATGTTGGCCAGTATCTGCAGATATAACATCAAGCACTAGAATTTTGATTAAAAGGGGAAATTACGTTAGCAATATAAGTTGTTCTTATCAACGTATCCATTGGAATAGTCAAATGATCAATACCCACCCGGTTGTTAGAACATGAACACTCATCTCAATGCCAATAGGAAGCTTCGTCCTGGCTTGTGATGACTGTTTGAAGGAATCATTTATTTCTTTCGATAATTCAATGTCCTGGAAATGGGTCAGCAGCATGTAATTATTACAAAGAAAGAACATATAGAACTGCGCTAGTGATGTAGAACGCACTGCGAACATATTTATGGAGAAACAGGACCGTCACAAGCCCAAACGCGGGCCCGGTAGAGTAAAATAACTTGCAACGAAGAACAGGTCGTATCTCTCAATCCGTACGTCAGAATTGGACGAATTATATATGTAAATGGCATATTTTTTCGAGACGGAGTCAACCAAACCACCATTGTTCGGTTTGCTGCCGTCCGTTTCGCCAAGTTCCCTCTGGATTGAAAGATATCAGAGTTTTTGTCAGTTTTTACTATTTAGGTAATGTTTTAGGAGTCTGTTTTGATTAGGAAACAAATCCGGTTTGATTCTAAATTTGACCGATTTACTTCTCTAATCATAGAGTCTTTTAAGAGGAGTTTTCTTATTTCTATTTTTTGTAAAGTTTGGGTCATAGGAGTCTATTTCTATGTTTAGTAAAGTTCGGGTCATAATAGAAGTGTAGTTTATTTTTCTATTTAAGAAGAGTCTTGTAAGCCCTAGAGGCATAAAACTTTTATCAATAAAATTTCTCTTATTAAAATTTCTTTGTGGATTCTAACTTCTTCATGGATTCGGAGATCGTTCTTTGTGGATTCAGAGAACACCCATTGGTGGATTCCGAGGTTTATCACTTCCGCATTGCGTCAATTGGTATCAGAGCCCTATTTTCCGATCTGATGGCAGGTGACGAAGCCCCTTTTTCTTGAACTGAGTTCGATGAGTTGAAGACCGATGTCAATCAGATTAAAACTGCCGTAGATCGACTTACATTGATCATAGAGCGTCTGAATACGATTAGAGTGCAAAATCGTGTCGATGGTCGCCAACGACGTGATCTAACTCTATATGACGAATTCAACAGCGATGACGACAGCTATGAAGCTCCACGCCGCGGTGATGATCGTAGAGACCACCGACAATGGGATAATTATGATGCTGGAGGATTCAATATGAAGATGGATCTGCCCTTCTTTAAGGGCAACTTCATATTGAAGAGTTTCTTGATTGGGTTGCAGAGGTGGAGAGATTTTTCGAGTATATGGAAATCTCAGATGAGCGGAAGGTTAAGTTGGTGGCCTACCAACTTAAGGGTGGAGCATCTGCTTAATGGGAATCAGTATGCATGAATCGATCCCGTCAAGGAAAACTGAAAGCCAATAAATGGGACAAAATGAAGAAATTACTAAAAGCCTGTTTCTTGCCAGGTGATTATGAACAAGTCTTGTTCGGGCAATACTAAAATTACAAACAAGGTGAAAGATCAGTTAATGAGTATACGCAGGAGTTTTATCGGTTGTCATCCCGCAACAATCTAAATGAAATCGAGGCCCAACAGATGTCTCGTTACACCGGGGGATTGAGGATAGCCATCCAAGATCGTGTCTTTACAGCAGACATATACTTTGGCAGACACAGTTAACCTAGCCGAGAAGGTGGAGCGACAAGTTGGACGGAACAATAGACTCTTGGGCAGCTTCCGATGGGTCGCGCACGAGTTTTAATTGTGGAGGGAACAAACAGTCTCAAATTGCTTCTGATCAAGATTCTACAGTTGCAAAGGGTATAGGACCAACAACAGCAACAAAGAAGACTACACCACCGACCCCATATTCCAAACCCGATCCAATCAAGTGCTATAGATGTGGTCAACCTGGTTATCCATCTAATTAGTGCCCTAAAAAAGTGCTGTGAATATGGTGGATCATGAAGTGAAGGATATAGACCAGGATGACGTTGAAGACTATGGCGATGATGGGGTGGATCCTTATAATGGGGAACAACTCTCATGTGTAGTGCGGCGATTACTATTAGCTCCAAAGATAGAAGAACCACCGCAGAGGCATAATATATTTCGTACGAAGTGCACCGTGAATCAAAAGACTTGTGATGTTATCATTGATGGCGGTAGTAGTGAGAATATTGTTTCTCGACGCATGGTGGAGAAATTAGGTTTGAAAATCGAGAAACATCCCGCTCCCAACAAGATAGGTTGGATTCGTAAGGGTAACGACGTGCAAGTTGATGAGGTGTATCGGATATCCTTTTTCCATTGGCCGTAATTTTGTTGATGAGATATTGAGTGATGTAGTTGAGATGGATACTTGTCATATGCTGTTAGACAGGCCATGACAGTTTGATGCTGATGCCACGCACAGGAAAAATGACAATGTTTAAATCTTTAATAAGGATGGTCGCCGAGTCGTGCTCATGCCTCTTACAGAGAAAGGGCCAATCAAGGCAGATGTTGCTGAAAAGAAGACGTTTTTTATTAACAATGAAGATTTTATGAAAGATTTAACACAGTCTGACGAGATTTATGCTCTTGTTGTATCAAGAAAAGAGAATTCTGTCCCCACCAAAATTCCACCTGAAGTGCAGACCATTTTGCAACAATTTGATGCAGTTATATCTAACGAACTTCCTTCAAAATTACCATTGCTTCGAGACATCCAATATCAGATCGATTTTATCCCTGGATCACGCTTACCAAACCTGCCACACTATCGGATGAGCCCAAAAGAAGGGAAGATCTTACAGAAACAAGTGGACGAACTCATCTAGAAAGGCCTTATTCGAGCTAGCATGAGTCTATGCGCTGTGCTGGTGTTCCTCGTCCCGAAGAACGGAGAATGCCGCATATGTGTGGATAGTAGGGCTATCAATAAAATTACTGTGAAGTATCGATTTCATATCCCTCACCTGGAAGACATGCTGGATATGTTGTCTGGATCAAAGTATTCTCCAAAATTGACCTCAGGAGTGGTTATCATCAGATTTGAATTAGAGAGGGAGATGAGTGAAAGTCTGCCTTCAAGACAAAAGAAAGCCTGTATGAATGGTTGGTCATGTCTTTTGGCATTTCTAATGCTCCTAACACTTTCATGCGGCTGATGAATCAGGTATTAAAACCCTTTATCGGTAAGTTCGTTGTCGTTTATTTTGATGATATCTTGATTTATAGCCAGAACGAGTCCGTGCATCTGTCCCACTTGCGGGAGGTACTAGCAGTTTTGCAGAAGAACAAGTTGTACATCAATATGAAGAAGTGTAACTTCATGACCAATAGCCTATTATTCTTGGGCTTTGTAGTCAGTGCAGAGCACATCCATGTTGATGAAAAAAAGTGTGTGCTATTAGCGATTGGCTTAAACCAAAGAATGTCAGCGAAGTTTATAGCTTCCATGGTCTAGCGACTTTCTATGGGAGATTTGTCAGAAACTTCAACAGCATCATTGCGCTCATCACTGTGTATGAAGAAACATAAGTTCAATTGGGGAGAAGAAGCAGATCGTAGCTTTGCACTAATTAAGGAGAAGTTGTCCACAGCACCAGTGCTCGCCCTTCCAGATTTTCAAAAGATATTTGAAGTTGATTGTGATGCGTCTATCGTAGGCATTGGTAGTGTCCTATCCCAAGAAGAGCGTCCAGTTGCTTTCTATAGTGAGAAACTCAATGAAGCTCGACAGAAGTGGACTACATATGAGCTAGAATTGTATGCCATAGTCCAGTCTTTGAAAGCATTGGGAGTACTATTTGATCTCACGAGAGGTTTGCTTAATACTGATCATCAGGCCTTGAAGTCCATCAATAGTTAGACTACTATTAATCGTATGCATGCTCGTTGGATCGCATTTCTGCAGCGTTTCATCCTTGTTTTGAAACGCAAGTCTAGACAGCACAATAAGGTTGTCGATGCACTCAGTCGGAGAGCTGCTTTGTTGGTGACTTTGCAGGCAGAATTAACTGGATTTGAATACCTAAAGGAGGTTTATGCAGAAGATAAAGACTTCAAGGAGACTTGGAACAATTGGTTACAGAATCAATTAACCAGAAGTTTTCATATCCAGGATGTTTATTTATTTCATGGAACTCAGTTGTGCATACCATAAAGTTCTTTGACAGAAGATAATACAAGACCTTCATGCTGGCGAGTTAGGAGGACATCTGGGACGTGATAAGACGATTGCTTCCACTGAAGAGAGATATTACTGGCCTCAACTGAAGAAGGGGATGGAAAAATATATACGGCGTTGTCCAGTTTGTCAAGTGGCTAAGGAACAGTCCCAAAATACCGAATTGTATACACACTTACCCGTTCCTGATACACCATGACATGATATTTCGATAAATTTTGTGTTGGGACTCCCTAGAACCCAACGGGGCATGGATTTTGTTTTCGTTGTGGTTGACAGATTTTTAAAGATGTCACATTTTATTCCATGCAAGAAGACAGCGGATGCCAGCAACATTGTCAACATTTTCTTCCGGGAGATAGTACGCCTTCATGGCGTGCCAAAATCCATCACTTCTGATCATGATTCCAAGTTCTCATCCCACTTTTGAATGACATTGTGGCAACGATTTAATATTTCACTCAAATTCA
>JBAKGM010000326.1:39674651-39688616 GCA_037177215.1 Asparagus racemosus
GGATTTACTTCCTAATCAAAACAGACTCCTAAAACATTACCTAAAATAGTAAAAAACTGACAAAAACTCTAATATCTTTCAATCCGGAGGGAATTTGGCGAAACGGGCGGCGACAAACCGAACGATGGTTTGGTTGACTCCGTCTCGAAAAAATATGCGATTTACATATATAATTCGTCCAATTCTGACATACGGTTTGAGAGATGCGACCTGTTCTTCGTTGCAAGTTATTTTACTCAAGCGGGCCCGCGTTTGGGCTTGTTACGGTCCTGTTTCTCCATAAATATGTTCGCAGTGCGTTCTACGTCAGCTAGTGTAGTGCATTTGACAATATAATAAGATTTAAGAAATAGCAAATAGAAAATCACAGCAAGTTGCTTGAAGGTAAAATACAAGTACATGAGCAATGAGCAATTGAAAAACAAACAGCAGAACATAACCAAGTATTTATATCAACTGCTAGAGAAGAATATGTCAAATAAAATAATAGATTAAATTTGTTCCTGACAGAAGAATACAAGTAAGCAGATTAAAAAAAAGTATGTGCAAGTCTATGACTAAAGATGGTTTTACTTACCTTTTTTGCCCTTAGTTAGCATAATAATTTGTTGGCATGCATCTTTTCAGGACCAAATCCACTGTAATATCTGATACATATTTTCTGGTGGCTGCACTAACAATATTGCCAAAATCACGCAATATAACTGTCCCTTTTTTTGTGGGTGAAGTTCAATTTAAGGCATATTCTTGTAAACACTCAGTCTGATATCGATAAGAAAAGAATATAATCAAAATTTGGCTCTGGAGGTTGCGGGCAGTACAGTGCTCACTATTGCCTTTCTATGTATTTATTTTCCAATAACTTGAAGGGAAAACATCTTGATTTTGACAATATTTTTCTCTCTACAGGAGAGCAAGCCCCACCCCCCCCCCACCCCAGGCCGGCGTCTCATCTGTACTAGGAACTGTTGATTATCTTTGATTTTTATCTCTCATATAGATCCCTATGCCTTTATATGTCACTATATGACACTTCAACTGATGCATCTAACATTTTCTTCTTCTGGTATTTCATAATATTAAGAATTTAGTTTTCTAGATATATTTTATTAGCCCAAAACTCATCAGTTTAAAGCAGTATTCTCACATGTGTTTCTACCATGCAATTACCATAAAGTCCATGAATATTCTAGTTTTAGTCATCATTTTTTATCCTTTTCCAGAGAGCTGGTCCAACAGCATAGACGAAGAATGTAACCACGATTATCGACATGGGATACGATATTAATAAAAAAAGAGAGGAGACTCGATACCTTGAACATGCCTTCAAGTTTATTAGTAAATTGGCTCCCACACTCAGTCTTGAGCTGAAAAGAGTATTTACTTCTGGTTAGATATATCGCAAATCATTTGAAACAACTTCAGAGATAATATCATTCAATTACTTTTGAGATCATTGACTTTTCAGCATCAATTGAGGCGCTCTTTCCCAACAATAACCTTTTTGCAAGATCCTTCTTGTAGAAAGCCTCAAAAACATCTTTGCCCTGATTAATGGTGAAACAAAATGTGTTGGCCAGTCAGCGTAATTTAAAAGCAGGGAACACTGAAGCACCCAAAATAGAGCAGTGTGACACAAAGAAAGCTAATCTGATAATTTAAATTGAGTTAAAGCTAAGAACAAGAAAACACATATTATTGACTAAACATCCCATTATATACCTGTATAAATCTGAACAATACCAACACTTTCTCAAGTGTCCTTTCCAACTCTTCTTCAGAAGCACCCTTATTGCCAGAACGAAGTTTCTCATCTAGAAACTTTGCAATTAGTTCAGCAGGTTTATTCTGTTGTATAGAAACACCAAAGACAGATTCATTAGCTCTCACCTAGATATAGTGTTGCTCTACAGCAATTGACATAATAGAAATACAGAATATTGCCAGCAAGTAGAGGACAAGCAGCTAGTTATGACAAAGTCAGGTGTTTCCAAGTTGGCGGATAATCAAAATTCTGTGCCAAAACTGTTGCCATCTTACAACTGAACAACAAGCTAAAAGGAAATACAAAACGAATTTTAAAAAATGAAGCAGCTAGAAGAGTAAAATATGCAATCCTCAAGCTCCAAATATGTAAACTTGACACTGATTTCTCAAAGCACTAAAATCTCTCCGGTTCATAATAGATCTGTTCAGTATAAAATTAACCCTCAACCAGATAACATAAAAGACTAAATGCCAAGAAAAAACCAAGAGAGATTTGTTACAGGCAAACCAGCTATTATGAAGAAAAGCAGAATTCCAAATGCAGCCAGTTGATCATCTCTATTTAACAGTAGACTTCATAAGAGAGAGAAGGAAAAAAAAACTCAGATCTGGTCAAGCTATTTTGCCAACTATAAACTGTATCTGAAATAAGAGTCTGCTCCACAAAGTCCACAACTTCAGCAGAAATAAAACAGCTTTACTATTAATTTAGAACTATCAGTATCAACCTCTAATAATAAATAGTTCTTGTTAAAATTTTAAAGTTCTTTCAGACCTCCACAAATGTTCTCCATAAAAAACCTACATCGCCCGAAGTAGCCAAAAACAACAAGATACTGAGTGACGAAAAGCGAAACAGAGCAACAATGGTGAGAGATTTCAAGACATCACATATAATGATTGAAAAGTCAGACAATTCACACTTCATATTACAAAATTTCTCAAGTCTAGGTAGTGCAAAATAAAGCAGATGAGAGCAGCCTGAAGTATATGACATGGGTGAGAGATATAATCTGACCTGCCGAAGATTGATAAGGTGCTCAAATGCATCCTTTATGGTTTGTGAAAACATTTCATTTCTGAAGAAACTCTCTTCCCATATCACGTCAAGAGATGTCTTGAACTCCAAGAGGCAAGCAACCAAATCCTTGTCTTTTTCTTCGTCCATGACAATACCCTGTCCAGTACCGCGGATATATGAACCAAGAGCTTGCTTTAATAACTCAAGAGCATTAACCTTCTGGAACAGAGTGTACATTCTTTGAAGATCTTCCACACGCTTAGCTTCCATAAGAATTATGAAACCCTAAACAAAAGAGGGGGGAAACATAACTTAAGGCTCTAAAACCTTTGACATCAGGAACAGTAATGATATACAACCTTGTCAAGGATTGAAGATGCGTGACGTTCAAGAAGCTGCCTTTCAGCAGTTGCTACAATTGGCTTCCTCGTACTAGCATCCAAGTATAGAAAACATCTTTCATGTTCTTCATGCAACCTTAACTGCAAGTTTGCATCTGTCAAGCTTCATATATATGATAAATAATTCTAGCTCTTTGATGCCCAACCAGAAACATAAAACATAGATGGCTAGCGCATAAACGATAAAAGACAAGAGGTGAAATTTGTACCTCCACATGTTTCAGATATTCCGGAACATCTGACTGCTGCATATATTTCACACTTTCAGCAGCATAAAAGTCAGAAGTGCATTTAAGAAAAGGTTTCTCAAATTTGTCTGCATAAATTCCAAGCGCAGTAAACATCTTCAAAAGATGACTAAGCAATGCCTTATTTATAGCTTCACCTAGCCTGGTCCAAAGAAAATACAATCCATGTTAAACACTAATTAAAAATATTTTTAAAAAACAAGAAAACTTAAGTATGAGAAAAAACATCAATACATCATTCAATAGAGATACCAACCATCTTGTTAGAAAATTATCTAAAAGCTATTAATTATGGAAGTATAGGTATATGGAAGAACAGATAGTTCACTACATGAATACATACATATAAGTACTACCCCCAAATGAAACCAGTTTCTTTGTATTAATTGTGAAATAATGAGCACAGGAAATCATATGCATCAAATTAACAAATATTAAGCATATGTTATGGAGATTAAGAGTTATCATACATAGTTATGTGAATTCTATTGCATCATAAACTATATGAAGACAATTTATCTGTGTATTAATCATGGCTCGTGAGCACAGGAAATCATGTGTCAAGGTAACAAATGATTTAAAATATGTAGAGGGGATTAAGAGTTATCATACATAGCTCTCTGCATACTCATGTGAATCTACTGCGTTATCAACTATATGCAGAATTCATCTGTAACTTGGGCACATCCTTATATCGGATGAAGATAATACAATGAACCGCAAAAATAAGATGTTTTTTTCCCTTTCCATTCAGCTCCTATAAGAGTAATCTGGTTATCTAAATTTACTGATATCACCTTTATCCAACAAACTGAAGGCCAACACATGTCATTTAGTTCCTTGATGCATTCTAGATATAAACAAGAGAAGAAAACTAAAACTTTGAAAGTGTTGATTTTACTATTAGATTATTAGTTGACCTCTACAGCCATCAGCATTTAAGTGCAACACTGACTCACTGGTGCAACTTGTTTGTGTCAGCAGCTAAGAAATATGATCTAAATATAGTCCAAACTATGACTTCATCCTTTAGAATTAAGATATATTTTAGAAGTACATGCCCCAAGGAAAATTATAAACACATTATTATCCAACTCCCGAATGTCTGCAAAGGAATTAAACTTGAAAAAGAACAATAAAGATAACTAACAACATTAATTTATTAATGGTAAAATAATCAGTTCTCTTTGCCACCATCAATATATATAATTGTTATTGTAGCCCAACCATTGTTATAATCTATGTTGCATGGATATGGGTGTGGGTATGGGTACTGGTGTGGGCATGGGAACAGGACACGACAACATGTAATAGTAGGATATATGAAGTCATGAACATGGCTATATGCGAGTTTGTGTGTCTGTGTACATAAGTATATATATTTAAATCCAACAATATTGTTTTTTCATTCACATGATATGAGAATTAAAATTCCCATAACATGTTGATGTTTGTTTTAGTATGTAGATTACAAATTGGAAATCACTCATTTTTAAACTAAATACCCAAACGACTCTTTAAAATCATAGTTTTGAACTAGGTATGGGCTGAAATGAACCATTTAAGCACCATTTTCTTATCTTCAGCTTCAACTCAACTACCCTTTGGTTACTCTAAAAATGAACAGTTCCAAAGGCATATAGATATTGCAAATGAAGTTACAAGATCTTAAATCTACAATTACCACGTGGTACATGGTTTAATATTGAACGCAAAGAATATGTGTTGAAAAAGAATCAATTATATGTAGAGTGATTATATGTAGAGGCACATAAAAAGTCAGACTGCCAAAACATTTCTTTTTCTGTATAGCAGTTCAAAGAGAGCCAAATGAGCAACTTCAGCGTACCTCTCCCTCTCAATTAACCTTAGAAGGCCTGTGACAATTTTGTGCAACACTTCTTTATTGTTGGAGAGATGTTTTTCAAACAGCTTCAACCCCATCTCCCACAATGAGTCAACACCATTGGTTTGTTTCACGTATGTTCTATCGAGGTATAAGGCTATGCTACGAATAATCAACATCTGGTCTGAGAAATCCTGCCAGCATTTCACTACCAATGATAAGAATACCACGAGATCAGGGCTCTGCCCAACTAACGACATCAGTGCTGCAGAGATGTGCACTTCGCATTCTGTCTGAATGCGCTGGTAAAGGTTTCCTCCCATCTTGTGAATGCAAAGATCATTGACAGCCTGTAACAGAAGAATTTAAGTCCCCAAAAAAAGTTATAATTAAAAACTTTATGGCTTAAGAAACAAATTTCCATCCTGAATACCTGATAAAGCTTCTCAGAGTCACAGGGATCTGGCTTCTTCAAAAATATAGCTGTGATAGCGGACTTCAATGTTGCCCACGTATCTTCTTCAAAATTGGGTGGTAATTTAGGCTTATCTAAGTCATATAAGAATAAAATTGAGTTAGTAGCACAACACTAGAAATAAATAAGCCTCAAGGGTTTCGTTCCACAACGAAAAGCAAAAAGCTCAGAAGGTATAGCTTTCATGATTTTCAAAATTTTCATACATTAATTTTCTTGTTTAGTTGCCAAAAAAAGGTGACATGGGAGTGAAAAGTAAAGGAGTTTCTAGAAGCAGCTACTCCTATAAATGGGAGAGCCCCCAGATTGAGACTGATTGACTGCCCTTATACCTCCAATAGAGAAGAAAGAAAGGTAATATGACAAAAAAAAACTTGCAATATGAGCAGTGGCTGTTCTTACTGAATTAAATGGTAAATTGAACTTATGGAAGATTGCACAGGATATCCAGTTACAAAGTCTGACGACAAAGAAGACAAAAATATATATTTTAGAAAAATGTAGGAAAAAGAACTCCTAAGAGAAAAAGAACAATCAGACATGATATTCTCAGTATGCTAGATATTGAATTCCTGCTTCTAGCGAAATTGTCTACTTTTCCTTTTCAAGCAATCAAAGGAACATTTGATCTTTCAGGGGAGCAGGATCCTAAGGAGAATTAAATATTACTGACAAATCCTAAGTGGGAAATGATATTCAATCTAGGGAAACATGTTATCCAGCTAGAGGAAACTGTTTTTATTCTTGTACTTGATCTTTACATATGCATAGGCAGTGTAACCTATATTTTTTATTATTACGAACCAATAGTTTGTCTCTGCTTAGATCATTAAGGAACTAGCATAAGATATTTTCAAGCTGAATGGAATTAATCCTGGAAATATTAAGTTGATTCTAACATCAGATTAACCCTGCTGAAACTTTAACATAACAATATACACCAAGCGAGTCAGTCTCAATGTCACTCCCTAGGCCCATGAGCCCATCGGCTCGATGTAAGCCCCAGGACCCACGGAGTGCAACATGTGATTCGGCTCAATCCACCGCCAACAATGGCTAGCCAACATTGCAACTTGAGATATCACCACATTATCCAATGTGGGACTATATTTTGGGCTATTACAATCACCCATGTGATGTCCTCGTCGCAGCATGATGAATGGTTCGTCCAGAAATCACTACTAGGCGACGTGGATTTTAGAGGCGGATCACATCGCGCTCACGCTATGTAGCACTTAGTCTGTAATAGCGCTTAGTATCACAATTATGGCTAACAATCTGGCTCTGATGCTATTTGTAACACCCAAGGCTTACATCGCCAACAGACTAATGGGCACAGTGTGTGACAAAGTTTCTTCAGAACTAGTCCTACATTTCATTTCATGTCTCATTCGCATATTGCTTTCTTCAGTTACCAGAAGCTCAAATGTCTTATGAAGACAAAGTAATTTCAAGGAGTAAACCAACTAAGACCCCAGTACTAGAATCCCCTTGCTCTAGCCGATCAATCTGCCTTACTTCAAACATGGAACCAACTTTGTCCCCTAGTCAACAATGTGGGCTATTGAATGGACATGCAACAATCCTGGCGGACTCTGAGAACTGTCTAGTTCCAATGGATGTTAGCTTAGAAGATGTTGCCAACAATATAAGGATAGCTCTCTGGGTACACCCTTAAATACACGATGTCGTCCTAGTAGCATTACAATTGGTTTGTTCCGTTACCACCACCAGATTATGTGGATTCTAAAGATGGCTCTGATGAATATAGACATGGCTCCCCCGTACTCATGTGATGTAGCACTTAGTCTTGCATGACACTAAGTTTCATGTTTCCGGTTGCCTAACTGCTCTGATACCATTTGTCATACCTCGGGCTTGTGAGTTCTTTAGCGTGATGTAACCTCTAGGACCTACTAAGTGCAACCGTGGTTTGGCTCAATTCACTACCCAAAGTGGGGTGTGATGCCCCAAAATATAGCCCCACATCATGACAGTGAAGTCGCAACATTGACTAGCCATTTTTGACTACAGGTTCCAGCCAAACCACGTGTTGCACTCAGTAGACCCCATAGCTTATGCCACACCAATGGGCTCGCAAGTCTGGGACGTGACTCTCAAGCTGGAGGTAAGTTCGTCAAATGCCCAGGCTCAAGCTTGACATCAAGCTGCTTACAAACAGCTATTAAAAATCTAAAACCCGACACGTGGAACCCATCATCAGCTTCAACTACATCATATTTATAAGTCCAGCACGTTCGTTTCCTCCCACTCGTTCAATTCTATTTATCAGCTATGTAGCTAGTTCACTAATTGAAAGATTATAAGCTCATTCAAATAAAATCTATCAGCACATCATACAAATAAGAATTTTAAAACTAAAACCTCCATTAAACTCAGCTAAAATTCGATATCAAATCACCAGAAAATCGAATACCTTTGAGCTTAATCTTGAGCGCCTTCTTCACCATCGGCTGAGGTGGAATCGCCTTCTTCCTCAACAAATTAGAAGCCGTCCCCGTCATCAAGCTCCCCGAAACCCCAGCCTGATCGACGATCATCGGGTCCTCCTCCTCAGACGCACCGCCGGCGTTCCCTCCGCTTCCCCCTCCGCCGCCGCCGGAGGTGACGTCGTAGTACAGGTGGAGGCCGTTCTTCTCCGTGAACTGATGAGACTTGGCTTTCTTCATGGATGAGGAGCTCGTCGGCGATGAGAGGGGATTACTGCTGTTGATGCTGGAGAAAGATCGCTTCGAGCGAGTCATTAATTAATCGGAGATTTTCATGGCGAGGTCGATTAGGGTTTTAATTTGAGGAGGGAGGAGGTCGAGGTTGATCGAGAGACTGAGGGCCAGAGAGAGAGAGAGAGAGAGAGAGAGGAAGTTTCCTTTGATTGGGCTCCGCGTTTATGCGAAAGAGTCGAGTTTCACGTCGTGCGGTTGGGACTTGGGATTGCTTCGAGACTGTGGGCGACCGCCAGCAAACTCGATTGGGCTTGGCCTCACCGCTTGGTTTGCTGAACTGTTTTAATATTTTGAAATTAGTTCCTCAAATTATGGGCATTGCTATTAAGGGCCCCAGTTCTTTTGTCTCACAACCGCTACTCTTGATCGGAGGGGTTAATTTTGAACAACTTGAGAGCAAGTGGTAGAATTTTGGATGGCTTAAGGAATTAATTTCAAAATATTAAAGGTTAAAGGGGCTAATATTCCAAAAACCCAAATTAAAGTATAACAAATGTTACATTGTTACAATAACACATATTGTTTGTAGCATTTGTCCCTGTCAATTTTCTCCATCCATTGTTTGAATACTTTTGCAATTTTATTATAAATGTACGGTTACACTACAAACTCAACATTTGGTTGAAAAACAATTGATATAAAAATCATAAGTTTGGGAGTGGAAGTTTTTCTGATAGAGTGACGTGTTTTTTATGTTTTAGTTTCACTTTTGAGAATCTGAACATCGGTTGCAATCAAATTGGTCGCGGCATTTGTTGCCTTCTTTTTACAGATTGCAACTTCATGTACCTTTTTCTAATAATATTTTTGGTAACAAACATTAAAAACATCTCTTACTGAAATATTTGTTGAAATATTTGTTGTTGTAGCTTTATTTCCTCTCAGTCAAGCAACCTGTTAAAATTATGGCTGGTGCGGAAGAGTTCTCCTTGCATTCGGATGCCCATATTAGAAAGCTTAAAACCACAGACATTAAATGTTGTAAATACTAAATTACATAAGGAATATAACTGAGTCAAACTATTAGAATATCTAATATGCAGAAACCATGAAATTTTTTCTCGAGAGAAGTTATCTTTTTTCGAACAAAGATCATGAGTTGCCTTAAACTATACCATATAGTTTTATCATTTAATTTCCTGATCGAGATCATACTTTTGTTTCCTAGCCTAAAGAAAGACCCATATGTCACCCTGTCCATTGTTAGGGAAGGTAAAATCCTTCGTTTGTGTCATGCAATATCACCACTTCACTTCCTGTAGTATCCGAAACCTGTGTATAATACTCAGTTCCGTCTTTAGAGAAGTTATTTGCTGTCATACTAAAGTATCCTTAAAAATGTTTTCTGCTGCAAATATTCGTATGTGCATATTCAGTAATTTTTTCACTTGAGCGCAATTGCTTAAGCCATCCAGATACATTTTGTCTGTAAAACTAACCAGCCAAGACTACTTTGTTTCAGGACGCAACCAAGTTCAAACAGTTAGGAATATAGATTACTTGTATGCTAGTGTATCTTCATCACTTGAAGGGATGGTTGAAACAAGTAATGGTGGTTAAATCTTAATCTTGTATCGGTAAGAGCTCTCAATACTGTTGAGCATCGGTAAGAACTAACTCCCAATCTTGCCAAACTGCTGTCCAGTTTCTTCTCTAAATTTGTTTGATTGATGCTACTGAAGATTTCATCTACATGTAGCACGAAGAGCAAAATGCACGCATGAGCTTGTATAGGAAATTATGGTGCTCAGTAAATGTGGACGAACTACCACTCGACTGCTCTGCACATTAACAGCTACAGAAAATTACTTCATCTAACTGTATAGTGAGTACTAAGAAATTTATGCCCATCTTGCAGTATTTTCTTTCCAGATAACTTTCAGCTTAACCTCTGACCCATTTCTTTGATGTCCATATGGTGTTTGCATTGTAAATACTAATGCAAAGTAATATTGGCGCTTTCTGTATTATCCCAAGGGTGGATTCTAATCTTCATCAACCTAGGCATGAATCTTTTCGATCATGTTATCTAATTTCAGCGCCATACTTTATCTTCTCTATTTCTCATGTATAATATCTGGTACCGATCACCTTGCTCATAAAATGAGTTCTAGATTTTAAGGAAAGAAAGGCAACTATACATTCTGTGGAAGTCAAACATAGAGGCAATTTGTTTTTTCTATGAAGGTTGATGATAATTTTTTGACAGCGCAATTGAGTTAATTTTCAACCTCTGAAAGGATTTCTAACAATTTTCTGACAAGTTTTCAAACTTCCTACAACTCCACTTCCAGGTTTACAATGACATATCAAATGGAAACTGGCATAAATTCTGATTAATCCTCAGCCTGCAGCTGCAAACTAATCATTCGTTTTAACAAGAACTAAACAAACCCTTGCAAAGGATCGATGGAGCGATTATGGTTCCATGAGCCTCTTCATTCATGACACATCAAATGCATGCACATTTTCGATAGGCGAATTTCTATTCCTCTAACTCGCTATAATCTCTGCAAGTCATTGGTAGAAGCAATCTAAGAGAACATGACTTGTAAGGCCAAGGAGTATAACCATATAGCTCGCTTGATGTTCAAAATCAAGAAACATGAAAACGGCACACTTCCGCTTCTCTCATTGGATTTTATACCCAGCAAATTGATTATACATTAATAAAACTCTCGCGCGCTCATTAAAAATCAGAAAATTGACAGCAAGATAGAGAAACAAACAGATTCACACGGAAGAAACATCCACTGACTTTCGACGTCGATCGGGGCCGAGATCAGTCGACGGTTTTGGCGGTGGAGGAAGCGGCGGAGGGATCGAGGAGAGGCTGATGCTGCTGCTGCTGCTGAGGGGCGACGAGAGAGGAGTCGGGATCGTAATTGGGATCGAGGGCTTGGTCGATGGCCTCGCGGCCTTTTTCGAGGCAGGGCTTGCAGGCGATCTCGATTGTGATCCAGCCCAAGATCACCGCCGCTACGGCGATCACTGCGCTTGTGATTGCTGCCATTTCTTCTCGCTTGCGATTCCTTTCAGGCCGTTGAAGTTTTATGGAGTGCGAATTGAGATGATTTGGGGGTGGTTGATAGTAACTATGATTTTGCCAGGGCGTATTTGGTATTGACTTTGTGCATTTTGGCGATGTGAGATGCACGTGGTAAGTACGTGCTTTTTTTCCCCCACGGATATCAAAGGGTTAACAGAGTGGTATTAAAATTATTTTGCGCATCAATAAAATATTAAAAGTGTCATGATGAGACAAGTAAGCTTATATTTGAAATTCCAGCCACAATCTCCGGTAAAAAGTAATGTGAGAGAGCACGTGATGCTTAGGTGGCGTTATTATATGGAACGTGGATGACATGACAGAGGAAAGGGGAGGGAATTAACTATCTAACACTAAATATCCGCCCAAAATTTCCCCCATTTCCCCCTCTCGCATTGCTTACTGAGAGATAATAAAGAAAATTGATGGAAATTCTCTGATGATGATGGTCACGGGGACGCTTTCATCAACCTAGACTCCTGAAGCTCGTGAAGCCTTAGTGTCGAAGAAGTAAAGCTGGTACAAAATTGAGGGTTCCTGTCACAGTGAACTATAAGATTCCAAATTCAAATTTTGAAATAATATCATGCATTATTTACTTGAAAATTGATTTTTATTAGGGTTTAATTGAATGAAAGACTTGAATTAGGGCTTTAATTGGGTAAGAAATAAGAAATAATTTTTATGGTTAAAAAGTGGAATTTTGAGAATTGTTGCATAAATAAATTGTTAGATTTAGGGTGTTGCTATAGTATTAGGGCTCCTTTGTTGTTGAAATTGTTTTTGGTCATTTTAAAGATGGGTGAATTTGGTGATTTGGGTTTTATGTGTTGTCTTCTAGTTTTACTTTTTTTTTAAAGAAATTTGTTGGAAAATTATCTATTTTTAGGGTTCATGTGTTTATTTACTTAGTTTTTGTCTGCAAGTGGTAGCTTATATTTTGGTGAAAATCAGACGTTGGGGGCAATTGCCAATTAGTTAATTGGATGATTATGTAGATGGTAAGTATGATATTGAATTCATGGAGGAAGGAGCACTGAATATGGAGACCATCAAAGAGAGAGTGATAGAATATGGGCATAACAATGTGGAGAAGCTCTTTTATGCTATTCCTGGAGTAGGTTTGGGTAATGGTGGGTTGATGTCTTTGAGTTCAGAGAAGGCAATAGAAGAAATGTTGGAATATGCACGCGGCAATTGAAATATTGGTTGACCATAGTACTGAAGAAGCTGAATTAGTGGATATCTTTAAAATTTTGATGTTAGAGGGTGGTAGACAACACGCAATTGAAGTGACTGAAGCACAAGGTGATTCTTCTATACAGAAAGCTCTTATAAAGGTGCCTACTGTGTCGAGGAGGAGACCGCTGACACCTAAAAGAAAGAAAATGCAAGTTGCAACTGAGAATGTTGAGGAACACATGTTACTAACAGTTCTAAAGGAGTAGAAACTCATGTTGCAACTGAGAATGTTGAGGAACCACATGTTGGTGATAGTTCTAAAGCAGCAGAAACTCATGTTGATGCACACGTTGATGCACAAGTGATGGAGCATATGCCAACAGAAGTGTGGCCACAAGTGGAGCATAGACAATGTGAATACATATCCACTCTAATTGGAGAAAAGTACACAGTGGAATGTTACTACAAAAGCAATTCTGGAGTTGTGTCAAGACAAGATCTATAGGAGATTTTGTGAGAGAGGCTGCCAATTTGAGGGAATTATCTGAGAGAGCATATGAAGATTTCATCGCAAGGGATCACACATATTCTGTAAGTCTCATTTTCAATGTCATAGCCAATGTAATAGTGTTGACAATAACATGGCTGAGATATTTAATTCTTTTATCATTCTTGCACGATATAAGCCTATCATATCTATGCTTGAGGGCATTAGGCTAGCATTGATGGATAGAATGAGAGAGAAAAAGAAATTAGTAGCCAAATTTGTTGGTGAGGTTGCTCCAAGGATACAAAAAAAAAAGAAGTTTGCATATGAGGAGCAAAAGAATTGTGAGACTCATTGGAATGGACTTGATGAAAGTGGGTTTGAGGTCAAATATAAGGGAGTTAGTCATACAATGGACTTGTGCAATAGGGCTTGTTCTTGTAGACAATGGGAATTGATGGGGGTCCCTTGCACCCATGCTTTTAGTGCCATATTATTCACGAGGAGATTATCAGAGGGTTAGTTAGCTAATTGATATAAGAGTGACAACTATACTCAATGCTATGATAGCCTACTTAGTCCTCTAGTTCAGGTTAGTCGATTTTTGGGAAAAAGAGATGAGAGAGTGGTGTTTTGTTGTGGAAATAATTACTTACCTCCTAAGTTGTAAGTATACAACTAACAAGTTATAGTATAAAAGATATCGATCCCACGAGGAACGGGAAGTAGGGAAAATATTTGTCTA
>JBAKGM010000326.1:39693324-39719320 GCA_037177215.1 Asparagus racemosus
GGAGAGGAGAGGAGGGGAGGAAGAATGAGATGAGTTATGAGAGGAGGAGAAGAGAGGAGCTGAGATGAGGAAGAATTGTATTTTTGGGTTTTTCATTTTTTTTTCTCTCTCCATGCTTAGTTGGCATGCAATGATGACTAAAAAAGGGGTGAGATACAACTTGGGACACTGTTAAGGGCTGAAACACACGAGGCAAAGTTGGAGGGGCTCGGTCACATGAAGTTTCTACTTTTGGGGTATTGACATAATTTTCCCAAAAAAAAAAAAACAAAGGTAAAAAAGGGAGGGGGTAATTGAGAGAAACACGGTCGCAAAACCCTTCCAATAAACCCTTGCCTTCTCTTTCCCCCAAACCCCCAAAAAATGCTCCGCCGCCGCCACCTCCCCCTCCCCTCCCTCCACCTCCCAATCCGCACCTTCATCGACGCCCGCGTCCCATGGGTCCGCGACCGCGCCCTCGACCACGCCGTCGAGAAAGAAAAGCACCTCCTCCCCTTCCTCAACCTCAAAGACCACCTCATCCTCTCCTCCCCCTCCTCCTCAACCCCTCTCTCCTCCATCACCCCCCACCACTCCTCCCTCATCCTCCCCTTCCGCCCCTTACGCTTTCTCCGCCTCTTCCCCTCCTCCTTCCTCGAGCACTTCCCCTCCCACTCGACCACCCACCCCCACTTCACCCCCTCCCCTCCCCTCCTCAAACTCCACGAGGAGGAACAATTAGCCTACTCTTCTTGTAAGCAAGAATCCGCCGACCGCCTTCTCCGTCTCCTCATGCTCTCCCCCTGCCGCCGGCTACCATTATCCCTCATCCATCGCATTCGTTTCGATCTCGGCCTCCCGCCCGACTTCACAAGAAGCCTGTTGCCTCTCTTTCCGGATTACTTCCAGCTCGTTCCATCGTCTCCTTCTGATTCTACCATCGAAGTTGAGCTCGTATGCTACATTTCTGACCTGGCGCAGTCCGCCATGGAGCGCTACGCAGCGAAGACGGGCGGGTACAAGAAAGGCGCCCCACTCGCATTCCCCCTGAAATTTTCGAGGGGTTTTGAGATGGAGAAGAAGGTGAGGAAGTGGGTTGAGGAGTGGCAAAGATTGCCGTATGTGTCGCCGTATGAAGACGGGTCGAGGTTGCCGCCGAAGAGCGATGTTTGGGAGAAGTGGGCGGTGGGGTTGGTTCATGAGATTTTGAGTTTGGTGATTGGGAGGAAGATGGAGAAGGGGAATTTGGAGATGGTGGTGGGTTGTATGGGGTTGAATCCGGCGAGGTTTAGGAGGTTGGTTATGAATCATGCAGGGGTGTTTTATGTGTCGAATAAGATTAGGAGGCAGACCGTGGTGTTGAGGGAGGGGTATAGGAGGGATTTGCTTTTAGAGAAACATCCTTTGATGGGGTTGAGGTACCAATATATACATCTTATGAGGAAGGGGAAGGAGGAGAGCGGGAAGAAGAAGGGGAAGGGGAAGAAGAAAGAGGGGAGGAGGTCGGTGGGTGAGGCTGATGATGAGGTGGGTGAAGATGAAGAGGGTGATGATGATGATGAGGATGAGGAAGGTGATGATTATTCAGAGGAATTTGATAGTGAGGATGAGGAGAGTGATGATGAGGACGAGGATGAGGGTTATGATGGTAGTCGGGATAAGGTAATTGAAGGGCGTAGAGGTGTTCGAGTGGAAAACATTGAGCCTAGGAGATCTTTAGTTAAAGAGAGTCGTGGTATGAATGGGAGGAGAAATGATGGACAAAGGAAGAATGACGGGAAAGGAAGATCATATGGAAGGGGTAGCAATTCATCTAGACAGAACCCTGGGAATAGGGTTTCTACATGACTTTGGCAAGTGATGGTAGAATGCGCTAGTCACCACTCCGATGTTTAGATAATGGTCAAACAGATCCATCAGGTATAATCTTTACTAGATTGCTCAGTGCTGCATTAAAGTGATATATATTAACTTTTTCTACTTGATTATAGCTTAATTTAGATTAGATATCATCTTGCCACATTGTCTGACTTGAAACTTAAAATCTTGATTTTGTATAGATAACCTTTTTCAGGTACTGAATTCTAATGTTGGAATAATAGTTGTTTTCAAAATCTACTTTTCCTGGACAACTCTGTTTGTTGTTTGTGGCATGCATAGCCCAAATCATTTTTCCTTGGAGGTGAATTTTTCTCCTTGTTGGGACTTTGGAGTTATTTTGAGGGAAAAATGGGGGTGAACATTCAACATGGACTCATTACCCTGAGTTTGGTGCGAATGAGGGGAACTCCCAAACATGATGTTATGTTCTCCCTTCCCCTCCCCTCCCTTCCCTTGGTATGATATTCCACGTGCATTACGTGTGTCAGGATTTACACCTTGTGCTTGCTATCAGGGTGATTAATAACATTAAATCCTGGTGAATTAAGGTCTGGATGATTAAGAACATCAAGACCTAGTGAATTAAGATCTTAAAGCACCTTTCTTTTTCTTTTACAATGCAGATCTGGTGAAATTAAGGTCTTCTACAATGACCACAGTTTCAGCACATGTGTGTCGCCTTATTCCTTCATGGCTCTTTGACTACTAGTCTTCTATACAATCTCTATCATGCATCCAAAATAACTGATATGTTGAATGAGGTATGAACTACGTTTTTATCTTGGTGTTGTCTTCCTCCTGCGGAATGAGATATGGAGGCCTACTACTAGGACGTAATTCACTATGTCAGGATGTTAATTTGCTCCTAGAGAAGGAATGAAGAACATAGCAAGCAACAAAATTCTTCAGGAGTTGAAAATAAGCGTATAGGAACAGGTGTCAACCTTTTGAATTGCTACTAACGAATCCCTGGGCAAAGAACTGAAACATCTTAGTAGTGCGAGGAAAAGAGAGCAAAAGCATATTTTGGGCATAACTGGGTATCTCTTGATTAACATGGCCTATTATATGATGGCCATGGGTGATTGCGACACCCGGTGTGCAACCAAAAGAATTCTGAGTCCTTGTGCTCTCCATCTTTTCTGATCTTTTTTCTATTGCCCCTTTACCAATATATGGTTAAGCGTGGAATGGATTCTTGGATATGGCAGAATAAGTTGTGATTAACCTTTAAATCCTAGTATGTCTTCTGACATGTTTGATTGATGAACTCCTATAAACTTGTAGACTGCAAATTAGGGGTCTATCATAAAGAGCTCAAGGTTTCTTTCTTTCTTTTTGAATAAGTATAGGACCATCTTTTTAGCTACTGAATTGTGTACACCCGTGGATCGTTGCCTTTTCTGTAATTGTAGGAAATGCCATGAAGTTAATGGAGCTATTTTCCTTTTTGTTTATATATGAGGTTCTGAGGAGAGGAGATGCGTCTTCTGAATATTACAATGATATTACCAGAAGTACTTTTTGGGAAATTTGCCCGTGAGGAGATTTGGTTTGGCTTCCAGCAGCTGCAGCTTAGAGATAACATTAGAGGAACCAGCATGACTTAGAGATAAAATTAGAGGATCCAGCACTTTCTTGTAGTTTCTGAAGGTTGATGATTGTTTTCTCTTTTGTTGTTCTGTTGTCATTTTGGTTGGGGGTTGATGATGGGGAACGAGAGTGTCCTTGGGCTTGGACTGTTGATTGGAAGAAGAAACTGACGATAAGGATTAGGGGTGTTCAACGGGACGAGATGTCACATCCCGCAAGCCAACTCGTGCAAGTCCAATGGTGAGGCGAGATGACCCGCAACTCACAACAGGACAAGTGGGCTGTGTTTGCCGCTTGTTCCTGGGCCTAGACCTCAGCCCATCCTACTCACGAGCCCTTGAACATGCAAGACGAGCCATGACGTAGGCCGGCCCACTCCACCCATCTTTTTTTACTTTCTTTTTTTGTGTTTTTGTAAATGTTTTTAAATACTTTTGAAGCATTGAACATTTAAAATTTTATATGTAATTAATTACTAGCTAACAATCACCCCTATAAGAAATATAAAAATAATTTATGAAATAAACTTATATATTTGTATAGAATGATAGAGAGAAACATCATAACCATAGAGATTTTACATGGTTCGAAGCAAATTTTACATCCATGAGCAGCAAATAATTGTTCCACTAGTTTTAAAAAATAAATCACAACAAATTATTAAAAAAGGAAAAAAATAAAAGAAAAAAACAAAAAGGGAAAATGCCAACGTAACAGGGCTCAATTCTTCTTCATTCTCTTCGCCTTCCTCCTGAAAGAAAGCAACACGTCTTCCTTGTAGTTCTTTCGTATCTAACCAATCCTTCAAACAAATACACATCTCTACGTGTGCAGCGGTCAGTTGTGCCCTCCATTGTGAAACTACTCGTCCACCCACAGAAAATGCTCTCTCAGAGGTAACTGTAGAAGCGAAAGGTGTTAGAAGTCTTTAGCTATTGTAGAAAGTATAGGATAATTTTGTGACACCCTTTCCACCATGCTAGTACATTGAATGATTCCTAAGAACCCTCAAAACGTATTTTTAATCTCTCCAAATACATACAAAGCTCCGTCACATTTGTATAAGATGCTTGCTTCTTTTTGGTTCTTGTAACCAATGTTGACATCTAATTTGATTTTTTTTTGTTCGGAGCTGGAGGAGGATGAGGTTCTTGTTGAGGCTCCAGAATCTCCGGATCCTTGGTTTGAGAACAAAATATCTCTATATATTGAAAACTTACTCTCCACTGTATCGTTAATATCTTTTACTACACTATCAACATCTCGCTGATTACCCATATTCTCGCAGAATTTTTTGATCATCTCCTTCAAATTATCAAGTTTTATCCTCACCGCAACTAGATAAAAAAGGCAAGCTATTTCCTCAAAATATTTGGAAAACTCAACACTCTATTCCTTTGATTGTATTAGAAAGATAACAGTTATCTCTACAACTCAACAATATTGTTAAGATGGTAAAGAACTAAGTTAATAGTAATATAGTACACACCAGAATGGGTTCTCATAGTAGCCTCAAACTTCTCCAAGAATTCACAAAAAAAAAACCATAAAGCTCTTATTCATAAACATCAATGAAAATACCTAATACATTCTCACATGCAATAAGGAATCTATTGCTGCGTGGTAAGAGAGGGCCTTCCTAAGCAATGAATAGGTGGAGTTCCACCTGGTCTTGATATCAATAGGAAGAATTCTTCTTCTCAAACCGAAATCCGCACAGCAATCTCTAAAAGAAAATCCTTTCTAGGACCACTACTCATGCAAAGAATAAAACCATGAAGCTTATGCAAATGCTCATTTAAAAACTTCATAATAATATGACATACACAATTAATATCAAAAAGCTTTCCTCGTAAATGGGTTTTAGTATCTCCACAAGATGAGTAATTGAAGCAGTGTTTTCGAAAGCATCGTCGAAGGAGACAATAAATTTTTCTCAATACCGTAATCGCGACTTGTGTGCAATTGCATTACGCACTGCTTGAGTATTATGTGGATATTGAAATCTTTTGGAAGATAAGATTCTTTTTTGTAAATCCCAATTTTCATCAACAAAGTGAGCCGTGACACATATATAGTGGTTGTGATTGAGTAACTCCCACACATTGGAGGTTAAAGCTATCTTCGTAGTCACGACTGACAGAGTACTCTGCATGAAAGATTTTCTGTACGATCAAAGATGCCCTATACTTCTTGCGATTGTTTTGCTGCCAATTGTGTTATATTTGGGGCAAAAAGTAGTTCTACTATATTTTTCAAAAAAGCCATGTTTAGATATAGAAAAAGGGAGCTCAGACTAAGCAATAAAACGTGCTAAGTATTCCTTGGCAATGCTTGGTTTAAACCTACAGGTAGAAAGCCAACTATACCTGTGACAATTTGAGATTGACTTGCGGTTTTGCCTTCCAAATCGGGGTATGTTTTTGTCAAGATGCCTCTTCAAGGTATCAGTACCACATTGCTTTGGGAATTTGTACACCTTTTTGCGAATGTTGCAATGAGCCGTCCTCTTATTTTCATCGTTAGGGTTTTCAACTTGAGGAAAATGTTCCCACTCTTTGGAAGATTCCTGTTTGAATTTTTCTTCCTCTTAGGAGGGTTAGAGACCGGTTCTTAAAGTTGCACAGTTTTTTTTCGATGAGTTTCTGGAACTTCCGTGTCTTGAGCGTGTTGAGTACTGCGGTGTTGAGGAGGGAGAGGTAGAGGATAAGAGATGGAATGTCTAGCCGGAATTGAGGGGGCTTGCAACGGAGCGATTAGTTGTTGCCATTCCACAGGGGAAAGGGAAAGTGAATGTCTAGTAGTAGAGGCAATAGGGGCGGCGGTATTTGTTGGATAGGTAAAAGGGACGGTGGCTGTCGGGTCTACAATATAGCTGCTAGTAGCTACATAGGCATAGTGGGGGGAGGTACTGCTACCGCCAAATTCAAAAGAATAGAACCATGAGTAAACATGATGAATAACTGCTACCCCCAACACTAGAAATAGAGTGACCGCCAGCAGCAGGAGAACCTGGAGAATATTGTGATGAGGATGAGGCATATGAGCCATAGCTGTAGGGTCCATTTGAAAGATTTCGAGAAAATAAACGAGTATGAGGGCGTAAATATTTATTGTAGTTAGCTATGAAGAATGATGAAAGAATTATGGGTATTTATAGGAAAACAGTGGAGCAAATTGAAGCTACGCGGCCTTCGGGCAATTTAAAATTTTCTGACGATTCCAGTGGACACAGAAATGATAGAATGACAGAAAACAATGTAAAAAATTTCCCTTTACAATCAAATACTCTCGTTGGAATTGTTCCTAAGAGGGCATCTCCCCCTCAAAGGCCACATTTGTGGCTTGAGGGGGAGGTTCTCTCTTGGGAACTCCCCAAACGGGAGCTAGCCGTAGGTAATTGAGCATTGAAGCTCAATTCAAATTTTAATTGAGACTCATTAATACATAATAAAACTTTAAGAAAAATTAAGAAGGGGATCTTTAGATTACCAGGTCCAACTGTCCTCAACAACTCACATTTATCCTCAATTAAATCACTAGTTCCCATTGTACCAATGTCAAACTACCCACAATCAACCAAAACTCATTCAGGTGCTTCCCCTTTGCTTCTCATTTCCTTAAGCTCCACATCAACTTATAGTAATGTCCTCATTCTCCAAACTTAACTCTAATTCTTACCCCAGTGAGTCCACGTGATGAGATGAGCGGGCTAACCCGGTCGCATGCTGGCCTAGCCCGCTCATTGGGCTCTGTGGGCCGAGCGGGCTGCTGGCTTGCACGTGGCTAGGGGCTAGCCTAGTTCACTCCCGTGGCCCGTTCTAGAAGTTGGCCGAACCCGTCTAGCCCCATAGTGGGCCGGGCCAAACTGGGGGATAAACGAGCTGGCCAATGAGCCAACCCGGCCCATTGCTCACCCCTAATAAGGATGATTGGCAGTGGAGGGGAAGGACTCATCGAGGGCATTGATGGTCGCATATGGGTTATGAACAGTTAGAAGGGCAACTGTTCATAATGGGTTATTGGCTTACTGTCCATTGGTGAACAGTAGTAAAAAATTCCCCCTTGCTGATTGCTTGCTTCGGAAACAATAAATGTTTGGAGGCTTATGTATTTTTCTGGAGGGGACTTTGAATCTAAGAAAACTAAAGATAAAAATAAAGATAATAGAGTTAGATTGGATTCACTCACAGACATCTAGCTTCGAAATAAGGGCTTCACACATAGCAACTCACATGCTTCAAAGAGATTTCTCAATTTAGTAGGGGACAGATAATCTGGGATAGTTCTTCCTGAAGTTCTTACATGTCTACGTGTCTATCTCTGCATGACACCTCAAATATTATCTGTGTCAACTTTTATCAACTTAGCTACTTCATTTTCCTAGAGCATATGCAATTAGGCATAGGATGTATGAATTTTCCTCTCCTCGAGGATAAGCAATTAAGTATATGATGTCAACGATGTTTGCCTCTCATATCGAAATTCACAGAAAATTAACTATTTTCTGACTTTTCTTGATGTATGGTCCTCCAGTAGACAAATACCAAACTCGAACATATACATAAATTTAAACTTAAATAAAAAAGAAACATGTCTATAACATTGTCTTCATGTCTAGACTTTAAGAACTGTGTCTGAGACACCTTATCCATTTTTTAATTTGACATTTGTGTTCATGTCCTCAAATCATAGCATGATGGAAGTTATACTAGGTGATTTGAGAAAGGCTTGCAAGTATAGTGCATTTTGCCTTGAAAAGGAGTAGTAGAAGAATTCATATTTCATAAAGCCAAGGCATGAATTTACAAAGGAAATCCTGCCAGCTACTACTCATGGCAGTACAGAACATTATTTCTGATTGTTTTTCATTGTAACTCGTAGAAACGAAGTCAAGCACAATCATGAATAACATTGTTGGTTGTTAGTGATCCAATTTGAAGAATACAGTCACATCACCGGATCACCCTCGTATCTCTTAGACTGTTACGACGAACAAAATTTATAACACATGTTGGAGACACAGAAGCATGTGTATACATCCTTTTCTTGATTATTTCCTAAAAGCTTAAATATGAATTTATGGAGAAGACTGCATCCCCGTCTCCCAAGTTGGTCTATAATTCAGGATAGGACCCACAGGAAAGAGGTTGCTTTATCAAAAGAAGAAAAACATGCGTGCTAGCACACACACATGCGCGCACACAGATTCAGGATCCCTAAGAAGACATACTTTAGGACCTAAGCTGGGAGCACACACTAATTCAGGAGTCCTAAGAAGACGTGCCTTAAGATTCTAAGCTGTTAAACATTATTTGGTTCTAAAAGATTGTTCTTCCTGCGTTTGACATGTGCAAATGGATTTAGTTATTTTAAGATATGGCCAATATTTGTAGGTTTAATTTGCAGTTCTGTAGTAATTTCACTAATCTTTCTGCATCCAGTGAGAACAGAAGCACAATGATGTTTTTGTTTTCAGAACCATTTGTATATTTCAAGTCCATTTCTCAATGGTATGCTTTTGTAGAATCAATTTTAATTGTCGAACATTTTCTATTTCCAAAAGGCTCTGTGTTTCAACATCTTGTGGGTGTTGTAGTTTCAGTAGTTCTTTTCATGCAAAACGAATCTATATATTAGACGGAGACGACAAGGTTACAGCTGATACCAGCGACAGTTTAATCTCATATTCTTGTACATTTTTACTGTCATCTCTGTATGCATTGTTTAACATGCTTTAACTCAAGAATTTGGTTTGCAGCATATAGGTGTTTCAAAATCCTGAAGTGCAGCTACATGGCTAATTTATGGAGCTAGACTCCCCACTGTGTGATCTGAGAGGGAACACGATGCAGCAACCTTTGCTGATGTTATCCAAAGTCTACTAAAATGGGGACGTTTTTGGTTTTCATTGTAGAAAAATATTTTGATTGAAATAATTATGCTAATGTTATTTTTGCTGCATAATTGAAGACATGCTTTTATCACCGTCATCACGTCGAGTGAAGTACTCACTATCTCTCTTGCTGTTGGTCTTCGAATTGTGCTCTGATTGACCTTTATAATTGGAATTCTAATAGTGTCAGTTTGCATAAGGTGTACTTGTAGTCAAATGTAACTCCAGTAATGTTATATATGTATGATTTTAGCCTTTTTTGTACAACTTGTGTTCTTTGGAGTGCATATTCCATCTTATTAACTTGTAATTGTAAATTCTTTCCTAGCAAATTTTATGCCTGCGGATTATAAAGAGGAAACATTTTTTTAAATTAGGTACATTTTATTGAAAAAGGGGGAGAAAAGGAAAACGGGTCCCAGTACTATTGTGGATGCTCTCAAATTGCCATTGTCATTTGGCGATTAAAGATCTGAACCCAGTAACTCGTCATGTAAGCATCTAAAACAATTACTCTGTGCTGCATTATCCAAAATAATTACTGTTAGAGGGCAAGCGAAGCACACAGCGTTTGTAGCAGCGCTGGAGTCTGTTCAGTTTGTACAAGACATTGGGTTTAGAAAGGGCAAGTTTGCGAGGGATGCTCTGAAAATGTCACTAGAACTATCCGAGGTCAGGCTCCGGTATTTTTAGTTTTAGGCATATCATAGACAACATTCGAAGGCACAATCAAGCGTTGGAGCAGTACAATTTTGGTGGTGTGCGAAGAACTAAAAATACCGTGGCTCATGCATTAGTAAGAAATGCAGTTGACTTCGACAATATTCAGGCATGATTCGAATATCCCCCGACGTTCACCCTTCATACTTGCATGAGGATAGCTCCCAAATATAAGTTTGGGAGCCTTGGGATGTTTGTGATATCAGGGTTGTATTGTCTGATTCTCTCTTAAAAAAAGGGGAAAAAAAAAAGGAAAAGAAAAAAAAGAAAGAAAAAAACTCGGATTATTTCAATCTCAGCTACACACGATAAGAACAATTCCGTAATTTGCAAGCGGACCCCAGGGGGAGGCCATGCTGAAGAGAATAAATAGGAAGACGACACTGTGGGCGGTTTAGTCGGTTGCTATTCCTTCTCCCTCGTCAATAGGCTACATTTCTCTCCAGAAAAAAAGAAGGGGGAAAATAATAAATCGAAAATTACGGAGATTTTTGCCTGAGATCCTTAAGAGAGGTAAGAATGTTCTCTTGATCAATGCGTTAGAGATCGGTCTCCTCTTCGATTTCTCACTCTTTCTCCGCTTGCAGATCGGATTCTTCATCGTCGAAGTTGCAGGTTAGGGTTTCACTTGCTCTTTGTTGCGTTTGTTAATTAGATGTCGTTTCCCCCCTTGAATTTGTAGATTATTGTTGCATTGGTCATCTAGGAGTTTAGATTGATGAGTTTGGGTTTGTGATCTCTGGGATTTGTTCTACTGCTGCTATTTACTGATTTCTAGGGTTAAAAGTCCTCAGCACTGTAACAGTCTGGTAAGTTTAGTCTTATTGCTTTGAAAAGGAGCAAGTTGCTTGCTTCTTTCTTTTGATTTTGTACTAAAAGGATGTTTATTATTATTATTATTATTATCTTTTTTGGGGGGGCCCCGGGGGGTGTTGTTTGAGAAATATGAATGCACATATGTTTTGATCTCACATACGAAAAGGTAATTATAAAAAAAAAGAAGAAAAAAGAGTCTACTACATTAAAGATGATATAGAGAGCAGCGAGCCATTTGCTACTTTGCAAATTCGTTCATCTTGGTTTTCTTCAAAATTAACATCGTCGTTCTCAACATAGCTTGTGATTTTGACTTTCACAAAAATTAGAGCATGTTTGGGGAACTTTGGACTAATCCGATCATATTATAATCCACAAATGGATTATAATCCAAGTGAACTATAATCCAGAATGTTTGGTAAATTTGATGGATTATAATTTGTTTTCAATAATAGAATGTTTGGCAAATGAATGAATTGTAATCCATTATTGTTGTCAAAATGACCAAAAAAGACATGGGTTGGAGAGAGAGTTGTGTAATTAATGAGGCTTAGTAATTTGTGAAATTATGAGGGTAAAATTATCTTTTATTTGGTCAAACTTCATGGGTTGTAATCCACCAAAAAATAAGTTGGGATGCCCTAGCTTAATTTTTGGTGGATTATAATCCAAAATAATTCACTTGCTAAATAGCCTAAAGTGGATTATGATCCACAAAAGTGAATAAAAATCAACTTTGACCACTTGCCAAGTATATTCTTGGCTTGGTTTGGTAGGGGGTTCAAGGAGAGAAGAGAATGACGAGTATAGTGCTATAAGGTGGAAGGAAGGACATTCCTTTTGAGCTTTTTATTGGGTTAGAGGAGTGACGGAAGGTACATGATTTTTCCTTTTTTGGTTGGAGGATGGGAAGTGGAGGTGAAGTGACAGGTTACTAAAAATCTATGTTAGCTGGGTATTTCTATCTGAGTGTCGTACCCGTACCTACCCATATGCGTACTTGTACCCAAACTCCTAGGACACTCCTTGCATATATGCATACATTTATTCGGGTATCTACTCAATTATACAATGCATGTTTTAATTTAAAAAACTTGTCATGCTTTTTTCGAACACATATCCTACCATTTACATCCACTTCTTGAAAGTTGTTGGACATAGGTCAGGTTCCGAACTATTATTTTAAATGGTCGTTTTGTTGTCTAGTTCAAAAACTAGCGATTTTCCAATTTATAATGCACATAATAAAGAAACATAAAAATATTATAGGGATTTTAATTCTCATAACGTGAATGAAAAGACTAATGTAAATTATTAATTTCAATAAATAATATGTATAATTGAATATAAATATTTATGTAGTTGTAACCCCGTACCCTACCTTTTACAAATTTGCCATGTCCCATACCCGTACCCATGCGACATAGGTTAAAATAATACCCTTTTGATTTTGAGATGAAATGTTTGCTGTTCAAAGAAATGTGGGAGGGCATAAAAGTCATTTTGAGACAATTGTTTTGTCCCTCCTCATTACTGTTCATTGTCCCTCCAATTTGAGGGGAGAATGAACAGTGACCATTTAATGCTTGCTTTGTTTATCCCATCCATCCCCCCACTCCACCCTCCTCCATGAAACCCTCCTATTAATGCAATTTGTTATTTTTTCCCCTACTCCCCTTTCCCTTCCCTCCTAAACCCCCTACCAAATATGCCTCAACGCAATGACTCCTGCCACACATGTTTGACTTTAACCCTACCACCTGATTGATGGTGAGTTCTCAGTTATCAACCAATATAACTTTAACTTCTATATTCTAAGCCTTCTCAAGTTGCACCATTGGTGAGCTAAATTGTTATCAACTCTGAAATTGTAGGACCTCCATGTACAAAATTAAAATAACATAAAGAGAGAGAGTTTATACCCCCACAAAAGTTACCTGGTACCCTCAGAATGCTCATCTATTTCATCCATATTTCCCATTATCCATTTTTTCTTCCTCAAGCATAATATAACCAACAGAGCTTAACCTAGCATCATGTTGAAAGCATATTAATAATTGAAGAGAACTCTTTCGCCCAAGTGGCAGTGATCAACTTTGTGCTGCATTGTTGATAATCATTCATCTTGGTTTGATCAACCTTGATGCACTAAAAAGTCCCCTTAGTGTGATAATGATATCTCGATCTACAAGCAAACTACAAATTTAGGATCCTTGTATCCTAGCAGAGCTTCGCGCTGAAAGAGAGGTGACTTACACCGTGCAAGCCTCCGAAGTTTTCCAGACATTTCATAACCCTATCGAAATATGTTAAATTCTGGACTTTCTCCTTCAAATACTATATGAATTAGAATAGAGTTTCATCAGCAAAATTTATACAATCTCCATGAACTATTTTACGAGCAACCTCGGTATAATGTTACTTGATGGAAAATCACTAGCTCCTAAAGGATCTTCGAAGTCTGTTCATGTAGACCTATCATTGCTCTTCAATGGTTCTTCCCATTGGATACTTTGCTTAGCCCTGCAAACATCCCTATCACCCAGTTTGAAAAAAGATATTTCAACAGAGACCGATAATTATTTAACTGAGGGAATTAGAATTCTTTTCTTGTAAGCATCATTCATGGCACTCATATGCTTGAGCACACTGCTCAAGACAGCACATACCTAAACCTAGGCCTGAGCTATATGCTGCTCAAGGCGATATATTGAGCACATTGCTCAAAGCAATGACCGTTGTAGGAGCACAGTGCATTAGGGATATCTCTGCACGGGATATTGCTCCGATGAAGCTTAGCATTTTCTGCATGTTGCAGACATTGAAACAAGGAGGTCAAGGTGCTGCACAAGCCGCCTTGTCAGAGTAGGCCAATTTGCAAAAACCGGTGCTCTTCCTGAGTAGCCCCACTACACAAGATAACACTCTCGCAAAACTGCTCTATAAATATTCTGTCTGAGTCAGGCTCTGCTTGATTGGAGTTGCGCCTGAGCTGCAATATGCTGGAATGAGTCTCTCCCTGAGCAACACCGACCTGAGACGACACTTTGCCTTTGTTGCTCATTGCTCGAGCTGTGCTTAGTTTAAATTATAATGTATTTGATCGTTCCAATTCCTTATTGGATCTGACAATTTATCCCGGGTCCTTAGATGTCGTTACTGTATTTCACTAGAAGTTTCCTGATAGTCACTAGATGTATTTGATCGTTCCAATTCCTTATTGGATCTGACAATTTTCCATGCTCTAATTGAATCCTTGAAATGCCTGACACCTTATCTAACTAAACTTCACCAAGCTAGGTAGAAGGAAAGGCCTAGATTAAGATATTGTTGAAGTTTTAAGGGCTATTTCATTGATTGATTCGTGCACACATATGATGGGTTTATATACACCAAAGAAAACTATACAAGGTAAGCTAATTGTATCCCTAAGAATCTTCAATTACATCAATTACATATCCTTTGTCTTTTGCCATATTAGCTTGGTCAATCTGTCATAATTAACATATGCACCATAATCACAGAGATAATTGAGGCATGAGAATATTGTTAGCATATCTCTAATACTTCTCCTCAAGCTGGAGCAGAGATTAGCAAATCCCAGCTTGTCCCCAAAAAGAGTTAAATAATTTTGGTGGTAGTGCTTTCGTGAAAATATTAGCCAAGTGAGAACTAGAGGGATCATGAGATAGTGACACCACCTTCTTGCTAACCTCATCACGTACAAAGTAGCGGTCAACTTCAATGTGTTTTGTTCGCGCATGAAACACTGAGTTATTAGAGATGTGAATTGTGGCTTGATTATCACAATGCAATGGAGTAATTGAAGAGATAGGAAAGTCCAAATCAGATAGGAGGAACATCCAAATCATATAGGAGATATCGATGCCATAAAATCTCTATTACCAGGTGAGCAATGGAGCGATACCCAACCTCAACACATGAACGAGCAATTACAATCTAATTCTTGTTAATGACTTTGAATTACTGTGTCACCAACCATTAAATGCCTATATAAGGGGGGTGAGGGGTGAGGGTTTAATGCATCGAACAGAGAAAGAAAAGAGAGAAAATAGAGAGAAGAGAGTGAGATAGAAAGAAGTTTCTCTTTCTTTGTGTGAGTCTCTAGATAGAGAGTGATCTCCTCTTTTGTAATCTTCTCTTTTGTGATTAGTAAAGTTCTCTGCTGTTCTCGCCCGTGGACATAGGTCATACTGACCGAACCACGTTAAATCCTTGTATGCTGTTTTCTTTGTATTCACTGTGTATGTTCAGTGTTGTTATTATCCACTCTGTATAGACATCTTTTGTGTCTGTGAAGCCCCTCCACTGCAACAATTCTTGCTTTTCCAAGATATAAGATTATCACCGAAAAGGACAAGGCAACTTGTAGAACGACGATCACCTATTGAGCCAGTCCAATCGACATCAAAGAATCCCCACAAACAGAGAGAGAGACCTGAACGAAACAAAAGTCCACCTGGAGACTTCTTGAGATACTTTTAGATGCGAAGAACAACCTCCCAATGAAATGTGGTTGGTGCATGTATAAATTAACTAACACAACTAGCTGCATATGTTATGTCAGGTCGAGTTACTGTCGAGTAAATAATTTTTTCGACCAGTTGTCGATATCAACCAGGATCAGAAAGTGGGCTGTTTGAGATGGATGTTGAAAGCCGCAAAATTGAGTCCATGGGTGCGTCACTAGGACGATAGCCTAATAGGCATGTCTCCGATAGTAATTCTAACACATTTCCATTGTGAGAGATAAAAATATCATCCTTAGATCGTGCAACTTCTATCCTAAGGAAAGAACGAAGAGGACCCAAATCCTTTGTCTGAAACTGAGAAGCCAAGTGTCGTTAATGCTGTCAATGCCCTGTGAGTCACTCCTTGTGATATTAATATCATCAACATACACCAATAGAATAACTATTTCATGAGAACTATGATGTGTACATAGAGAATGATCAACCATGTTGCGCTTGAATCCTTGAGAGTAGACAACTTGACTAAACTTATCAAACCAAGCACAAGGAGATTGCTTAAGATCGTAAATGGACTTATTCAAGCAACATACCAAGTGCTCCCCCTGACACTGAAAACTGAGAGGTGACTTCATATAGATAGGCTCTTTAAGGTCGCCATAAAGAAAAGCATTTTTGACATCAAACTGATGAAGAGGCCAACATTGGTTAGATACCAAAGAGACTAATAGCTGAACTGATGTAAGCGTTGTAGCAGGTGAGAAAGTCTCTTCATAGTCCACTCCAAATTATTGAACGAAACCCTTAGCTACAAGACGAGCCTTCACGCGCTCGACTGGCCCATTGGGTTATGCTTCACAATAAAGACCCAACGACATCCTTCCAACTTACAGCCAACAGGAGGCTTCACCATTGTTCAAGTGTCAGTCTGCTGAAGAGCCATCAGTTCATCTTTCAGTGCAGCCTACCAACCAGGATGTTTTAGTGCTTCCTGAATAATGTTAGGTATAGAAATATAGTCCAAAGGTGATAAAAACACCTCAAAGGATGGTTTTAGACCATGAGTAGAAACATATATGGAAATAGGATATCTGGGGTAATATCGTTTTCCTTTACGAAGTACAATTGGACGATCATCAAGAGGAGGGTTGTTACCAGATGGTGTTGATGGCTCAGAAGTGGACATAGCAGTTTCAGAAGTTGTTAGTGGTGGCATGATAGCAATAACCTTCTCTTAATTTTTCCAAACAGGACCCTCCTTTTCATTTCCATATCCATCTGTGGTGGCTCGCCGATTGGAAATTTAGTGTCTATCACTATGGTGGAATATCACTGTGGTGGAAAGAGATGGGAATGGAGATTGTGGTGTAGTGTCATTTAAAAAAAGATTGATTTTCAAAAAAAGTGACATCAGCTGAGGTAAAACGTTTATTGTGAGAAGGATTATAACACAAATACCCTTTTGAAGAGCGAGGATAACCCAGAAAAACACAATGACACGATGATCAAATTTATCCTTACCAAGGCCTAAACTTTGCACAAAACATGTACACCCAAAAACTTTAAGAGGTAGGGGAAATGATTCTTTTGCAGGAAATACAAGAGAAAATGGAGTTTGGTTGTTAAGAACCGATATAGGAATCCAACTTATGTGAAAAGATGCAGTAAGCACAACAAAATTCCAATAAAACTTAGGAATCCAACTTATGTGAAAAGATGCAGTAAGCACAACAAAATTCCAATAAAACTTAGGCACAGACATTGTAATCATAATAGATCGAGCAATGTTTAAAAGATGACGATTTTTATGTTTAGCAACTCCATTTTGTTGAAGTGTACATGCACAAGAAGTTTGATAAATAGAACCGTTCTTTTTGAATAATTTTTCATAATTATGGCTTAAGTACTCTTTTGCTTTATCAGATCAAAAACATTTAATGTTAACTCCAAATTGGGTATGTATTTCCTTATAAAATGTGCAAAACACATCAAACACCTCAAAGCGATCAGGTAGAAGAAATAACCAACTCATCCGAGAATAATCATCAATAAAAGACAAAATACATCAATTTATTAAAACTCGAAAAATTTATCGGTTCCCAAATGTTTGAATGAACTAAATCAAAGAGAGCAGCAGAACGTTTATTGGTGCGTCCTAGATAGGAAACATGATGATGCTTTCCTAATTCGCAGGGCTCACAAGAAAATTCAAAAGAAAATGACTAACAACTGAGAATAACCTGTTTAACAATGAATAAAAGTGGATGTCCTAACCGATGATGCCATACATTAGGATCTGTAGAAACAGAAAGTGTTGAATCCAGATTTGAACAACCCAAGAGATATATACCACGCTGCTCACGGCTTCCACCAATCACCTCTTCATCTACATCTCCTGAATAACACAATTAGTAGGATAAAAGGTTACCGAGGAATTGGCTTGTTTAGTAAGCTTGTTAATAGATAGCAGATGAGAAGGAAAACTCGAAATATTTAATTCTGATGATAAACACAGAGGAGTAAGAGAAATATCACTAATATCATTTACGGGAACAAGGGAACCATTAGTAGTGAACATGAAAATATAGGTGTGAATGATGATAAAGAAGGAGGCGTCATAATATTTGAAGCTCCTCAATCTATAGGCCGACTATGACTAGAAGCAAAATGAACATTACTAGACTGGATGGTATATGTGGAAGGCTGAGGGAGAAGCTGTTGTATTGCACGACACTCAATAGTAGACAGCATACCGAGATCAGAGGATGGCATCACGGAAGCTTAAGAGGGAGGAGCCAAGGAATCAACTATTGCACCATTAACAAATTTGTCTTGTTGTTGCTAGCAAAAATCGTAAGTGTGGTTGGTCTAATGACAAAAAGCGCAGCATCTCGCGATATGATGACCACGGTGACCACGGCTGGATCCACCATTGGATGAACATAACTACTCATGTCTCTTGGCAGCTATTCATATTTAGTACACACACCTTCACACACACACATAAATGGTTTTACTTGTTCCTTCTAGAAGTTTTTTTGACTTTCTTGTTCTTTTCACCGAATGAACTCCAATGATTTTATATGTTGATTCGACTTCTATATGTTCATGTTTTGGCAGTACCTTCTAACTCCTTATTTCATGCATTGGGAATCATAGGGTTTTTTTGTTTGATATCTCGTATTCAACATCATCAATATACAAATATTTACTTCGTTGTTTTAAAAAGTAATTTCAAGTTATTTTAATGCAGTTGGGCTTAGAGAGCGCGAGATCGTGGTTAGTTGGAAGGTGAGGATGTCAGATTTGGCTAGCATTGGAAAATCTGGTTATTGTTCATGCAAACTATACATGCGAGTCACTATTTGCGCAAACAGTAACACCTAAAATGATTTTTTGGTACTTGGGAATTCTAGGATTTTTTATTATTGTATTTTGGATGGTGGAAATTCTTGAGACGAGGTGGAAAAGATGGATGGGAAAATAGAATAAATAAATTTTGGGCTTCACACCCAAAGACAAATCACATGCCACAAGAAAAAGAAGCAATTCATATACTTATACAGAGTTTTCTCAAACTTAGAAGTTTTTATTAACCAAGATTTGTCCTCAAAAGGAACACTTCAAATAAATCTAATGCCAAAAGATAGAAACAAATATTCTCCTCAACTAAAACGTCAACAGCAAAATAACTTCCCTAACTAAATATCTAATCTAAAATATCAACTACAACCAAAAAGATAAAACAAAATGTCCTAACTAATTTTTCAAATCGAATCAATTCATATATAGTAGGTTGTCTTGCATCACATCTACTACTTGTTTTTGTGTTGACTATCATTTATGGATACAATTATTTAATAAATTGTAAGTAAGGAAGTAAGCCCAATGTTTTATAACATGATTTCAAGTTATTTTGTAGTAAGCTACTACAAACAAAAATATAATGTTTATAAAATGAGTTAGAACAACAAATTTTAATAAAAAATGATAAAGAATAATACAAATATGCTAAAAAGAAAAATAAGGGAAGCCTTCTTAAATTTCCCCTTTAGATCCTATATAGAGAGGCGTTTAAATTATTAAGAAAGTTTGTTAGACTTGCGTGGTTTGTAAGGAAAAGAGTGAAACTTAATTGGTTATAGCTTAGGATATGACTGAAACAAGCTCTAAATCTCTAATTGGTACAAGCTTGTGACCAGGGTTGAGGTGGGACCTACTTTGACCATCGCTTCTATAGTCTGACATTACCAATTAAAGTATGAATATGAAGGGTGTTGGAGTTTTGAGTGCATCTCAAAATTGCGTATTGTCTTTTACCCCACGTAGAAAAATGAGAAAGCGTTTGGAGTGTTTAAGTGTGTTGTCTTTTTCTTTGTGTGTTGAATGAGCCTTTGACCAAATCTCTTTCGCATTGCTCAAGATTAACTTTTCACATTGCTCGATATTACCTTTTCCACTGCTCAAGAAACTATAATTAATGTTTCTCTTTGCCCCATAAACTGAGCCTTTCATTGCCCAAGAAAAACTAACCGTTTCTTACATGTTCAAGAAACTTTACAGCTGTAGAAAGATTCCTACAGATTTCTTTTACCCTATAAAATTAATTATTCTTCCTTGATGAAAGACAACAGAGAAAATCAGTAAGCTTCTCTTTAAAAACTCTCGAGGTTTACTCTCTTAATATTCTCTGCACCTCTCAGTTGTTAATGAAGAAACAAATCAAAGCTGTTCAAGGGCCTATAACATTGCGAGTGCACGCTTGCTCGGCTAACGATCGTTGAATCCTGGAGGGCAGACCACCAATAACCTATTGCACCGAGAGATACTCTCAGAGGCGCGAAATTTACTCTTAAGGACAGTGCTTTGGCACGCCTTGATCACACAGAGAGAAGTTCCCTTCCTTCCTTAAAGCTTGTTTTCAATTTCATAGTAGTATTCCTAACTAATTTTTACAACAACCTTAAGTGTAGATTTACATGGATACTGCTATGGTTGCTGCTTCTGCTGTTAAGTAACTACCTGACATCTCTAAATTTGAACCTTTTAGTGGAACCTATTTTAAATGGCAAGAATGAGTTTTTTTCTACACTTGATGTAACTGGCTATGCTTTTACCATAACTGATCCTAAACCAGAAAATTGTTGACATTAAAAAGCTCTGATTTGTTATAACTGATCCTAACTAGAAAATTTCAGTTGTGATTTTGCAAGGACAATAAACATTAAATAGCTCGTTACTTGATGTTTTTTCTACACTTAATGGAACCCAATTAAGATGCTGGAACTCAAAAATTTGCTATGGGAAACTTTCTTAACTTTGCTATGTCTGATGAAAAAGTTACGTCGTCTCAAATTCATGAATATCATGTTTTAATTGATGATCTCAAAAATAAAAACATCACCCTATCTAAAGCTTTTGTTGCTGGAGCTTTAATTGAAAAATTACTCGAGTCTTGGAAAGATTATAAGAAAGATTTAAAACATAAGAGGAAACAAATGAATCATGAAGATGTAATAATTCACATTTGAATTGAAGAAAAGAAAAGGAAAGAGAGAAAATTGATAGAGCTAAGGAACTTGTTTTTAAGGCAAATCTAATTGAAAGTGGATTTTCCAAACCTAAGAAATTTTTCAATGAGAACAAGTCAAAATAGAACCCTAAGAACTTCCACAAAACTAAAGGCAATCCTAACTGAGCTTTCAAGAAGAAAGGAATATGCTTTGTGTGTGGCAAGACCGGGCGCTACTCTGCACAGTGTAGGTACCGGAACACTGGTAAGGCATCTTGCAAAATACAAGCAAATATTGTGGAGGGAGATATTATTGTTGTAGTGGTCTTTGAAGCTAACATGATTGCACAAAATAAAGATTGGGTGATTCCTGACATATATGTGCCGACAGAGGAGCTTTCACTTCCTACTCCTTTGTCGACAATGGCGAACAAGTGTTTATAGGTGATTCGAGGCCCTCACCTGTTGTTGATAAGGGAAAGGTACTTCTCAAACTCACTTCTGGGAAGTTCCTTTCTCTTATAGATGTGCTTCATGTTCTGGAGATCCATTGGAACCTCATTTCAGTATCTCTTCTCGTTAGAGCTTGTATTAAGGTTTGCTTTGAATCTGATAAAGTTGTAATGACTAAAAATGGACATTTGTGGGGAAAGGCTATGGTAGCCAGGGTCTGTTTATGCTTAATGTACTTGAAATCATGAACGAAAATGCATCTACTTCTTCTGTCTACTTGGTTTGACTCCTCTGATCTTTGGCATGGTAGATTAGGACATGTTGGTTCTCATATATTAAGAAAAAGACATAGGTATGTTACATAATGTTCAAATATCTAATCATGAGAAATGTGAAATATGTGTAGAATCCAAATCAACTAAGAAATCATGTATAAGTGTTCAAAGAGAATTTGAATTGCTTGAACTAATTCATAGCGACCTTGGTGATCTGAAAAACAATCTAACAAGAAATGGTAAAAGATTCTACATAACCTTTATAGATGATTATTCTAGATATACAGTAGTCTATCTATTGAGATCAAAAGATGAAGCATTTGAAATGTTTTTAAAATATAAAATAGAAGTTGATAATCAACTCAATAAGAAAATTAAAAGATTAGGATGAGATAGAGATGATGAATACGAATTTAAACAATTTAATGAATTTTGTGAAAACCATGGAATAATTCATAAAACTACCCCTCCATATTTACCCGAGTCTAATAGTGTAGGCGAAAGGAAAAATAGAACACTAAAAGATATGATGAATGCAATACTAATTAGTTCAGGAGCACCTCTCAACCTGGGGGGAGGCTATCCTTTCTGCTTGTCATATCCAAAATAGAATACCATATAAGAAAACGGGAATTACACCTTACGAACATTGGAAAGGACATGCACCTAACTTGAATTATTTAAAAGTGTGGGGATGATTAACTAAAGTCTTGCAACCCAAACCTAAAAGAAAGAAATTGGGACCTAAGACTTTTAATTGCATGTTCATTGGTTGTGCTCTTCAAAGTGCTTCTTATAAATTTCTTGTGATTAGAAGTGATAATAATGTTATGGAACCTAACACTATTGTTAAAACTAAAAATGCAGAATTCTTTGAGCATATTTTTCCTTTGAAGTCTCATGTAGATAAATCCTCTTACGCTTCATCGTCTGGTCATGCACATGAATCTAATGATAGTGAAGAAGTTGAATTAAGAAGTAAGAGAGCTAGAAAAGAAACTAACTTTGGTGATGACTTCTATACCTTTCTAGTTGATAATGATCCTCTCACCTATAATAAGGCTATCTCCTCTCTAGATGCTTCATTCTGGAAAGAAGCTATTAATAGTGAACTAGAATCTATATTATCACTTGGGAGCTTGTTGAGTTGCCACCCGATGCAAAACCAATTGGTTGCAAATAGATTTTTAAAAGAAAATTAAAACCTGATGGGTCCATAGATAAATTTAAAGCTAGATTGGTTGCTAAGGGATACACTCAAAAGAAGATTTTGATTATTTTGACACCTTTGCTCCTGTGACTAGGATGCATTTATTAGAGTGTTATTTGCTTTGGCATCTATTTATAAGCTTGTCATACATCAAATGGATGTCAAAACCGCCTTTCTAAATGGTGACTTAGAAGAAGAAATATGCATGGACCAACCTGAAGTGTGTGTCACACCTGGAAATGAAACGAAATTTTGTAAACTTGTAAAATCTTTGTATGGTTTAAAACAAGCACCTAAACAATGCCATGATAAACTTGATAGTGTTCTTGTTTCTAATGTTTATCGCATTAATGAGGCCATAAATGCATTTACACTAAATTTGAAAATGGTGTTGGTGTTATCATATGCTTATATGTCGATGATATGCTTATTTTTTGAACCAATTTACAAATTGTAAATGACACCAAATCTTTTGTCTTTTTACTTCGACTAGTATTTAACCCGTGCAAAGCACGAGTGAGTCTTCTTATGGTTGGCATATTAAGCCCATGCTAACTACGATCTCATGTTCTTCTATGTCATGTCGAGTCGTAGTTTTTGTCTGTAATTCATAAACCTGTACATATCTCTCTATAAATAACTATACCAATCTAATGAATAATCAATATCCATAGGCCTATATTTTCAGAAACATAGTTAAAGACTTTTGACATATTTATTAAAATAATAGTTAACAGTTTTTGTTGTCAATTCAGCATAAACATAAGCACATTAAAAATTTTGGATACAATCAATATATCTGAATGTTCAAAGCAACTCACTAAAAAAAATTACATATGAACTCAATATTTGTATCTTTAAATCAATTGAAATTTAAGAACTTTAGCCAAAGAATGAAAACTGCCTTTATCGTTACACAATCTTTTGTCAGATCATGCATCATGCACCAATGCTGTCATGCCTTGTATCAATCTAAGTTCCAAAGGTCATGTGTTAGAATTTCATCAATAACTCAATTTACGCAGTGTTAGATACTTCTGGTAGTTGAAAAAAATAGCTTCCCATATCTTCCCAAGCTAAGATCACCATGCAATAACCTTAAAATTTTAATCAAAATCAAACTCATCACATAATCAAAATTTTAAGAGAAATGCGTCACAAAAGGCTCCCCACATCTTCTTAAACAAAGATCATCAAGCATTAACAAAATATAGCATCTACTTTGTCATCACATAAATAAAATATAGCAGCAAATATGGTCATATCAATTCAATACCACGTAGCACCTACTTTGTCATCATATAAATAAAATGCTTACTTTGTCATCATATAGAGAAAATGCTCACCATGAAGGATAGTGCTCCACATGAACCTGCTCTTTAGAAATAACCCATATCAAATTTTTGGGATTTTTTTAGCCATCAGTCTAAATCCATCATCTATCAATGTAACCCTCTTTACATGATTAAGTGACATTTCCTGTAAATCAACAAAACAACATTAAAAAAAAATCTAAACTAAAAATAAAACCAAAGTATGCAAGAGTTTAGCTCAACCATGCAAGTAAATGATACATTAATATGAAAACGTTATATAAGCTAAAAAGGATCAAATCCATACCTCACAAACATTTGTAATCTTAACAAACAACCTTTTTGACTCAGGATCAAGATTCTAATCTGGATGACAACAAAAACAAAATATAAAATTAACAAGACCATTAGCAAGTGACACAGAGAACAGGAAATGAGTTCGCATCACATCCAATCATTAATAATCTAGAACTTGAACTATTTTGAAAGATTTTTACCTTTGTCAGCGTTTTTAATGTCCATGGATCTTGAGCCTAGAATTCGCCAATTAGTGAGAGTTTATTTCTACGGATCAAGATGTAATCACATTAGGAAAGATCAAAATATCCAAAAATATCAGATTTTAAACTATTGAATTTTGAAAAACAAATTAAAAATGTATTGAAATGGCTGAAATACATATATGCATCTACTTTTATGGTTAATCACCCAATCTAAAAACCTGAACAATGAGTAATGTTTGCAAATTATTTTGATATCGATCTTTCAAATCATTGAAATTACTCCCTTAAAACTTTCATATTTTGAACTTTTTCCTTCAAATCATTGAAAATGCTATTTAGCTCCCCTAATTCTCAAATTATTTTGAATTATATCTTTGAAATAAATTCATCCTAAAAAAGTGAGTTTATACAAATAACTAATGATCCCTAAAAAACCAAACAACATCATAAGTTCATAACTATGGAGTTACATATAGCTAATGTTCTATACCTAATTCTCCCCCTTCCACATTCTAAAGTTTTGTATGAAAATGAATGGCAAGTTTGTACATATAACTTACAAAAGTATAAGTAGGTAAAAAATTAGCATAAGGTAAAAGCTTCTTCACAACTCATTGCCATAACTATGGAAAGATGACTTTGAAAGTTGTGATAGTGATAGACTTTGGCTTTTGACACTCAATGGTGCCATATTCTAGAACCTTTTGGAACTCAACCTAAGACCTGAAAGTGTAATACAAAGTTCAGTTAGAATTTATTTAATAGAATATTAGAGTTCAGCTCGAAACACATACACTAAGTTTATACATGGTTTTTAATTATGAAATAAACGTAATTAGATGAAAGATGTGTGGTCTTAAACTCTTATATGATTAGAATATTGAGCTTAATTTTGATTAATGTGTTATATTCAGATGATTTGAAAAACCCCTAGCGATATTGCAAAATGCACATGCACCAGAACACTTATCTTACCATCCAAGCAATTGGGAAAACTCTTGTCTAGAGCACTACTCTTAAAAAAAATACCAAAGGTTTTTTCGATAGCAGCTCCTTTAGTCTCTAGTATTTTGCAATTGGTCCTTCAAATCACATAAATTCCTTTTAAGGCCCCCAGTTCTTAAATTATTTCAAAAGTAGCCCCTCAAATCATTAAAATGGCTATTAGTTCCCATTAAGATCTATATTCGTTGACAAACTTTTAAGGGCTTTTTGATACTTGTTCTTTATATTACGTAATGAGTCCCTCAAATCATTGAAATTACTATTAGGTCCCTCAAAATCGTTCAAATATCCACATACAATTCAGATAAACTTAATGCATATTCCATTCTAGTTTTGGTACCTTAAAACTA